>CM048038.1:31389640-31787042 GCA_026259375.1 Verasper variegatus | reverse complement strand
AATGACACACCACAAAATACATGTTCTTGATTTGCTGAACCTTAAATAAAATGTTATCTGATGACTCACCTATTTTATCAATGGCAAAACAGGTCTCTCTTTATATTCAAAGGTACTGACAGTTGATATTGTATCTGTTGGCCACAGTGGAGTCATTTTAGAGCCAAATTGAAGACCTGTCTACAAAATGACTGTACAGTATGTAGCCTAAGGAACAATCCTTGTCTTGTGGTTACTGGTGGTATTGCTATGTGAGGTGACCAGAAAAAGAACACATTTTATGCAAATGTACATAATGCAATGAGACAATGTCTAACTGACATCAACAGTACTGCTTCATGCTAAAACATTATACCAAAAAAAGGCAATGTTAGATGCACCCCAGTCTCTCAAAAGATACAAAATTACAAAATCAATGACTTTGGTAACTGCTACACCTCCCATATAGACTGTGATGGCAATTTTCTTTAACAATACACAAAGTCATACATTGTTTCCTGGTAAGTTCAATTCTACACCTGCAGGTGGACTCACCGCCAACCATCACCTAGCGTGACGTGTAACAATGAGCAAAGAGCATAGGAAAATCAATACATTTATACAATCACAAGCCCCTCTCCGCATGGAGCATAAGGCCTTCCACTACTCCCTCTGACTCAGGGTGGACAGACATCCATCTCTGTCCCAGCCCCCTGGAGTGACCTCTTATCTTAGTAGAAGAGGCAAAAGACCCCCGTCCTGTATACATGGAAAGTAATCCCTGCACCCCTCTATTCTGACACCTTGGGTGACCCCTGCAGAGTAACAGAAAGGGGGGAAGCAATAAACATCTGTGTTCTCTCATCAACACTTGTAGAGTGTAAGTTAACTCATAGAAACACATTTGTTCATACTTCTTATAAATACATATCTGTTCTTCTATGAAACATAACACAAATGCAGAATTTGCCATTACAGTTATTTGATTCCTTTGTTCAGGTTTTATTGACAAGTATAACTGGGTGTCATCCGCATAGCAGTGGAAATTTACAGAGTGTGTCCTGATAATGTTTCAGAGTGGAAGCATATATAATGAAAATAAAATTGGGCCGAGCACAGAGCCCTGTGGAACACCATGGTTAACTTTGGTGCGCACAGATGACTCATCATTAATTTGCACGAATTGGGAGCGATCAGAGAAATAGGATTTAAACCAGTTTAGGGCAGTTCCTTTAATGCTAATTAACTGTTCTAGTCTCTGAAGTAAAATGTTATGGTCAATTGTGTTAAATGCTGCACTAAGATCTAACAGAACAAGGACAGACACAAATCCCTGATCTGAAGCTATTAGAAGGTCATTAGTGACTTTTGCCAAGGCTGTCTCTGTGCTATGATTGGCTCTGAACCCCGACTGAATGTCTTCATATATATTATTTTCCTGGAGAAACTCACACAGCTGATTGGCTACAACTTTTTCTAGGATTTTAGACAGGAAGGGGAGGTTAGATATTGGTCTGTAATTGGCTAAAACCTTTGGATCTAGGGTGGGTTTTTTGAGAAGGGGTTTGATTACAGCTATTTTAAAAGACTGTGGTACATATCCTGATGATAATGATTTATTGTGTTCAGTAACGTGCTATCAATTAGGGGCAGAATTTCTGCAAGTAATTTTGTAGGAATGGGATCTAAGATACAGGTTGGTTTAGAACATGAGATTAGTTTGGTCAGCTGATCAAGGGTGATCAGAGAGAAGCTGTGTAAATAATTGGTAGGATTCTTAGCCGTTTCTGAGATTTCTGTTCTTGGTGGGGTATTAGTGCCAATTGAGGGCAGGAGATGTTTGATTTGATTTCTAATAGTTAGAATTGTATCATTAAAGAAGGTCATAAAGATATTGCTATTTAGGGATCGAGGAATACTGGGTTCGGTGGAGGTGTGACTCTCTGTCAGCCTGGCTACAGTGCTGAAGAGAAACCTGGGATTGTTTTTATTCTCTTCTATTAGTTTTGAATAGTAGGCAGCTCTTGCTTTGTGGAGGGCCTTCTTATATGCTTTAACACTACTCTTCCAGTCTAGGAGATATTCAACACTGTTTCTGGAGCGCCACTTCCTTTCTAATTTTCTTGATAATTGTTTTAACTCATGTGTCTTGGAATTATACCACGGAGCTAATTTACTATGTTTTATATGTTTCTTTTTTAGAGGTGCTATTGAGTCTAATGTTAATCGTAATGAGTCTACAGAGCTATCGACGAGATGGTCAATCTCAGTGGAGCTAAGGTTTTTAATGAATTTGTTGTTTATATTGACGGTTAATACAGGTTTAAATGTAATCGGAAATATTTCCTTAAATTTAGCTACAGCACTATCAGGTAAACATCTAGAAAATGAGTTTATTATTAGTGGCATATATTCTGATAGTGAAAAATCGAAGGTTATTAAATTATGGTCTGATAGAATTGGATTGCGCGGAAGTACTGTAAGATGTTCAATTTTGACACTGTATGATAATATAAGGTCAAGTGTGTGGTTACAACAATGAGTAGGTTGGTGTACACACTGACTGAAACCAATTGAGTCTAATATCGAAATAAATGCTACGCTAAGGCAATCTTTATTATTGTCAACATGAATATTAAAGTCACCAACAATAATAATTTTATCGGTCTTTAGGACTAGGTTTGATAAAAACTCAGGGAATTCCGTTAAAAATTCAGTATAAGCCCCAGGAGCACGGTAAACTACAGCAAATATGATTGGCTGTTGGTGTTTCTTAGATTGGCGTGGAAGACTAAGAACAAGACATTCAAATGAGTTGTAGCTTAGTTTAGGTTTAGGATTAATTGATAGACTGGAGTTAAAAATAGCTCCAACTCCACCTCCTCGACCAAAGTCTCTGGGAACGTGTGAATTTACATGACTGGGTAGATTCATTTAGGCTGACATATTCATCAGGATGCAGCCAGGTCTCAGTGAGGGACAATAAATCAATGTTGTGATCTGAGACTAGTTCATTAACTAAAATAGCCTTTGATGATAATGATCTTATGTTTAAAAGACCACATTTAAAAGTCTTTGTTTCCTGAGTTGTTGCAGAGGTTGTGTTAATTTCTATTAGATTTCTTTGTGGAATTCTCCCTCTGTTATTGTTTGATTTAAATAATTTAATGGGACGGTGGACAGACACAATCTCTATAGGTTGGTGGTTGTGTGACTGATCCAGAGGGAGCGCAGAGAAGTGTTTAGCACTGCAGCTCTGCTTCCTGATCCCAACTCTGGGTTGTCATTTAATAGACTGGGTAATATTCCTAGATAAGAGAGATGCCCCATCCCAAGTGGGATGAACGCCGTCTCTCCTAACAAGACCAGGTTTCCTCTAAAAAGTTTGCCAATTATCTACAAAGCCCACATCATTTACAGGACACCACCTCAACAGCCAGCGGTTAAAAGACAACATGCGGCTAAACATGTCATCACCTGTTGTGTTAGGAGAGGGCCAGAGAAAATGACTGTGTCCGACAACGTTTTTGCAAAAGCACACACCGACTCAACATTAACTTTAGTGACTTCCGACATGCAAAGCCGGGAGTCGTTGCTGCCGACGTGAATTACGATCTTACTGTATTTACGTTTAGTTTAGATTCGATGTCGCCGGATCTGGCCCCTGGGATGCAATTGACTATGGTCGCTGGTGTCACTAACCTCACGTTTCTCAGAACCGAGTCGCCAATGACCAGAGTTTGCTTCTCAGCGGGTGCGTCGCTGAGTGGAGAAAATCTATTTGAAACGTGAGCTGGTGGGTTTTTAATCACGGGCTTTTTAAGGGTAGCACTATGCCCCCTCAGAAACACTCAATAATAAATACAATATTAGTTTTTTCTAGCCTATTTAGCATGCCTATTGGGAACTTGCCTTTTCCATCTAATTAAGATGTTGTTTGGACTGTTACTTTTCACAAAAATCAAGTTCAACTGACTTTGACATGATTTTCAATTTTCTTGGAATGTATTCAGACAATTTCAGACGTTCCAATACGCTTGCACTTCTTTATTGTATCTGTGTATCTTAGCCAGAGCTTTCAGCTATCAAGCTCCTCTCCTGTGGAATCTCTTCCAGAATCTCAATCACTTTCAGTTCGGGAGGCAGACACCATCTGTATGTTTAAGAGTAGACTTAAAACCTCCTTTTATGATAAAGCTTATAGTTAGAGCTGGTCCAGGTTTGTTGGTTAGTTATGCTGCTATAGGTCTAGAATGTCGGGGGACACATGACACACTGAGCTTCTCTTTCCAGCTTCTCCTTCCTCTTCTCCCTCCTTAGCACATCAAAGAAATGAATATCTTAATACATGTTACTGACTTAACTTCTTCCCCGGAGTCCCTTTGCCTTATCGTCCGCAAATCCAAGGCCGCATCGTGGATTACGATGGTGGATCACGTATCAGAGATCGTATGGCGGATTCTGTATTGTGCAGGACGATGGTGATAATAATAGCAGATCCTGTATTGTGTTGGCATCTGATAGTGGTGGTGGACCACAATTGAGGTGGCAGCTGATGGTGGATCTTGATTGCAGTGGACAATGATTGGACTGCTTGATATACAATATTTCTCCTCAGATACTCGACTATTAATGACAATAATCCATCAATTAATTTCCCTTCCATTATGCTACAAAGTGTTTATTCTAATCAATGCTGCAAATACCCTTATCTGTCTGATGTTCTCCATTACACGTGGCATCTATTGCACTTCTGTCCGTCCTGGGAGAGGGATCCCTCACATATGGCTCTCTCTGAGGTTTCTATGTTCTTTTTACCATCCTTACTCTTGTTGAGGGTTAAGGGCAGAGGATGTCACACATTGTTAAAGCCTGGGGAAATTTTGTGACTATGGGCTATACAAATAAAATTTGATTGAATTTGATTGATAAAGGAAACCAGTGATGTTAAACCAGTGAAGCTAAACCAGTGAAGTTAAAACAGTGAAGTTGAAACAGTGAAGTTAAAAATGTGAAATTAAAACTGTGAAGTTAAAACTATTTAAACAGTGAAATTAAACCAGTGTAGTTTAAATAGTGTTATGCCCAGCCTTGGAGCTACCAGAGCATAACATAAATGGCTTCCCTCTTTCCCCACTCCCAAGTGTAACCAGTGCCACGCAGATTTTGCAGTCCAAACAAACGTGATTTATTTTTATAAATCCATTAGTAAACAAAACGTCAGGAAGAGCACAGCCAAAATAACAAACAAAACAATCTATAATGTCAACTAATTTCCCTACTTCAAAAGGAGACGAAAACAAAATACAGGGATCTTACCTGCCTACCTACCTAACCAAAAACAGGCCATCCTCCAATCCCCTGCCGGACCTGAAACACAGACACAGGAAAACACAGAGCAGGGGAAACAGAACCACCCCCAGGCAGGGAGGGAGAACAACACAAGACACAAACATATATATATATATATATATACACACAATATGACTCAGAGTCCTAACACCCCCCCACCTAAGATCAAACACCTCTTCTCCCAAGAAATGTTTAATTCTTAAACCCCTACACAAGACACCGCATCAGCTACGATATTATCAGTTCCTTTTATGTGGCGAATCTCAATATTAAAATCCGGCAACAACAACGACCAAGGCATAAGACGCTGATTTTTATTGCGCATATGGGACAGAAACACAAGGGGATTATGGTCTGAATATACAATAACTGGTGCTGAGCACGAAGCAACATAGAGGGCTTCCTTCTCAATTGTGCTATAATTCAACCGATGTTTATTGAATTTCTTTGAGAAGTAGCACACAAGGTGATCAAAACAATGATCGTCCTCCTGTAACAGAACAGCACCTGCTCCACAAGCACTGGAATCTACCTCCATCTTAAAGGGACTCGCATCCAGCACAGGTGCGCTACAGAGAAGAGTCTTGGCAGAATCAAAAAAGATGTTTACAGAAACCACGATAATAACCACACATTCCCACAAACCGACGGAGTTGCTCCGCGTTTCTGGCACAGGAAAATCCAGAATGGCTTGGACTTTGGCTGACAGGGGGCGCACCTGTCCCTGCCCTACTTGCTTTCCTAGGTACGTGACCACAGCTTTACCAAACTCACAGTTTGCCAGATTCAAAGTCAAGGGTGCACCCTCTAAACGACTGAATATATCCCTCGAGGTTTCTAAATGTTCAGACCAAATGGAGGAATAAGCCACAATGTCGTCCCAGTATGCTTTACAGTTTTTGACAGCTGACAGAACTGTATTCATCAGCCTTTGGAAGGTGGCAGGAGCATTTGTTAATCCAAAGGGCATGACGGTATATTATAGAAAATGGTCAGGGGTGACAAAAGCTGAGACCTCAGATGCACGATGTGACAGGGGCACCTGCCAGTATCCCTACAGTAGGTCTAACTTAGTGACATACTTGGCTGACCCTACACAATCCACACAATCATTCATACGTGGGAGAGGAAATTAGTCTGGCGTAGTAATGGCATTCAATTTGTGGTAATCATTACAGAACCGAGGAGTTTGATCAGATTTTGGGACTTAAAGTGATGGTGAGCTCCACGGGCTGGAGCTTGGAACAGCAAAACCATTTTCAAGGAGATATTCCACCTCCTTCTGCGTAACGGACCGCTTCACTGGATTCACACAATACGTGTGTTGCTTAATGGGCTTGTGGTCACCAACATCTACATCATGCTGCATGCTTTGGGCTTATCACCAAAGAGAGGTGCGTGATGACGGATGAGATGGCAAATCTCACTTTTCACCAGCTCAGACAAATACGGCATATGACACTCTAGTCTTTTTAAAATTTGGGAATTTTCTAAGCACACACACGGAACTGAAAAAGGCTGCCCACGCAACCTGTCCTCCTCGGGACCGTAAGACAGGGACACCACAGTTGCCACAGGAGAAACAGGTGACACTTGAATCACAGATGAAACTTCGGAGTCAAGATATTGTTTAAACGTATTGACATGACACACTCGGATCTCTGAGCATTAATAATGCACATTCCTACATGTAAAGAGAGGCTCCATACAAGAGGTGGTAAGGAATCTGGTGTCTTTGCTGAACAGTCAGCTACAAGCCGACAGTCAGCAGCAGAAGGAACCAAAGCATCAGACTGCGCAACAACAGCAGATGGCCCCTCCACAGCAGGCTGCACTACAGTCAAGTATTCAACATGAAATGACCAGGTTCTGTACATATCGAAAACTTATGGGAATAGTTCCTTCCTTTCTTGCATGCACCTACTATTAAGGATAACCCTTGTGTTGTCCCTGCTTCCCCCGGCTGTTGTCCCTGCTTTCCCCGGCTGTTGGCCCCCTCACATAGTCCACCACATATTAGCACGCACACGTAGGGCAATAGACAAGTGAGCAGCCCTTGCAGATGTATTTGTTACACCCGCGGCACATGGTGTGAGTTTTACAGTCCTTTTTCCTGAGGCATATCTGACACCTCTTACTCCAACCCAGTCTCATCAGAAAACGTACACCACCTACGTTGGTCCACATGGAAAAACGTAGGCATTTCACAATTTGGCCTCTCAAATTGTGAGATACCTACGTTTTTGTCTGCCCATTGTTTTGCATTGGCCTGTGCCCACGTCACGCGACTCTCAAGATCCCGTCTGCGAAAACGAAAACATGGCAGACATTCCTTATATTTTCAGATAAAAATGTCATAGCTTGGGCATTAAAATACATTCTGACACCATTTCTAGCGAGAAATATGCTCTTTGCTTCCACAATCTTCAGCCAGTTCATGCTTACGATCTATATTTTATTAGTTATCACGAATATTTTTCAGATCTCGCCAGAAAAATCGTAGTAATGTAACGTTTTTATCGTTGCTATGGTGGTTGCTGTGAATGCTGCCATGCTGTAAACCACGTCGTAGTGTGGTGTTTGAATCATCGTCCGGGCGTTGTGACGTTCAGTGAGCGTGAATGTTATTCACGTTATTTGATATTAATATTTGATGATAGATTACTCCTCTAATTCCACGGATCTAAGAAGTCCCTGCAACCACAGTCATACCGAGGCGGGCCTGATTGCGCATGTGTGAGCGGACCTGACATGTGACTGTCGTAAATAAAGTTGTTTTTAACTTTCCAGTCCATTTAACACAAAGCTACGTCATAAACATGGGCTGCTTGGAAGACGACGATGTTATAATCCTTCTGTCAGGTAAGTACTTTAATTTGTTTTGTTTTAAAATATTGTAACGATCTGGGTTTACAGTCCGAGTGCTGAGACAACAAATGTGGAGTCTGTCGATACAGACAATGGAGTGCTATTCATTTGCTAATATTCTATTGTTTTGCTACAGGCTACGGCCCAAGGTAGCCTGTGTTACCTGGGATATGAATACATGGTTGGTGAATCCAGTTCAGGACGCTTAGCTCATCATTGAGGGACGCTACAATATAAATATAAACATAAACAGATGGTATAAGGAAACTAACAGAAACCACGAATCAGCCCATAAAATAGTTCTACACGATACAGTGGAGGGTGCAGGGTGAAAGGCCCATTAATTCTCAGTTTTGAGAGTTTCCCTAGTTTTGGAGTGTGATAGTTTGATTTCGTTTTCTCAAATTAAGGATGGTTTATGATTGAACTTTGATTTATGAATGCTTTAGATTAACTAGGGATGTATTTGTCCATTACTCCACAATATCAGATCAATTTGGTTTAATTTATAATATGCAATATGACAATGTTTTCAAAACAAGATGTTAGGGCGTTGCGATACATTTTAAGTAACAATTGGTATGTTCTGTTTTTTAATCAAGGAGGATCCAAGTGAAGCTACAGGAGTTTCAGCAACGTCAAAAACTGGGACCGAACAGTTTGTTTGGCTTGATGAGGAACAGGAAGGGCAGCCTCTCCCAAAAACAAGGAGAACTGGAAAGAAACAGAAGCCGGGTTTAGGCCACTACCACCATCCACATGCATCAAGGAAGATGAGGGAGAGAAATGTGAAAATGAGAAAAGGTATTTTTAAGTTACATACCACAAACACCATTTTATATAATATACTAAATAGACATTTTTATTAAATCCCCAAAGTACGCTGGGTGAAATACAAGTTAATATCACACTGAAAGAATACCTCTGCTGATTAACGTTGATGTTACTGGAATTTAGTACATCAAATTATTTTTCCCTTGCTTCCTAGAATGGTTGTTTTTTTGACCAATCATGCTTCCCTGCTGTGATTGTTCAACTGGGAAAATCACTTTTTCCACAGGAAGGTAATGTAAATGTTTTTTGGGGGAAAAAAATGTATGCAGTAATGTCATTTAAGATTGCTTGTGTATTGAAATAATTGCTTTTTGTCTTTGAATTACAGGGCAATACAATCAAAGACTTTTCAGTGGACATTGCTGATCTAGTTGAAAGTGGGTACTGGCCAGCAACAGTCAATTTCAAAACCTTGTATGCAGTGGATTGGTTCACTAAATATGTGGATCTCAAGATTGCGGCTCTGGGAATGTCATGGCAAGCTTTTGTTAGCATGCCTGAACATCGCACAAAAGTCTTAGGTCGGTGAGTATATAACATGGAAGTAATTACCCACTGCTTTCAATATGTTTCCCATATATTTACTAATGTTGGATTTTTATGTCTTTTTCTAGCAGATTGTTAAGATATGTGGAGATACCATGCAAAATGCATTACTGGAATAGACCTATGCCAAATTCTAAGTTGAGAGGCTGTCTCAGGTGCAGCATTCAGTGCCCTGCGTGCACACCCTCCATGTTGGCTTTTGCAGTGGATGGGATCCGTAAACTATATGGCTTTAAGAGCCAACCAGGGTAGAACATTTAGAGTGCCATAAACAGTACATTTGTAAATATGTATATATTTTTGTATGTTTGAGACTTGATTGATTTTTTTTGTTGTTCTGGCCAAGGATTCTGCGGTGTCTTCCTTGGTTGACTACATCCATGAGACGACAAAACACGTAAAGTTATATTACATTGTCCCTTATTTTACGACACAACGTTTTCTTGTACCCTACCAAATTTTTTTAGGAATAATGATATTTGGAAAGTAGAAAACAAAAACCCCACCACCTTCTAAATTTATCCTTGTCCTACGCACCTGTCGCCTGTCTCACGAAATAGATGTGCAAAGTTTTCCTCTGTTATGTATAATGATGACCCCATCAAACATCATGTTAGCAATATTTACACCTTTAATCTATACTGTTTATTTCTGTCTACATGTGTGAATTTCCCTTCATTAGTTTTAGAAAAGAGCGATGTTGTATCGGTCAGTGGGCCGCAGCAGGAGACTCCGCAAACTAGTCTTTAAGTAGACAAAGGCGTTGAGGTTGCAGTCGGCCATCATGGTTTTTTGCTTCAGGGACTGAATATGTTTCGTGCAGAAATATTTGCATTTCCCTTATATCTACAAAAACTGCTTGCTTCACAGACTGCAGTTTTATTTTGCTCCGATGTGGTGTGCAAATACTAGCCGTATCTGCAAAGGGTTTGTGTGGCATTAACATTTTGTGCTTGGATTTTGTTTTGACAGACTGTGCAAAGGACCTTGAGAACATCACCACTCTACAGGAAGACAGTCCAGTAATGGGTGTCAGATGTTCAGCAGTGGATGACAGGTACTGTGGAAAAAATGTATGTCATTGTTGCACAATGTCCTTTGACTCTGTTTACACAAGGTCTACACAAAAAGGTTTGATTGTAAACTGATATTGGCACTAATTCATTTTATTCTCTTCACAAGGACCAACCAATCAAAATGACTTGCAGAACGCCATTGATGGACTCTATTTGAGCATTAAGCAGCAAAGATTTCAGCTGAATCGTCAGACTAGTGAGACAACAAGATGCCAAGTTTAATGCCAATTTCTTTGTGTAACATACTGTGACAAAATGTATTGATTACTATTTGTAGATTGTAAAAATAGCTAACCCATTTATAAAAAAAAAAAAAAAAATAGAATTACCGCACTGTATGACTCCGCTAACCTGTGCAGTTTCTGTTTACATAGCTCTACATATTTTTTCTCATATAAATGTCACTGTAACTTCTTGACAACTGAAACCGTAAGATGAGGTCATTGTGGCCTTGACCTTTGACTTTAAGGCAAATAGTCAGATGGACAACCTGAAAACATACACTGGCCTCCGGCCACTGGCTATTGCAGAGGTATTAAAATGTTAGTGTAGTAGACTGGATTTTATTGGTGTTACATTGGTCATCTTGACCAATGTTTGGTTTCACATTCTAAATGGCAATAAGCAGAGACATCAACTCAGGAAAAAGATTTCTGTAGAAAAGAAAGCCTTGTATGTGTGTATATATACATACACACAAACGCACTATTAAAACATTTTGTTTTTTATCATACATTCTCAGGCAGTACTGAGGCATTTACGGAGACGGGACGTGAGGGTCTTCTCTGCGTGCTCAAGAGAAGATTGCACAAAGTTCAGGCTGCAGCGGGTCTGACATATTCTGGAACGGCAACAATGTCTTTGGATGACTGGATGAGGAAAACATGGAGAGTTACTTCTCCACTGATGAAGAACTGTGAGTGCTGTGATTAGGTAAACGGGTGAATAACTCTGTTGCTGCACTGCTACTGTTGCTACTCCCTGGCAGCCTTAGGAAGGCCTTAGCTTGGTGTTGGGTAGCTGTTAGCTTTAGCATATGTAGTTTTTAACGGCCTGTCTGACGTTTATCTTTAAAAAAAAAAACAATCAAAGGGAACCATCTTCATAATTTAACACTATGGTTTGTTTGTGTCCTTCAGTTATTCTCAAGTGAAGCTGTACCACTGTGCTCCAGCTCCACACTCCCTCCTGCAGCCTCCGCTCCTGATGCTAACCTCCTGTCTCCATCACACCAAGCAGCAAACCTGGAGCGACAGAACTTTCTCCATAGCTGCCCGCTCCCTCTGAATCCGCCCTCTCCCAAACACTATTTTTGTAGTTTTTAAACTCTTTTTTGCATGAGAATTGTTGATCATATAATTTCCAGCAACTGCCTTAATGTAATTTTTGTGCATAATAAATGACATCGATCATAACATATTGTGATTTGCACTTGCACTTCTACACCATGTTATTGGCAGATAAGATGCTGATTGAGTTAAAGCAGTGAATGATCTGCTTTAAGCAAAATAAACACACAAAAGGATCAAATGGATTTGAAGTAGAATGGGCACATTACATTATGTAGAGAGTATCTCAGCTACTGAAGTCAGAAAATTACTTTATCTGAGGTTTCAGTCATTTATAGTCACAGCAAAGCACACAGGTCTGGTTGTCTAAGTGGCGCCCATATCATATTGTTTAAGATGTGTACCATCAAGCTTGTGTATCAGTGCTAAATACATCCAGTCATAAGTCAGAGTCCACCCTCTTGTTTACACTAAAAATTATTTCTTGGGTGTTTCACATCCAAATGTTTCACATCCAAGAAATGAACACAGAGTATAGCAATAGATGTTTCACTTTAAATCAGTAGCTGGTAAGCGGCAGCCTGACTTATTCATACACATTAATACTACAATGAATGAGGCAGGGGTTTCTATCAGAAATCATTTCTGGGACATTACTTTAAAAGATCTCCAGTATAAGCAAATATGTTCAAAATATATCATGCAGAAGAGTATTGGTGTAAGTATATGGACATAATATATGGACACAAGTATAAATATTGTTGTGAGAGAATAAATAAGTAGTCCAGAGAGTATGTACACAGTATGTGTGGGGGAGGGGTGGCTGCAAGTTAGGGGTTGTGGCGGTGGAGGGAGGGGGGGAAGGGGCGGGGGGGGGTGGATGACAACCCGCCCTACTCTCCCTCTGATTGGCTAGTAATCCTTATTGGTGCCAGAGCTATGTATTGGTGTTTAGGAATGAGGACTGTCAGAGTTACGGTCAGGGGTTAGCCAATCAGAACCAGAGTAGGGGGCGGGCATTGTCATCTTCGCGGGAATCCTGACACTCTCCACAACAGCTGATGTTCCTGGACAGGTATGGGACGAGCAATGATGAATTTTAATAGTTGTATGGATGTATTTTATTCATATATATTGGAAATAATGAATATGCTAGTATGCACCACAAAACATTACTCTGATATTAATGTGTTTTTGTTCTATTGAGGTTGGAGTAACCAGCATCCCTCCACTCACCAACCTTCCATCATCCCTGCCAGCCAGTCACCCATCAGCCAACTTATCGCTTGTCCTCTCAACCAACCCTCCACCAGTCCTGACATGCAGCCTCCCAGTGCTACGTTGAATCAGGGTTTGTTGTGGTGACATTTTTAGATAACAAAAACAATAACGTTGTATTTTTACTAAGGTGTTGCACAAGTAAATAATACATACATGTTGGTCAGAGTAACTAACCTTGGAAATCTTCCTAAAGATGATTGATGTTTGTGAACTTTGTTTCTACAATTGTCATGACATTACATCACATTATGTAAATTGAAATTTGTTTTGCTAGAGTTGTGATATTGTAGTAATAAATTGGAGTATTATATTCATATATATATATCTGGGTGTAAATGGATATGATCCCTAAAACTGAGCTCACCATACATGTTTAGTCTTTAGATTTTTTATCTTTTCATCATCACATGTTTTTCGTGGATTTGGACTCACAAACATATGTCGTAGGGCGACAAAAGGGAGAAAAGTGAGCAGCGGAGTCGGTGTTTGTGCACCGTGTGCGCAGAGTCGGTGTAAATTCAGTTGCAATTCTTTAATATAATCATCCGTTTATAGACATCAATTTGGCCCGGGACAAGCGTGATTACTAGCAATTTCAACTGTAAAATTTTTTTTAAGGAGGCAGTACGAAATTTGACAGAGCCGGCTCACAATGATTTAATTTATAATCTGGGGCAGTAGGGCTCCATCTAATTGGCCATTGACCGTGAATACATGGCACATTGAACACCATTTACCGCAGTCCAAGCAGTCTTTTGTGATATGTATATCACCCATGTTGATATCGTGATGACCGTAATTTTTAGATATCTTGTACAGCCCTAGTGTCTATGATTTAAAACCCATAAGCATGATCTATTTTTGTCCCTGTTCTAAAGCCAAATAAGGTTTGCTTCCATCTAGTGGTTATTTATTTTCCAACCAACTGACTTGTTAATGGGTTTGAAGTCATCAGGGGAAAATGAGATGAAATGTTGCTGGTCATCAACGTAATCATGTTATTTTTGTTGATGATAAAGCCAAGGGGAATCATGTCAAGTTAAAAGTGCACAGGAAGGAACCCTGTGGAACCCCAAACACTAATTGTTTTTTTTGGAGTGGAAGTCGACTGTTAATCGATTAGTTGTTGCAGCCCTAGATTGACACACCCAGCTTTTTAGCATTTCCAGTAGGTTCCCATGATCTCCATGATGCATGTGCTAAATGCATAGCTCTGGCAGGAGTATTAGGATGTTCACTGACAATTGATCGTCAAATTGTGCAACAATGCTAATATTAATATATATGAGGTCAGATTGAGAGTAAGTGTACTCTTGTTTTGCTCTTTCAGAAGCAACCATTCAATCACTGGAGGAGAGAAGTATTACCCAGTGAAGAAGGTACTGAAAAGCAAAAGGCTGAAGGTTTTATTTGTTGTAATTTGAGGTCAAAAAATTCAGTTGTAATATTCAAAAAAATTTTGTACTACAGAGATACTAACTGGATTTACAATCACCACAACTTCAAACTGTAAAGTCATCTGACCATAGGTTTGCTTTTAATGGTAAACATGTTTGAATGTGTTTCAGGGGAACGTAATGGAATTGGTGGGGCGGGAGCCCTGTTCCATGTGGTATGTAGAATGTCTCTTAATTGGATTTGATTGTCCCTAAAATTACTTAATGTTTACTGCAATATTACAATTAAGAAATTAGTATTATATATCGTTAGTTTTTCTTATATAAGTAAATATATAAGATATATAAGACAAGTATAAACTATTGTCTTGACAATTGACTATTACAATAATCAGGTAATTTACACTAATCAGCTTACTGTGTGCATGTTAACATATTCAATGCGTATGGCATTTATAGCTCGCTGTGTCTCGTTGCCCTTCTTCCTTGTCAAGTTTTGAATTCCATTCAATGCTAATGTAAAAAAAATTCTTCTCGGTTGATTACAGTGGGAAGACGTGGTGCTTGCAGTGGGCCAAAGGAGAACACCAGGAGTTGACATACATACACACAACATGAATATACACAAAACGCACACACACACACACACACACACAGATGTGACATAAAAGGTTCAATGTTAAGTGTTTATTTTTCAAGAAGTTTTGGTTAATATTACTTATATATATATATACACATATAGATAGATAGATGTATTACAACAGCATGTCAATATATATACAGTATATATACAATATTACAGAATTTTACATAGATTTTTAAATATCTTTATGATACTGGATTAAGTTACAGTTTCTTTGATTTTTTTTTCTGTATCTCATGGAGTTGAATGAAATCTTAAACATTAAATGAAATCTTAAACATTTACAATATATATACTGTATATACAGTATATATTAATAATTTTGTGATATTACTATTATTTTTAGTTGTTTAATTGAAAAGACTATCTTGCTGTTTCTTTAGCTTACTGTTAATTTATATTTTAGGAATGTAATCAAATTTGTTTTGTATGTATGGTACATACATTAATTAAAAACCCTTCAAACCCCAACGCCTTGTGTGATTGTGTGAACTGCTGAAACCATTTGCTGCTGGAATTGTTTGCTGAATTTTATAAATAAATTATGTAATTGATTTAGCCCTTGCCTTATACAGTATGTCTATCATCTCTATACAGTAATACAAAATAAAAAAAATTGCAATTCAAGTAGACAGCAAATTTGTTTTTATTCATCGCTATTACAGAGCACATGAAGATTAACAGTATGTACAAACAACTCTTTACATAGCGAAAATACAAATACAAAGATAAAAACTTTATTAATGATATACGAAAAATAATCTTAATGTTCATCATTAGTCCATATCAAATTTATCAAAGACACAATAGGAATATATATTTATATATACTAAGCCGTCCAAGATGACAGATCAGCTCACGCATGCGCAATCAGGCCCGCCTCGTTATGAATGTAGTTGCAGGGACTTCTTAGATCCATGGAATCCGTGGAGGTGTAATCTATCATCAAATATTAATATCAAAGAACATGAATAACATTCACGCTCACTGAACGACACAACGCACGGACGATGATTCAAACAGCACACTACGACGTGGTTTACGGCATGGCAGTGTTCACAGCAACCACCATAGCAACGATAAAAACGTTACATTACTATGATTTTTCTGGCGAGATCTGAAAAATATTTGTGATAACTAATAAAATATAGATCGTAAGCATGAACTGGCTGAAGATTGTGGAAGCAAAGAGCATATTTCTCGCTAGAAATGGTATCAGAATGTATTTTAATGCCCAAACTGTATTATAAAATGACATTTTTATCTGAAAATATAAGGAATGTCCGCCATGTTTTCGTTTTCGCAGATGGGATCTTGAGAGTCACGTGACGTGGGCACAGGCCAAAGCAAAACAACGGGCAGACAAAAACGTAGGCATCTCACAATTTGAGAGGCCAAATTGTGAGATGCCTACGTTTTTCCAAGTGGACCAATGTAGATGGTATACGTTTTCTGATGAGACTGGGTTGTTTACTCGCCCTGAGCAGGGCTGCTGCGGCAGGGACAAGGGCTATGGAGGAGGCCGGACACTCAGGTCGAGCGTCGTTGTCGTGGTCAAGAGCTCTCCATGCGGTGGCGGCTTTCACAGCCTTCACAACCGCGGCGGACGCTTCTGTGCGGGGGATGTGCTCCCTTTGTGCGATGAACAGAGTCACGAGAGCCAGCCGCGCTACCCACGCATCCCAGACCTCTTGCACGGCCGGCAATTTGAACAGGTAGGGGCAGACTACTGTGAGCATGTCGCTCCTAGGTGTCAGGTTGGTTAGGCTCGGCTCCAATAGTTGACCAAAGTTTATCATTCACTCAGATGAAAATCTATATTTTTCATGAAGATACTCATCAGGAGTAGCTCAAAGGATTGTGTGGGTCTCTGAAGACCCTTGTCCTCATCAGAGACCCTCTAACAATCGACACACATCCAAGCAGCAGAATGAGCCTCCTTTTGGATATGGAGCAGGTGGGAGGAGTTACACTGGAAGCCAGCAGGGAATGAGTAGTGGCTGGCCACCACTGCTGACCTGCCAACAGGAGAGTGTTATGGTTAAGGGTCGAAAAACACTCAATGATTGTTGGTCACCATCTGATGACATGACCTCCTGGCCAAGGCTGCAGTCATTACATAATGACTGGAGGAAAAGCATCCTTGGATATACAGAAAGCATATCTACTAATGTGTTTACTTACCAAAAAGAGCAGTGGAGGAGCAACAGGTGGCAAGTTTTGTGATCAAGATGAGTCATCAAAGTGCAATCTAAATATTTTATTTTTATCAGCTACAATGAAAAAGAGAAGAAAGGAATAAAAGGACACGTATTATGCGTAGTTGTGTTAACTAACTTTCCGTGGGCTTACAAAAAGGGTTTAACCTTTGTCATGGAAAAATATCTAAGTGTGGTTGAAATCTATTTTGTCGTTGAAAAGTAAGTTTTTGCAGACCTGTCTAAATACTTATATAACCTGTCTAAATACTTTATGACCTGAACTGTTTATGAACTGAACTGTGTTGACCTTTTTATCACTTATTTACTCTCCAAAGAACTGAATTTATGTCTGCTTTATTTTCAAAGGAAACATATGTAAATCAGTTCTGTGTTTTGGTTCCTGTTTCAAACCAGTCTGAACTGGCTCAGACAAACAGCCTTTGTTCTCCTATATAAGATCCTTGCATTTGACTTTTCTCCATCTTCACTCTGAGATCCCTGTGACTCTGTGTTGATCCTTTCTGCAGAAAGCCCCTATTAAAATACACAAAGAGAAATTTGGTCTTCCAGCCTCTTGTATTTTCAGATTTCCATCACACCTTAGTGATCAGCTGCCAATGAGATCTTAAGACAGTCACACATTTAATTGAGTGAAATAGAGTCCTGAGATCAGATGTCATTAGAAGGTTTACTGTGTCTCCCAGCAAAATCTCAAGAGCATGAAGGAGATACCAGGAGACCGGCCATTACACAAGGAGAGCCCGACAGGGCCGTAGATGGCATCAACACAGCAGCAGGACCGGTATCTGCTCCTTTGTGCAAGGAGCAACAGGAGGAGCACTGCCAGAGCCCTACAAAATAAACTCCAGCAGGCTACAGGTGTGCATGTTTCTGACCAAAATGTCAGAAAGAGGTCCTACATACATGGGACGTGTGCTCACAGCCAAGCACCATGCAGCGCAATTGGAATTCGTCAGAGAATGCCAGAATTGGCAGGTCCACCACTGACGCCCCGTTCTCTTCACAAATGAGCAGGTAAGCATATCCTTGGAGGGTTGCACAGACCTCCATGTCATAGCCAACAGTTACTCAGGTACCCTGATTGCTGTTAGGTACTGAGATGCAATCCTCATAGCGATTGTCTAACCTTACGCTGGTGCAGTGGGCTCTGGTTTTCTCCTGGTGCAGGACAATGCTCTGCCCTTTTATGGCCAGAGTTTGTAGGCAGTTCCTGGATGAGCAGCTATGGGACGTTATGTATCGATGTATCCCACGCTGCCAAGTACTGTCACAGACTGTCCAGGAGTTCACTGATGCCCTGATCCAGGTCTGGGAAGAGATTCCCCAGGGACACCATACGCGGATTCATCAGGAGCATGCCCAGACGTTGTCGGGAGTGCATACAGGCCCGCAAAGGCCATACACACTACTGCGTCACAATAGGAGTACCATGATGAAATTCACACAATGTGGATCAGCCTATGATTAAACATTTTTACTTTGATTTTCAGTGTGCTTTTGATTGCAGCCCTAAATGGGATGATGATTTTGTTTATATTGACTGTTGTTACGTCATTATGTTCTCAACAAATTATACAATGTAAATCAGTAATGACTTTCACCTTGAATAATTCTTTTTTCAAGATCTGATGTGTGATTTAAGTGTTCCCTTAATTATTTGTATACAAGTTATGGATAATACTTTTCAAATAATATGGCTCAAAATGTAAAAACAATGATGAAAAATAATTGAGATGTAATTATTTAAAAAATTATATTTATAGATTTTATTCTAACTTTATAGTCTTGACCGCATTACTCACAATCATATCACAACCAAGAAATATTGTGGGTCTATTGTGAGGCTTTCTGCAATTATAATGTACTAAGATGAGATTCAACAATTCAAGCATGAGACATTTTTCTTGACATAGTACCATATTACTGATACATTTTTACATTACACAAGAATTTTAGAAATATTAATATTTAAAAATATACTATGGGGAATTTATACTATGTGGAATATATTTTCAAGTGGCAGAAATATTTTTGCATATAGCACTTTTCAAATCTTGATGACCAATCATGCTTTACATTACATGCCATTCACGCATTGAGTATCTTGCTTGAGGACACTTTGACATGCAGGATGGGGAAGACTCAACCTTTCTGGTTAGAAAATCACCCACTTTACCCCTCACCCACAATCACCCAGATGTAGATGTTCAGCTCACTGACAAACTCACAACTGATAACAATAATTTCATTCAAATTGTTGCTCACTGGTGTCCTGACAAGATGTTCATGTCCCATGGAATTGTGGAATTGCCATGGTTATGGATCTTGGATCTGGTTCTGAAAGAAGAACAATGACCCTACACTCTGAAATAGGACTTATTGTGTAGGTGCTCTTAGAAAACAGGCTGATGTGTTGATGTACTCATTTTTACTTCGCAGTCTTCTCAGACCACCCGCACTATTCTTGTTCAGTAAGTGAGCTCCACCTTGTCCTGCCAAAATTTTAAATTAGGACTTAAACTATTAAGTCCCAATTTCTATTTACATTATTATGTGGTTTTGTTTCACATTGCTGCTTTTAACAATCACTACATACTGATTTTGAACTGTAAGAAATGTAAGAGGATGTCTGTTTTATTAAAAAAGAAAAAATTTGCCATTTGCTGCTCATCAGAATTCAGTTTGTGACTTTCCTGGGCTTCTAAATCAGTGCTGTAAAGGACGATGTAGAGAATACACATTAAATGAGCGATAAATTAATTGAAAATTTTATTATTGCGATAAAATGTGCATGAGCCATCATTTTGACATTTGACTTAATGCCAACCATCTTTGCATCTTTATATGGGACCTGTCAGCATCTGACGTGTTACTGACGAGAGTACCAGTTTTCAGGTTCTTCCTCCTTTTTAACCAGAGAGGACAGGGTCGAGTTTCCCAGAAAATTAGGATTCAATGATTTGAGTCTGTAGAAGTGCTTGATCTCTCCCAGTTTAACATTTGCTGTTGCTGCTGTTAGCTGGGACTGTGCTCTTCCTCCTGCCTCATCCTCTTCCTTAACTGCTCGCCAATATCAGCCAGAGGGTTCATTTTTCCACAGAGGGTCTTTATAACGTCACTGAAGCGGCTGCTCTCGGTTTCTCTGTAATAACAGCAAAACATAACACTGTTAAGAGGTTTGGAAATTCACTGCTAATTGTGTAGGAATTTTGAATGAAGTGAAAAAAAAGGAGGAAAAAGCTGCTTACAGAAGTTTGCGTTTCTGTGACTGTTTCATCTGACTGAAATCTGTTGGCTCAGGCCTCTTCACTGGCCTGACAAGAGAGGGGACGACACATAGCAAAATGGTGAACTAAGACATGGAATTTGACATCACAGATATTTCTAACATTTTCATTGAAGATTGCACACTGGGTAAATACTTATCCTTCAGCCATTTGCCTGGTGATATTGCGTAGGTATACATGAGCTCATAAACCATGGCTAATAATAAAATTGTGTGATAAATGAAAGTTAGTTTGTTGCTTGTGTGATAACAGCCTCCTGAAACTACTAGTAGCTTTAGTGGTCTCCTAGTAGCCCATATGTATGGGAAAGTTGTGTGTTAAAAATAAAACCTGATAACAGTCAAATTGGGTGGTGAGAGTGTGATGTAATCAATATTCAGACATTATTGTTTTGTTTTAAAAACAGTGTTTCAATCAATCAAATATGATTTGTATAGCCCATATTCACAAATCACAATTTGTCTCATAAGGTTAGGGGTTAACCCTTAACCCTCAACAAGAGCAAGGAAAAACCAGTGAGAGAGCCACATGTGAGGGATCCCTCTCCCAGGACGGACAGAAGTGCAATAGATGTCACGTGTAATGGAGAACATCAGAAAGATAAGAGTATTTGCAGCATTGATTAGAATAAACACTTTGTAGCATAATGGAAAATCAATGAATTGATGGATTATTGTCAGTAATGGTCGAGTATCTGAGGAGAAATATTATATATCAAGCAGTCTTGTTGTAATCATAGTCCATGGTCAGCAGCCACGATCATGATCCACCATCAAGATCGGATGCCACTATAGTCCACAGTCATTGTCCACTGCCGCCATCAGGATCCATGATCAGCTGCCACCTCAATCATGGTCCACCACTACTATCAGATGCCAACACGATACAGGATCCGCCATTATTATCACGATCAGGCAGCACGATCCAGAATCCGCCATACAGGATCCACCATCACGATCTCTTATACGTGATCCACCATCATAATCCACGATGTGGCCGCAGCCGCTGCCCTGGATCTGTGGACGATAAGGCAAAGGGACTCCGGGGAAGAAGTCAAGTCAGTAACATGTATTGATGAGATATTCATTTATTTGATGTGATAAGGATGGAGAAGAGGAAGGAGAGGCTCCATGTATCATGTGTCCCCAACATTCTAGACCTATAGCAATAACTAAGAGCAGGTCTAAGAAAAGCCTGGACCGGCTCTCACTATAAGCTTTATCAAAAAGGAAGGTTTTAAGCCTACTCTTAAACGTACAGGTGGTGTCTGCCTCCCAAACTGAAAGTGGGAGATGATTCCATAGGAGAGGAGCTTGATAGCTTAAAGCTCTGGCTCCTACTCTACATTTAGAGACTCTAGGGACGACAAGTAAGCCTGAATTCTGGGAGTGCAGTGGTCTAGTGGGTTGATAAGGTACTATCAGCTCTTTGAGGTATAATGGTGCCATATTATTAAGGGTCTTGAAGGTGAGGAGGAGAATTTTTAATTCTATTCTAGATTTAACTGGAAATCAGTGTTGTGAAGCTAATACAAGAGAAATGTGGTCTCTTTTCCTGGTTCTTGTCAGGACACATGCTGCAGCATTTTGGACAAGCTGCAGAGTCTTTAACGACTTACTGCTGGAGTCTGATAGTAATGAATTACAATAATCCAGTCTGCATCTTTTTGAGATGTTACGCAAGTGAAAGAAGGCGGTCCTAAAAATTAGTTGTAAGTGAGAATTAAAGGACAAATCGGGATCGAAGATCACTCCCAAGTTCCTGACAGCAAGGGCAATGTCGTCTAGCTCAGCTATATCATTAGATAATGTATCTGTAAGGTGTTTAGGGCCAAGTATTAGAACCTCTGTTTTATCTGAGCTTAAGAGAAAATCCAGGTTTTTATGTCCTTGAGACATGCTTGGAGTTTAGTTAATTGATTACACTGTTCAGGTTTTATTGACAAGTATAACTGGGTGTCATCCTGGGAGTCACAGCAGTGGAAATTTACCTATTGTGCCCTAATGTTTTCTAGTGGAAGCATATATAATGATAATGACATATCCTGATGATGAGAGATAGATTGTGTTCAGTAACCTACTATATATTAGGGGCAGAATTTCTTAAAGTAATTTTGTAGGAATGGGATCTAAGACACAAGTTGTGGGTTTAGAAGATGAGATTATTTTAGTCAGCTGATCAAGGGTGATCAGAGAGAAGCTGTCTAAATAATTTAGAGTAGTAGGCAGCTCTTGCTTTGTGGAGGGCCTTCTTATATGCTTTAATACTATTTTTCCAGGCTAGGTGATTTTCAACACAGTTGTTGGAGCACCACTTCCTTTCTAGTTTTCTTGATGCTTGTTTTAATCCATGTGTGTTGGAATTATACCAGGGAGCTAATTTACTATGTTTTATATGTTTCTTTTTTAGAGGCGCTATTGAGTCTAATGTTAATCGTAATGGCTTTACAGAGCTATCGACAAGATGGTCAATCTCAGGGTTTTTTAAAGAATTTGTTGGTTATATTGACGGATAATACAGGTTTAAATGTAATTGGAATTATTTCCTTAAAATCAGGTAGACATCTATTGGCATATATTCTGATGAGAAAACGAAGGTTATTAAATTATGGTCTGATAGAATTGGATTATGTGCAAGTACTATTAGATGTTTTTCAATTTTGACACCGTAGGATAATACAAGGTCAAGTGTGTGGTTACAACAATGAGTAGGTTGGTGTACACACTGACTGAAACCAATTGAGTCTAGTACTGAAATAAATGCTACGCTAAGGCTATCATTATTATTGTCAACATGAATATTAAAATCACCGACAATAATCTGTTTTTAGGACTAGTTTGATAAAAACACAGGGAATTCCGTTAAAAATTCAGAATAAGCCCCAGAAGCACGGTAAACTACAGCAAATATGATTGGCTGTTGGTATTTCTTGGATGGGTGTGGAAGACTAAGAACAAGACTTTCAAATGAGTTGTAGCTTAGTTTAGGTTTAGGATTAATTGATAGACTGAAGATAAAAATAGCAGCAACTCCACCTCCTCGGCCAAAGTCTCGGGGAACGTGTGTATTTACATGACTGGGGGGAGTAAGCTTTGTTTTATTTACTTTTTTTTTTTACTTCTGACACATAAAGCTTCTCTTTCCTCTTCTCCCTCCTTAACATCATTCAAGAAATCAATGTCTCATCAATAAATGTTACTTGACTTGACCTCTTCCCCGGAGTCCCTATACCTTATCGTTTGCAGATCCAAGGCCGCAACTGCAACAAGGGGGCAACCAACGTCAAGGTGCATTACCGACATCCGGTGTGTGTTTCAATATCCTACTTTTTCCTCTTACCAATTCGATACTGCATATTTTATTACCCTTGATATTTGGATCCTTCTTCTTTGTTCAGTCTAGTGATGGGTGGCAACCTACTGTGTTGGGAGTGTAAATTAGAGGTATCTAGGGCATAATAAATTATTTTGTCCAAACTTTCGACTTGAAGCCTTTATTTCATGTTTTTAGCCTAAACATCCTCTGATATCCTCCTCTGGAGCCGCGTTCACATTCGCATGCATACACTGCACACAGCTATTGCCCAAGGGTAAGTGCGGAGTGCGCGATAGCATCACTGCTTCTGGTAGCATCACTGTGTAGCGGATATTTAGGCAAAAAAAATGGTGTAAATGACGCTGTTTCGAGTCTTGTATACTAAAACCAAAATCTGTTCTTCCTGTAATAGGATCTTTTGAAATCCATCTATGTATACTGGAACAAATGTTTCATATAGTGTATGCAATCTATCTTCCACCAAAACTGCCAAAAGGTGCAAGGATGTAAAGATTGCCACAATTTTTACGTCCTTGCACTTTTTCCAGAAATCAGTAGACACTGAGGGGAACAGCTAGGGTGCTGTTACTGACAACAATACAGTAGGGACATTACTTTTCTGACTTAATGTCTCTGGCTACTTTTATACTGCTCCACACTGGCCCTCATCTTGGCCCCTTCACTCTCCCAACATGGAAGAAGTAACTTTTTTGTTGGAACTTCAGAATTCCCCTGAAGATTTGCCAGTAATTCATCATCAACTGTTTCAGCCAAAGTTGCAAAGGCATTTTACCCACCTTAACTTAAAGATCAGACACAGGAGTTGATTTGAAAGCACCACAGCAGAGTCTCAAAGCTTGAGCTTCCACAACCGCCAACTTCTTTAACAATGTTTTAGCTGCTGAACCATGAGCAATACATCCAAAGTCTGGCACAGATCTAACGAGCACTACACAAATATTTTTAATTGATGACCTGCTCGCTCCCATCATCACATTAATCATTCTTTTACATTTCGAGAATACCTTGTGTATATGTTCATTCTTAAAGAACATAAAACTTAAAGACTTTCACTTCCATACATACTCAGCTGCGTATCAACACCTCTATTTCTAGTGAACATGAACACTTTCCACTAAGAACTTGAAGCCCCATAAATATGACCATTTCTCTACCACATTAATTGCCTTTTGTATATTTTTTATGAAATATTTTTAATATTCTTTCCTCTTTTCCACAAGGTTCCATCAACAGCAAAGAGCGACCGCCCAATATCACCCTGAACTTGAGAGAAAGCATCATTAATCATAATGGAAAACAATATTGGGCTAATGATATACAGTATACCTTCCTGATAAAGCTGTCCCAACTCTTCTCCTATCTGCTTTCCCTATCATGTTTAATTCAATGTTGTACTCTTCTTGTGGATATTAACAACAGTGGCATAGGTGAAGCAAATTATACCCAAAGCTTGGCGTAGAGCTGGAGGAGTATTGCTACCAAAAGCCAATTTCTCAGTCTCCTTAACGTAAAAGGCAAGATCTACTTTAGCGTCATAGTCCAAAGGCTGACAAGCTATTTGGTGAAAAACAAGCTGGTGGATACATTGGTCCAAAAAGCTGGAATTCCAGGGCTCTCTGGATGTTGAAAACACACTAGCATGACCTGGCACCAAATCGAATCAGCCAAGAGTGAGAAAAGAGATCTACATATCATCTTCCTTGACCTCACTAATGCATTTGGTTCGGTACCAGATAGTGTCCTATGGGCTGCTTTTGACTTCTTCAAAGTACCAGAGCCCATCATAAATGAGATTAATCCCTATTCCGAAGATCTGCAATTCTGCTTCACCACACCAGATTATCACAACCATATGGCAGTGCCTCAAAGTGTGCATCATGGCTGGCTGCAGTATCTCCCCACTACTGTTCTCCATGGTGATGGAGGTGATTATCAGAGCTTTAAAAAGGTAGGTAGTAGGTGGTGAGCGACAAAAGTTGGGGGTCCAATTAACACCAATCAGGGCCTCCATGGACAACATGACAACCCTGACCTGAACTAACAGCACCATGCACCAGACGGTTGATATGGAAACTTGAAGAAAACATCACATAGGCCAGAATGAGGATCAATCCATCAAAATCAAGAAGCATCTCGATAAGCAAAGGTAAGAGATTAGATTATAGGTTCTACATCAATGGAGAACCCATTCCATGGTGTCTGAGAAACCTATAAAAAGCCTTGGACAATGTTATGATGCAAGCCTCAAAAACAGTGAGCTGGTCCAGCAAATGATAGTTCACCTCAAAATCTTTAATTGACTCATTACCTACTCACCACTATGCCGACGGAGAAGTATTTGAGTTTTAAGGGTAAATAGTGTTGCAGCCAAATCCAATACAATTGAAGTAAATGGTATCCACTTCTTCCAACGTAAAAAACAGAAAAATAAAATAAAATGCCTTCATACTTCTTCTGTGGTGTCATCCGAGTGTCCCTAAGCCCAGACATTCAAAGTCGACTCAAAACTGCATCATGTACACCATGTTTTTAGCCTAACTGTCTGCTGTTATCCTCCTCTGGGGGGAAAGGGAAGATAATAAAAGGACAAGGCTGTTTCCTTCTAGAAGGTCTTCAATAATCTCCCCATAAGCATCTGTTCTTATCCCTCCCCACAATGTACTATGAGCCATAAAGTCCCCACATACCAACACACTGCTACCATCCAGCCCTTTCATTCGTGTTAGTTTATCCTACTCTAGATTCCTACAAGGATTGTAATAATTAATAACAAACTCTCCCTCAATTGTCCATATCTCTACTGTAATATATTCTTGCTCATTCCCTACACTTATCTCCCTAAATATCTTCCCTTATAAATGTATCACATCCACCCCCTTATCCCTCTCTCCTATCAAATCTAACAGTAGCATAGCCAACTATTCTGAAATCCAAATTTAGTCTCAACCATGTTTCCTTTACACAAATAACGTTATAGATTGAACACCTTTTCTGTATACACAGTATGTGCTGCTGGTTGAAAGATAACATTTCCAAGTGAGTTGTCTAAAAACGGCTTTAACTTTTTTCTGTTGTGTTATCCCTATTCTTAAGGACAAACAATGTGAGAATTATGGAAGACCACTTATTAAAATCAACAACAGCTGTCACATTGACACTTGATGTCAACTGAGAGGGCGCCTTGGCACTCACATTTTGTTTTTTCTGCTCATGCGACGAGCAGTGGAGATCATGGCAGTAGTTGGGCCATTAAAAGGACAGAGGTCTGGCAGGGCATCTGCCAGCGGTCTCAGGTCTCCAACCACAGGCATGGCCTGCCTGTGGGCCTTGGCTGCCTGCTCCTCTTGGGCCTGTTTGATGGAGCGGATCTCTGAGAGTAAAAGGCAGGAAGCAAATTACCTTGTATAATAACCACCAAAATTACAGACAAAGCTGTAGTGACTGTCAGTGAAATTTTGAATGTCAGAAAAATTACTTTTTCAAAAATAGAGGAAAGTTTACAATCACTTTGTACAATCAAGTTAATAAAGTTTAATCTGTATCCAAAAATATAACTTGCTTACTTATACTTTGTGAGAACTCAAGTACAATGAGACTGTTTTGCACTGCACATCTTTTCAAAACAGGGCTGTAGGCTTGATAAAGTCTCTCTTAAGTCATGTTCAATGTTGAGCCTAGATCTGTACTTTGTTTTCAGTGAGACAACAGCAGAAAAGCCCATCTAACAGAGAGAGGACGTGGCAAAGGGATGCAGAATCCTCACAGCCCTCTGTCCTAGGAGTGGATGCTCCCTCTCCACACCAGCTTTCGTGTGAATGCACTGATCTTGCCAGCCAGGTGTGGAAGGTGCTTGTCTCTGCCTTGAAGCCGAAGATGTAATTCATTCAGCTTTCAGGGAGATTGAACAATGTACACTGAAGTAACAGCAATTTCGTGTGTCATGGCGACTTGTTGAAATTTGACGCCACGTCACTAACATGGCGTCTGACAAAAATGTACAGTTTCCATATACCTACATACAACAAACAAATACTACCACTACATACATACTAATAGATCTGTTCAGGTCAAAAACACTGTTGTTTCTCTTCAGATAGTGTACATCTTTCACCTTTGCAGCATCCAAGACAGCAAAGGTTCATTAATCATAATTAAATGATTTATAATAATCGTTTCAATTTCAATAGGGCCTTCGCCCTGTCAGTGCTTGGGCCCTAAAATCAAGACCAATTTCAATAGAGCCTTTCGTACTGTCGGTGCTCTGGCCCTATAAATCACATCAGTTTCCATAGGGCCTTTCCACTGTCAGTGCTCGGGCCCTAATAAATTCCTCCTGAAGTACTGAGTGTTGATAAGAACTTACTGTTCAGCCACTTCTCCCTTCTCCCATTCATCTTGTCTTTCTTGGCTGACTGACGCCCTATCAGAGCTCTGTCAGGACCTGTGAATGTGACAATGAGAAAATGATAAGCATCATGGCAAATGTCCAAAAAACCAAGATGGATAAAGAATAATTTTCAAAGAGAAATAAACAAACTACTAGGGCTACGTTGTAGCACTGACGGGCCCGAGCACACGCATTTCTAAGCCTGTTGCGGTCGGTCAAGAGAGCGATCTATGACCAAGCGCACGTCTCCGCGTTGCATGCGTTTTGTGCACTGCGGCAAGGATAAATGCTTCACTTCCTGCATCCGTCACGCGATGTCGATCCTTGCCTGCTAATTGCTCATTACGGTCCACGCTATCAATTGCACATCACACTGTGGACATTTTATGTAAATCGAATGATAGTTGCAAAACAAAGCTTACTTCCTGTTGCCAGTAGGTGGCGCCATCACTATTATTACCTACAGACTAATATATCTGTTCAAGTAGGGGCTCTGATGTAGTGTGAGCAATTTTGTGTCAATTGGACAATGTTACAACAACTTCATTTTCACACAAATGTCTTGCTTGAGTGACTGAGAATAAGCATCCTGTGTACTCTCTCGTCACAATACAGTGGGCGTCTCCCTACATGGCCTTGCCCTCCCCCACACTCGTTACTCGATAAGACATTTGCCAGAACACTTCATTTCGTTATTGCAAAGCTCGGATACACTTGGAATAGCTAGCTAGCAGTATGAAGCAAATTAAGTAAGAAGACACAATTGCGAAATGGATTGATTTCATATTTGAAGGCAATGTCCCGGAAAGAATTGGCAAAAGTCTGTTTGTGTGCGCAAACCATTTTGACTGTTTTACCAACCTGGGCCAATATAACTCTGGACTCGCAACAAGATTGACCTTGCAAGCGGGATCGGTACCATCTATCCGTCGCAAACAGTAACTTACATAAACACACTGTACTCAGGGGGTTGCTTTCCAGCCTTTTATTTACATGTTCCGACACAGGCCAGCGGCAGTCATTCATTTGTGTGTCCGGCTGGCGGAGGAAGACAGAGACCGGCAGCTTCCGCGATGTGAGCAGCGAGCTGTGCTAACGTTAGCAACAGGTTGTTACAGTGATGGAGATGCAGCCAGGTCCCCGGCAGCTCTGATGTCTCCCACTCACACAAGTCACGTCCCGATGACAGGAAGCAGCTTTGTCCACAGACCACAGATGACCATATGCTACATATTCCGGTGTACTGCTGTGTGTCAATAAACAGCGAGGGGGGAGCTGGCTCATTAGCTTTTAAAGGAACAGGCACTCAAAACAGCACACTCTGTGGAGGGCTGTTTTAGACAGGGTAAAAAGGGTGCTGTTTTACATGATCCTTGTGGTATTTTGACCAAAGTATGTTACAGACATTTCATTAAGACCCCAAGGAACCATAACAACTTGTGGTAAAATGGGCATAATATGTCTCCTTTAAGTCATGATTTCTGTGTAGATGTCATCAGGCCGGGACTTTTGTCTTACATGTCTAGTTTGGACTCGATTGGACCATGTATGTCCGAGATAAAGAACATCGTGTTTTGATGGCGTGTAATCAAACTTTGACACCATGCCATGGTCACACCCTGTGATGAAAAATCGATCTTTGGGTTAGTTTTTATCTCCATCTTGTTGTGATGACACTCATCACAATTTGAAGTTGATCAGATGAAAGCCCTGGGACAAGTTCGTCAAAGTAAAAATGTGGAATATGGCCAAAATGGCCATTAAATGCAAAATGGTGGGCTTCCTGTTGTGTTTTTCATAATGCTCCTTGAGACTTTTTTGTTTGTCTGGTCATGATACACCTGGGCTACGATTTTTGTGAAGATCGGTCAAAGGGAAACCTAGGGGCTGTGTATAGGTGGCGCTGTTGAGCCATTTTGCCTCACCCATTTCAAATTACTCCAGAATATGTAAATTTTCCCACCGTCAGTGCTCAGGCCCTAATAAGATGAAAACAGGTGGAAAGATGCAGCTGAACTGTATGAATTTTAAGGACAAACACTCTTGGTTAAAGTTAACAATCTTTGGTAGCATTTAGATGCCCTACAAAGAGCTTTCACAATTAAAAAAAATATTTGAGAACTACTTAAAAAATTGCATATGTAAAATAATCACAACAAACAAATGACAGACCAAAAAAACAAGCACAAAATTTGTGTTTAATGTTTCAGTATGGTCCATGACAGATGTTTCAAATGATCATAATAGCTAGAATGACACTCAGTAGACTGCATACCTACGCCAAGGCCCAACATTACCCTCATGATAGCACATTTAAATGAATGATGAATGATTAATTATTGTCTGTATCAAAATTACTTTTTCACATAGGGCCAAGTAGGTTTGGATAGCTTTTTTCCCTTAATAAATGAAATCATCATTTAAAAACTGCATTTTGTATTTACTCGGGTTATCTTTGTCTAATATTAAAATTTGTTTGATGATCTGAATCATTTAAGTGTGACAAATATGCAAAAAAAATTTTTAAAAATCAGGAAGGGGGCAAATACTTTTTCACAGCACTGTATATTTTTTTGTGAAATCATGCCCATGACCCTTCATGAAGAATATTTAACAATTAATAATAATTTAGCTATAAATAAAATGACCTGGCTGCTGTCAGTCACATGATGATTTTTCACCTGACCTGAGCTCATCCTGACGTGCCCTCTTCCCGTCTTCGCAGCATGCAACCACGCGCAGACAGTGCAGACGCCCAGCGCCGTCAGTGACAGCGGGACAAATACTTCAACACCAGTAAATGGGGTTTGCAGCAGAGTGCACATTATTTGGTATATTTCTACATAAACGCAGAGCAATGAACATGCATGGTTGTGGTTTATATCGCTGTGCTCAATAAGCAGCCTGCCAACCACTGCTTCTGCTGCCTGAGGAAAACACGTATGATGGCTGTTTTGTTTCCGGATGTCTTTCTTTTGTCATGTACTTCTGCCCGCCGGTTTACAGGGAATTTCCCAGGTTTGCGGAGGGCTTAGGTGCTGCACTGTGTCTGTCTGTGTGCCATAAAAAATGATATGTCTTATAGTGAATGGATTTGAACTGTGATTTTCTCATCTTCCCAATTGTCAATACTTGTTTTTTATTTATTTATCATCGAAAATTGAATAAATTAAGAATTCAGAACAGGATTAGATTTGTAATATGATAAAATATGATTTCAACAGCACAAACAGTAATATTTACAACAGCACAATCACAATAAACACAATATTTTACTGGAAAGAAAGTATCAGTAGATCAAAATGCTGTGGAAAAAACATCACTGTGTGTGTGTTTTCAGTGTATCATATTTTCATTCTGCCGCTCTGTGTATCATATTTCTGCAGGGCAAACATGCCCTCAACAGCAAATTGTAGCTTTAAGTTATCTCTGCATATAAATGGTAAATTTATATAGCGCTTTGCTAGTCTTTACATTCACCCACTCACACACACATTCATACAGTGCATCTATTAGCAGCACTTTGTTGTTCTATGAGGGGGAATTCATCTTGCCCAAGGACACTTCGGCATGCAGATGGGGAAGACTGGGGATTGAACTGCCAACCTTCAGGTTGGAGGACGATCACTCTACCCCTCAGCCACAGCTGCCCTTTTGAAATTTGAGACTTGAGATTACAAACAACAGTAGCATACGATATGGGTTACAAAGGAAGTAAAATAAAAAATAAATGTAACAGGGATAATTCCCCATCAAGTAGATATGTGGTCAATTGTGCATCATTTTGGAATCCTTTTAGGTCTCGCAGCTCTCTCCAGCTCTAAAACACCACTCCGATGTTTACATGGGTTATATCACTGGCTTGATCTTCTTCCTTCGTTCTAGCTTGCATTTGCTCTTCGACATTTTTTGCATTAATGGTCTTTGACGTATATATGCCATATCTCGCAAATGAGGGAAGGGCAGTTTTTTCTTTCCCTTGTATCTGCCAATATGTTTTCAAACTACAGTGCATCCAGAAAGTATTCACAGCGCTTGCTTCACTTTTTTCACATTTTGTTATATTACAGCCTTATTCCAAAATGGATTAAATTCATTTTTTTCCTCAAAGGTCTACACACAATACCCCATAATGACCATGTGAAAGAAGTTTTTTAGAAATGTTTGCAAATTTATTAAAAATAAAAAACGATAGGGATGGTATTGGCCAGGTGATGAGCAGTGCCTGGTTTCCTCCAGACATGACGCTTGGCATTCAGGCCAAAGGGTTCAATCTTTGCTTCATCAGACCAGAGAATTTTGTTTCTCATGGTCTGAGAGTCCTTCAGGTGCCTTTTACTGAGGAGTGGCTTCCGTCTGGCCACTCTACCATACAGGCCTGATTGGTGGAGTGCTGCAGAGATGGTTGTCCTTCTGGAAGGTTCTCCTCTCTTCACAGTGCAACGCTGGAGCTCTGTCAGAGTGACCATCGGGTTCTTGGTCACCTCCCACGACTAAGGCCCTTCTCCCCCGATCGCTCAGTTTGGCCGGGCGGCCAGCTCTAGGAAGAGTCCTGGTGGTTCCAAACTTCTTCCATTGACGGATGATGGGGGCCACTTTGCTCATTGGGACCTTCAATGCTGCAGACATTTTTCTGTACCCTTCCCCAGATCTGTGCCTCGATACAATCCTGTCTTGGAGGTCTACAGACATTCCTTGGACTTCATGGCTTGGTTTGTGCTCTGACATGCACTGTCAACTGTGGGACCTTAAATAGATGGTGTGTGCCTTTCCAATTCATGTCCAATCAACTGAATTTACAACAGGTGGACTCCAATCAAGTTGTAGAAACATCTCAAGGATGATCAGTAGATACAGGATGCACCTGAGCTCAATTTTGAGTGTCATGGCAAAGGCTGTGAATACTTATGTACATGGGAGTTTTTCGTTTTTTTATTTTTACTAAATTTGCAAAATATTTGAATTTAATCCATTTTGGAATAAGGCTGTAACATAACAAAATGTGGAAAAAGTGAAGCGCTGTGAATACTTTCCGGATGCACTGTAGCTTCGCTACTTCCTGTAATAAAATTACAACAGGCTGAATGCTTCTAGCTCTTCCTAGCCGCTCACTGATGACTTGAGCTTGACCGAGTGAGAGCGTGCACAGGGAAAGCAGCAGCACAGCAAAAAGTAGTTTCTGCTTTCTCTGTCTGAGCCTCACAGGATTGGAACACCTTAAGAAACTGTGCCAACTACCATTCCTTGTCCTCCACATTAAGAGCCTAGTTTATCATAAATCAAAACTGAACACTCAAATGTATTTTTGTATTTGCAAAACATCAAATCAAACATCTCCTGCCCTCAATTGGCACTGAAATCTCAGAAACGGCTAAGAATCCTACCAATTATTTAGACAGCTTCTCTCTGATCACCCTTGATCAGCTGACCAAACTAATCTCATGTTCTAAACCAACAACTTGTATCTTAGATCTCATTCCTACAAAATTACTTAAAGAAATTCTGCCCCTAATTGATAGCACGTTACTGAACACAATAAATCTGTCATTATCATCAGGATATGTACCACAGTCTTTTAAAATAGCTGTAATCAAACCCCTTCTCAAAAAACCCACCCTAGACCCAGAGGTTTTAGCCAATTACAGACCAATATCTAACCTCCCCTTCCTGTCTAAAATCCTAGAAAAAGTTGTAGCCAATCAGCTGTGTGAGTTTCTCCAGGAAAATAATATATATGAAGACTTTCAGTCAGGGTTCAGAGCCAATCATAGCACAGAGACAGCCTTGGCAAAAGTCACTAATGACCTTCTAATAGCTTCAGATCAGGGATTTGTGTCTGTCCTTGTTCTGTTAGATCTTAGTGCAGCATTCGACACAATTGACCATAACATTTTACTACAGAGACTAGAACAGTTAATTAGCATTAAAGGAGCCGCCCTAAACTGGTTTAAATCCTATTTCTCTGATCGCTCCCAATGCGTGCAAATTAATGATGAGTCATCTGTGCGCACCAAAGTTAACCATGGTGTTCCACAGGGCTCTGTGCTCGGCCCAATTTTATTCTCATTATATATGCTTCCACTCGGAAACATTATCAGGACACACTCGGTAAATTTCCACTGCTATGCGGATGACACCCAGTTATACTTGTCAATAAAACCTGAACAAAGTAATCAAATAACTAAACTCCAAGCATGTCTCAAGGACATAAAAACCTGGATGACCCGCAATTTTCTCTTATTAAACTCAGATAAAACAGAGGTTCTAATACTTGGCCCTAAACACCTTAGAGATACATTATCTAACGATATAGCTGCGCTAGACGACATTGCCCTTGCTTCCAATGAAACAGTCAGGAACTTGGGAGTGATCTTCGATCCTGATTTATCCTTTAATTCACACTTAAAACAAATTTCTAGGACCGCCTTTTTCCACTTGCGTAATATCTCCAAAATCAGACATGTCCTTTCTCAAAAGGATGCCGAAAAAGTAGTCCACGCCTTTGTTACATCCAGACTGGATTATTGTAATTCATTATTATCAGGCTCCAGCAGTAAGTCGTTAAAGACCCTGCAGCTTGTCCAAAATGCCGCAGCACGTGTCCTGACAAGAACCAAGAAAAGAGACCACATGTCTCCAGTATTAGCTTCGCTACACTGGCTTCCGGTTAAATCTAGAATAGAATTTAAAATTCTCCTCCTCACCTTCAAGGCCCTTAATAATATGGCACCATTATACCTTAAAGAGCTGATGGTACCTTATCAACCCACTAGAGCACTGCGCTCCCAGAATTCAGGCTTACTTGTCGTCCCTAAAGTCTCTAAAAGTAGAGTAGGAGCCAGAGCTTTCAGCTATCAAGCTCCTCTCCTGTGGAATCATCTCCCACTTTCAATTCGGGAGGCAGACACCACCTGTATATTTAAGAGTAGGCTTAAAACCTTCCTTTTTGATAAAGCTTATAGTTAGAGCTGGTACAGGCTTGTTTTGGACCTGCTCTTAGTTATGCTGCTATAGGTCTAGAAGGTCGGGGGACACATGACACACGGAGCTTCTCTTTCCAGCTTCTCATTCCTCTTCTCAATCGTTATCATATCAAAGTAATTCATGTCTCATCAATACATGTTACTGACTTGACTTCTTCCCCGGAGTGCCTTTGCCTTATTGTCCGCAGATCCAGGGCCGCAGCTATGGCCACATCATGGATTAGGATCTGTGGATTGCGTATCAGAGATCGTAATGGTGGATCCAGTATGGTGGATTCTGTATCGTGCTGGCTGATCGTGACAATAAAGGCGGATCCTTTATCGTTTTGGCATCGGAAAATGTTGGTGGACCACGACCAAGGTGGCAGCTGATGATGGATCCTAATGGCGACAATGAACAATGACTGTGGACTATAGTGGCATCCGATCTTGATGGTGGATCATGGTCTTGCTGGCGGCTGACCAACGACTATGATTGCAGAAAGACTGCTTGACACATAGTATTTCTCAGATACTTGACCCTTATTGACATTAATCCACCAATTCACTGACCTTCAGTTATGCTTCAGAAAGGTCTATCAATACTGCTAAAACCTTGATGATGTTTCCCTTCACACTTGACATCTATTGCACTTCTGTCCGTCCTGGGAGAGGGATCCCTCACATGTGGCTCTCTCTGAGGTTTCTACGTTCTTTTTACCCTGTTAAAAGGGTTTTTTGTAGTTTTTCCTTACTCTTGTTGAGGGTTAAGGGCAGAGGATGTCACACCATGTTAAAGCCCTGTGAGACAAACTGTGATTTGTGAATATGGGCTATACAAATAAAATTTGATTGATTGATTGATTGATTTGCGTAATCTGTTGTCTCACATGTTATTCTCAATTTGGCACAAGTGTTCACAACTCACCAGGCCTAATAAACTGCTCCAAAAAATTAAGGAAACTCTTAATCGTCACAGTATAACAGCAAGTCAGTTAAATTTCAGGGATATCAATCTGTCCATTTCGCACAAGTGATAATGAATCAGTTTCACCAACTTTGGAGCAAGTTAAAGTGACAAAAGGTGCAATGGACAAGCAAAATCAAGACAACCCCCAAAAAGCGAATGGTTTTGTATGTGCTGGCCACAGATAGCTGCTCTCTCTTTATCCTTCCTGACTAATTCTTCTTTAGTTTTGTGTTCTGCTAGTATCCTTGTCACTACAGGTGGCATGAGGCGGTATCTGCAGCCCGATCACATTGCACAGGTAGTCCAGCTCCTCCAGGAAGGCACATCCATACATGCGGTCGCAAGAAGGTTTGCTGTGTCTCCCAGCACAATCTCAAGAGCATGGAGGAGACCAGCAGTTACACAAGGAGAGCTGGACCGGGCCGTAGAAGGGCATCAACTCCTTTGTGCAAGGAGGAACAGGAGGAGCACTGCCAGAGCCCTACAAAATGACCTCCAGCCGGCTATAGGTGTGCATGTTTCTTACCAAACGGCCATAGACGCCTCGTTCTCTTCACAGATGAGAGCCAGTTCACACTGAGCACATGCGACAGACATGAAAGAGTCTGGAGAAGCTGTGGTGAACATTATGCTGCCTGTGAAATCATCCAGTATGACCAGTTTGGCTTTTGTCTGTGGAGGCATATCCTTGGAGGGCCGCACACAGACCTCCATGTCATAGCCAACTGTAGCTCACACTAGAAAACCAGTAAAAATACATTCTTAAGGCTGCAATATTGTATATTGTGTAAGTGCTATAGAGAGAGAAATGTACACTTTGAATAACACTGCAGTGGCTCATTGGGTGACCTGCTGTTACATTTTCTAGCCAGTAGGGGGAGGTACCCAGTAGGGCTGAACGATTTATCGTTTTCTGATCGAAATCGCGATTTCAAACAGCGCGATCACGTGATCGTCAAAGCTGCGATTTTTTTCAGTGCTCCTGACTGACCTAGGATCTGTTTTCGACTATTTCACACATGCATGCCGTCTCTGTGCCATCCTGCCAAGCTCACCAATCAGAAGCGGCATGCTGCTCGTGGACAGGTCAGGCTAACCAATCAGTGAAACCTGCACCACCTGCTCGTTAATTTCAGAAATGGCTGCAGCCGGGGCAGACGCCGACCTCTGGGATTTAATCTCCAAGAGAAGCAGCACGTCAGTGATTTGGGACTATTTCGGGTTCGACGCCACAGACATCCAGCAGTCTCAGGTGTTGTGTAAAACATGTCGCGGTAAAGTGGCCACATCGAGTGGAAATACTACCAATCTATTTCGGCACTTGAAGAACCACCACGGCAATCTACACGACGAGTGTATGAAGAAAAAGTCCGGTGAAAAGTCAAGCGGCGCTGATGCTCAAGCCCATAGTAGCAAACAGACTACAATTACAGCATCTTTTGCCAGTGTAACTCCTTATGACAAGAGCAGCCGAAGACACCGGGAGATAACGACGGCCATAACACACTACATTGGCAAGGACATGGTGTCTGTTAACACGGTCACCAAAGACGGATTTAAAAATCTCCTCTGCACGCTCGACAGAAGATACGCGATTCCCTCCCGGACCTACTTCAACCAGGTTGCCATCCCACAGCTCTACGCGGAGTGTAAAGAAAAGGTGGTAACAGAGCTGAAAAACGTTGAATGTTATGCTACAACTACTGATATGTGGTCAAGCAGAACAACCGAGCCCTATCTCAGCCTGACTGTGCATTTTGTAAATGACAACTTTGAGTTGAAAAGTCGCTGCCTGCAAACAGCGTACTTTCCCACTGACCACACCGGAGAGAATATTGCCGTGGGATTGCGAGAGTGTCTGTCAAGCTGGGGTCTGAACGAAGAGGAGCAGACGTGCATCACAACCGACAATGCGGCAAACGTCATCAAAGCTATGGAACTTAATCAGTGGACCAGACTTCAGTGTTTTGGACACAGATTGCATCTTGCAATTGATAAGTGTAAAAAGTGTTTTAAGTGTGTGTTTTATTTATTCATTCACTTATTTATGTGTGCCTATGTCTAGTACAGTTTTTCTCTTAATGTTTTTCTTGAAAGCCCTTACAAATATCTAGTTTGTATAATTAATATTGTGGGAACAGATCATTCATCATCAATGGTAGATGATGGATACTGTTATGTGCTTTTGATCATTGATTTTCTTACTGTTTGTAATATGGCTTTATTGGATTTACTTTATTCTCTTGCTAGAAAATCTGCCTGCAAAGTTCACCATTATCATCCTTACATTTTAATTCTAATTAACTGTCTATGTTCTTCTTTATTGTCCAGAAAATGCTGTTAAAGATGATGCAAGAGTTAAAAGGGCCACCGGACTGTGCAAACAGATAGTTGGTGTCTTCTCTCATAGCTGGAAAAAGAAGACGGCACTGAAAAAGGCACAGCAAGAATTAAATTTACCCGAGCACTCACTGATAACTGAGTGTCCAACAAGATGGGGCTCAAGGCAAAAAATGATTGGGAGGATGTTGGAGCAGAGCAAGGCGTTGTCTCAGGTTCTGTCTGAAGACAAGAAGACACGTCACCTGGTCCCCACTTGGCAGGACATAGATGTCCTTGAATCAATGAACAATGCCCTTGGTCCACTTCAGGAGTTTACAGATGCCCTGTCCGGTGAAGCCTATGCAGAGCCATCCACCACAGTGAAGGGAAAGCGGTCACTGGGCAGCTTCTTCAAGAGTAGGGCTGTCCCTCGAGCTTCCACTACACAGTTGGAGGATGCCATTAAAGCTGAACTGGACAGCTACCTGATGACTCCTACCATTGATGGAGAGGAAGATCCACTGGCCTGGTGGAGACTGCACAATGTGAACTTTCCATGGCTGAGCAAACTGGCTCGTAAATTCCTTTGTGTACCTGCTACCAGTTCACCATCGGAGAGACTGTTCAGTGCAAGTGGCAATGTTGTGACATGCCAACGGTCATGTCTTAAACCGTCAAAAGTTGACATGCTGGTTTTCTTAACCAAAAATCTGTAAAGATATAGAGGCGTCAGGGAAGCAAGTAGCATTGTTTTAGCACTTTGGAGATTTTATTTGTTATGCACCTCACCCTGACTTGTACCAGCCTTTAAGAGTTTCTGTGTTCACTATTTTTGCTTTGTTTGAATTTTTTTGTTTAATGCTATAAAAGGAAATATTTGTGTGCTGCTGAGCCACAAATGAAAGAGTAGTGTCTTTAACTTGTGCATGTTTCTTAATAAATAATTTTCTAATCAATGCTTAACTTTAGTTTTCATTCTTGCATTAGAGTAATGGCATTTATTTTGAATGGAATGATGTAATATCTGTTAATGTTACTGTACATTATGTATATTGCACTGAAACATGATTTGAAGAAAATCGTGAAACAAATCGAAATCGAAAAATCTGCCAGAAAAATCGCAATTAGATCTTTTCCTAAAATCGTTCAGCCCTAGTACCCAGTCATCCTATCTGGTAAATCAACCCTGTGTCAAGTTTTTTACCTGTCTGCCATTGTTGCTGCTCAAGCTACAAGCATACTACCTGCTTTGCTCAGATTGTGTCTAAAATCCTGTGTCGAAGTGCAGGGATTGTTATTATTAAACGGTCAGGTTTTTGGTGAAGATACAAATTCTCTGGTGCCAGAGAGGACATCCACTGAAGAATCAAGATTCCAGTTAACTGGATGGCGAGACAACATACAGCTCTTTGAGAGAGATTTTGACTTACATTTTCTTCTTCACTCCACGGTGTGGTAGGACAGACACTGTAAAAAGACGGATTGGGCCCAAACGATCAATCCACCAATTTTTAAGACTGGACTTACGGATATTGAAGGGCCTGCACAATTTAATTTTATTTATTTATAATTGAGCACGTATGGGACATTATGTATCGGTGCATCCAACGCCGCCAAGTACCGCCACAGACTGTGCAGGAGCTCACTTATCACTCCAGGTCTGGGAGGAGATCCCCCCAGGAAACCATTCCCCAACTCATCAGGAGCATGCCCAGACGTTGTCGGGTGCGCATACAGGCACATAGAGGCCATACACAGTACTAGGGCTGCAACTAACGACTATTCTGATAGGCGATTAATCTATCGATTATTGAAACAATTAATCGACTAATCGGATTACGAATCACACAAATTCTCAATTGCTCTTATTTAGCCATCAGCTTTTAAATTTAGCTTGAGGTTGTTCACGGCATGTGATGACTGAAGATAAAGACAATAAAGAGCAATACTGCATTCAAAAATATCTTTTAATAAACTTTGCTGCATATTAGGCTCCTATTGATACAAAAACAAAGAAAATCAATTTTTTGTCCATTTAAAACCAAGGACAGGCAAAGTGCTAATATAAAAAAAAATATTTAAATTCAAGTTTCCCTTTTTCCTGTGAACCAAGAACAGGCCAAGTGCGGATACTAAAAATAAATTAAAAATCAAGTATCCATTTTTTCTGTTAACTAAAAGGACAGGGAAAGTGGCAGCAATAAAAACATCAACAAACAAAACTACAGTCTTCTTCGGACTGCATAATTGTGATTAAAAAAGATGTTTGTCAGGCAATAGGATAACATTACGCTTTTAAACTCGTTCAAATTTTTTTTTAAAAACTATATTCAAACCATATTTTTGTAAAGGATAGCAAGATAGATAACAGGCTATCTTACCGAGGTGAGTCTGCATCGTCATTACGATGTCAAACGTGCCTCCTCTTCAAATGCTCGTGCATAACGGACGTGCTCACAAGGAAAGCAAGGTCCGCCTTACAAATAATGCATGTAGTTTTTTTTTCGGGCTATGTTAAGGGTGAAATTCTCCCATACTTTTAACTTTCTGGTACGCGATGGTGTTGCAACGGACGCCGCCTTTGGTCTATGTTTTGTCGCTATTGCACATGCGCGACTTTCAGAGATAGGAAGGGAGCGAGATGGCTCAATCCTCAGCTACTTCCATCAGCACCTCCGGTAAATCAACGTTTAGTTCAGCTGCACGGCACGAAAAACATGCGCTGTGACGTAACCAACGAATCATCGACTATTAAATTCGTCTGCGACTATTTTTGTCGATTATGTCGATTAATCGTTGCAGTACTGAGTAACATTGAGTTTCTGTGATAAAAGTCACACAAATTTTAAACTTTTTTTATTTATACATTTTTTAATGACCTCTCACGGCCCACCTACAGTGGCTTCACGGCCAACCAGGGGGCCGTGGCCCACACTTTGGGAATGACTGATCCTATCCATCTGATGAACGTCCAACATCTTACCTTCTCTGCCAAGTATGGGTGTATCTGGAGTTTCCTTAAACTTCAGGGTTTGTACCAGAGCTTCTGGGGTGATTTTAGTGCCAGCAAAGATTCCAGTGGGGAAGGGGCTCTCTGCCAGGGGCTGTGGGGTTTCAAAATATGTAAATTACTGATACACTTCATCTTTACTCAGTGCAACTTCAAAATAAAACTTGACTGAGTTGAATAAGTAGTTGAAATAGTTGTGTAATAATGGAATTATATCCTGAAATATAGAAATGTCTTTCATTGTGTGTGTATATATAGCCTACAACGTGTTTAATACATGTATTCCAGTGCAGTGTTTCCTCCAGGAAAAAATCCATTATTCTGACGCTCTCCACATCAATGCACCAAGGCTTGTTTGGTGCCCCCCACCCCTTAGAAGCACATTATTCCGGGAATGTGTACAATGGAGATGGTGCAAGAGGCCTTAGAAAGTTAAATCTTAATCCTCCAGTGTTGAACACATCTCATCAACACACCCCAGCCACAACCCTAACCCTAAACTGTGATGCTGGCAAAATTTATCCAAAAACAAATAATCACCTAATTAATTGTGAAAATCCAGGTGTGAAGGATACATGAACATGTCCACCTCAATGGAACCTGCTTTTGTTTTTTGCAAATAAGTGCACATAATAGTCATTACAATACACATACCAAACATATATCATGACATATCAAAATTAATTCAGTGTTTCCTGTAGCAGCGGGGAAAGCAAATTAATAAATAATAAAGTCAATAGTGATGTAATTGTTTTGAATATTTCACATCAAGGCTTGTTTGGTGAAAAACTTTGATTATAGCCTTTACTGTATCCAGGTGGGCCCTCCAGCTGCACCCCTCTTGGCAGCACCACTGCAGCCAGGTGCATTAACAGACTCGGCTCCTCTGCTCTTTTCTCATGACTCAAACGTTGAATGAATTCATATTTATAGTCATGGTTAAATGGGGCTTCATCTGCAACAATGAAGTTGTGATGATCCCCCAGGGACACCATACACTGAGTCATCAGGAGCATGCCCAGATGTTGTCGGGAGTGCATACACACATGTAGAGCCCATGCACACTACTGAGTCACATAATGAGTTGCTGTGATAAAATTCACGAAAGTTTGATCAGCCTGTGATTAAAATTCTTTACTTGATTTTCGGTGTTGTTTGGAATCCAGCCCTCAATGGGTTGAGGATTTTGGTTTCCATTAACCGTTATGTAATTTTGTTCTCAACAAATCATACTGTGTACATATACACGATTTTTAACTTGAACAATTCATTCATCAAGATCTGATGTGTGATTAAATTTGTTTATCGATATATGTCACAGCGCCTCTTAGATGTGATGTGTTATACTTTGACATGCCAAGACAAAGCTTTTTCATTAGATCCACCTCAAAATTGGTCAGGGAAGCCTTGACACGTTGGTGAAGCCATATTATGACATTTAACATGAATAAGTCCATCTTAAAAAGCAATAAAATCAATACTTTTGTCACATTATAGCTTATTTTTAAAATTTGACATGTAATTTAATGTTATATTTAACAATGCAAGTAATATTGTTTGTCATTCATTTACTATATAATATCTAATTTGGATCATTACTGTCATTATATTATTTCCAATTTAAATTTATTTATTAAACGTCTTAAAGAAGGGACGTGTAAAGGTATTTTCTTTTCTTCCAATTTAGGCGCTCCACGCACCCTACCGTAACACCTCAAATAGACAGCCATCAAATTTAAAGCAACGGCTGCCTTGACCGGGTCTTCAGTCTTCACAAACGACTGCTTACACGCGCATGTTGACGTGTCTTGCAAACAGTTTATATTTATGTATGGTTGTGGCATTTTAATGTGAGCTTTTGCAAGTCTAATTTTCATAAATATGTCGAATCTGCGATTATATGGCGCTGGCATTTACCTCGAAAAGCTAACAAGAAAACAAAGTTCACAAGTTAAACTGGAACATCGGCCGGTAACTTACTCACTAACTTCACAAGTTCGGCACAAGTTCTTGGTTCACAAATATTAAAGTCATTTAGGTGTCACGTTTCTTAGAACAGACCTGATTGTCCCTCCGGTAGCTCTCTGGATGTGGATGAATCATGCGGTGTTTGTCCCGGACATTCGGAGACAACACAAAGTCGGTGGGCGCATCGAGACTGCAAGACCTGTCCAGCTTCACTGCCTCCTGGTGAAGCTTCTGACGGACGTGTCTTATCTTCCAAGCCATCTTAATATATTTTGTGTTAATCTCAAAACAAAAATCTCCGTTTGAGAGTTACAGTCGTGTTGCTGCCCCCTGTGTCAAGTCAGCTACAAAATCACCGGAAGTTCCTCTGCTACAGCCCATTCAAGAGTTGAATGTCTTTTTGTACAAATTAACTTATGGACAAATTATACGTTGATTCAATGTTTTGTTTACAGTGACTACTCGTTGTAACTAAAACACATACACATATCATATGACTATTCAAGGCTTTTATTGTGGAAAAATATTAACTACAGAGTATGCTTCCGTGAACACGGTAGCGTAACTGGTGTACCGAAGCTAAAGACTCGGTTAAAAACAGCACAGTAGAATGGTTCCGCCCTCTAACTATTAATTTAGTGATTTAGTAACATGACCAACTTTTAGTTTCATTTACTATAAGATAGGCATGTCTGACAACTTATGTATTTACATTTGAAAACAAATATTTGTTTTTATCTAAAAAATAATGCTGAAACTGATTTCTGTGCTGTGTATCAATACTACACTGAATTACATTAGGAGTCCTCCATTACAATTGCTGCTCCACCGAAAATCTGCAAAATGTACATCAAAAATACTTTGTTGCAGAATTTACCTTTTCTGATATAATACAACAAGTTGGGCAAGCAAGTACACAATGTTGTAACAAAATCAAATATGCAGAGCTCTGTATTCTTCATAAACATTATCTGCCCTCAATATTTGATGATGACCCTGTGTCAGAACGGGGTCAACATAATGATTAGTCAAAACATCATCAGCCTAAGCACTTGTAACGCAGTTTCCAAGCACAATGTATTCAGCATTAATTATTTAAGAGGTAGTACAGAAAGCAGGCAGGAGAATGAAGCTGCACAACAATAAACAAACTATAATAATAATAACAATAATAATAAATCAAATACATTTGATCAGTAAAGTTGAGAAAGATAACTCAGAAAAATAGGTCAGATTGGGCTGTACCCCTCATAGATATTATATGTCTTCTGTACAATTTTTAATTAATTAATTAAATAGGCGGGGCAGGTATATTAAGTTTTCTGCAATGAATGTAATGTTTAAATCTCATTTTAATTATTTTGAACACCTCTTTCTTCCCTTGTATTGAATACAATGTCTTTTGAATTGAATGTCTTTTGGTGGATAAAGCATACAGCAAATCTTAAAATAATTATTCCCTTATCCCCCTTATTAGTTTGAAAAAGTACTGCAAATTAATGAATCAAAGCCTATTGAATGTACTCCTTTGAATATGTCATAGGGGAAAGCTTGTTTCTTTCCTGTCCTTATACGAGAGCATGGACTTCCATTTTGAGAACATTATATCTTTGTGTGTGTGTGTGTGTGTGTGTGTGTGTGTATGTGTGTGTGTATCCACACAGTTTCATCTATTGAATATATTATACCAAAATTACTTAAGAGGGATGGTGTTGTTGTCATCAGCTGTGTGAATCATTATTTTGCAAGTACAGAGTATCCTTAATATAAAAATTGCAAATTGTGACTTCCTTGTTCCGCTGTATCTCCATTTAAGTGGTAGAAAATTGTCATATATTGGCTACAATGTCCAAGTTGCATAGTTTTTTTTAACAAACTTGTGGTGGCAGAAGACATCTGTCTCTGGAAGCCTGCTTGACTAACAGCCAATGTGCCCCAGTGACAAAGGCTAGGACTTGTAAAATGGAGGGGAGAGCAACATTTTCAGGATCTCTGATAAATGACTAACCATAGCTATATCTATAGCTATAGCAACTGCAGACAACTGCACTTGTCAAGCTGATCTTGACTAAACTTCCACTGTTCTGAGATAACCCATTATTATACACATTAATGTTAATATTTTGTAATATTAATATTCAATATCTTTCTGATAGCCAAATTTATTGAATGCCTGAAGGCACACGATTTAATGGCTCCACTCTTAAGGTACAATAATCACAACAATGGAATGCTAGAAGCTTGTTGGCCAATGGCCAGGATTTCAAACATTTTATTAAAGATATGGCTGTGAAACTGGTTGTAGCGTGTATTCAGGAAACATAGTTAAGCAGATAGGAGAGATCAAATAGTGTTAACAAGGTTAAGGTTAGTGCATTGTATATATATATGTGTGTGTGTGTGTGTAATATATATATATATATATATATATATATATATATATAGTTTAGAACAGTCACTTATTTTTTGGCATAGTATTTGTTAACATACAATAAGAATGATATTAAAAGCAATTCCTATAGTTAGCCCTAAAATTATTCCAGTCCTGTTATCCCAATGTGTTCAAATAAGGAGGAGGGAAGAAATACTGGTCACATCTTTGGGTAAAAGGTGAATAAGACTAAATAAATCCAGGGATTAGGAGGATGCTCAGCTTGACCGTTTACTTTTAAATAAGCTAATTGGAATCTATAATGTTTTATAACATCAAACATAGAAAGAGCTAACAAATTAAAGAGTACAGCACAAACCTTCAGTGCTTCTTATATCTCTATCTTTTGAAGCTTTTCAGCATGCACTCAACCTCCCTTAATTGCTGTGTATTTATACAACGCTTTTCTAGTGTTAACAACCACTCAAAGCGCTTTACAGTACAGGTTATTGTCACACATTCACACTTTTTCTATAAACTTTGGCATGAAGATGAGGAACTGTCGACCTTACAGTTGAAGGACGACCGCTCTTACCCATCAGCCACTGCCACCCACAGTTGGTTAAAGCAACACTTTTTCTGCAGCTCTGCAGATCTCTATTGTAAAGAGACTTACATAGACTTATCATATCATTCTGTTACATATTCCGTATGTACGAGGGCTTACATTTCCCGGTTCATATTGGGTGCATTGGGCTTCTTTCTTTGGGCAGCCTCCCTTGGTTACTGCTTCACTGCATCTGTATATACTCATATATGCCATATCTATAAATAATTGACTTTTGTATTGGAAAAATTAACTAAGTGTGGTTGAAAACTATTTTGTAGTTGAAGAGTAACTTTTGCAGACCTGTCTAAAGGCTTTTATGACCTGTATCTACATATATAAACAAACTGTTTAAATGCTTTATGACCTGAGCTGTTTTATGGTCTGAACTGTTGTTGACCTGAAAACTGTCAGACCCTTTTGCCACTTATTTACTATCTAGAGTACTGAATGTATGTCTGCTTATCTCCTTAGGAAACAGATGTTAATCATTTGTTTATGTTAAGATTCCCCTCTTTCCTGTGCCTACAGAACCAGTCTGAACTGGTTCTGAGGGACAGCCCTTAGTCCTCCTATATAAGATCCTTATATTTGACTGTTCTGCATCTTCACTCTGAGATCCTTGTGACTCTTTGTGTTGATCCTTTCTGCAGAAAGTCCCTATTAAAATACATGTAGATAACTTTGGTGTTTCCAGCCTCTTGTATTTCCAGATTTCCATCACACTTTACTGCTCTTTTATTATCTGTGTTTTTTCATGTTCATACACAATATATGTCACTTGTAAATATTGCCTCACCAGCATCTTAATCTATTATTTGCACTTTCTGGTTGGATGCAAATCTGCATTTTGTTTTATGTATTATGTGCAATGACAATAAAGTTGAATCTAATCTAATTGCATATATGGATAATAACTCTTAAGGGAGTCCATTAAAAAGGTTAATGCTACATATTAATGCTTGAAACAGATGACAGATTTTTTTTTCTTAAATATGTTTTTATAGGTCTCAAAATTCACTTTTAATTAATTTGTACACCTATACATATATATAAGTGTAAAGTAATATCAGTAAATGCAATAGCATGCCCCATTTAACAAAGGCTAGAACTTGTAAAATGGAGGGGAGAGCGGCATATTTATGATCTCTGATAGGTGACTAACCATTAGCTATATCTATAGTTACTGCAGACAACTGTACTTGTCAAGCTGTCTTCCTAAACTTCCATTGTAATTATTAAAGTTATTATTATTAAATTAAAGTAATATATGCAGGTATGAGTGGAAACTAAATAGAAACTCTCTGTTTCTTCTATCCGCATTTGCAGCTGGGGTTTCCCACTCCCGACTGCCGAACTGTCTTCACGGTTCTCTCCTCCTGGCTATGGTGGGTGCAATTACCCATTGCAACATATTGTATATGGTCTGAGCTAACACACTACATGGAAGCTGTGTGTGGACACTGTCTTTTATCTCCAGCCTACTGAAGCAGTTTCTGTGTCTCTGCCTCCTCATTATGATGGCTGTGATTCATTTGACAGGCATATTGCTCACAGAACATTATTATAAAAAAAACTCTGTCCCTTTTTAATTAGTTATTGATTTTTGTTTAAATGCATTGACTTGTTCATAGCATACCAATATTCTTATTTGGGGTTTTATCCTGAGTACACAGGTACAGGTATCATCTATTTTAAGTGTCTATTTATTTATTTTTTATTATTTTGCTTTATTCCATGTCAATATGCGAATCAAAAGCAATGTACATAAGGTTTATGGGATTTCAACTGAATAGTTGAATTATGTAATTGAATTGTTAACATAAAAATTAATGAAAAAGGAAGGAAAAACAACAAAAACACAAAAAACATGTCTATATATAAGAATGGATTTTTTGGTAGCAATACCTACACACTATGAAGCATTTGTTAAATGCTAGTAACTAGTGAATTCATCATTTATAAAGCATTGTTCATACATTAGTAGACCTGAGTAACTAATTCATAAACACAGTAGTAAATGTTTTATTCTTGATGAATAAGCTAATCTAAAATGCATTTAACAATTAACAAATGATATACTAACCTTTTCTAAATTAAATATTATATAAATTAAAAATCAGTTATTTAGGACTTGTAAATAGTTAATAAGATCCTTTAGAAAGTGTAAGTACATGGTTAACTGTTTACTTATACATTTGTACATGCATTTATACATGTAATGAGTTAGACATGCACCAATGGTTAGTGAGTTCATTAATAGGATAGGAAAAAAATATTTTTCAAATAAATAAATAGCACCACATTGGCAGCAACAATTTACATAAAAGTAAAGAAATGCATAATGTTATATAAGAAAAACTAACGATATATAATACAAATTTCTTAATTGTAATATTGCAGGAAACATTAAGTAATTTTAGGGACAATCAAATCCAATTAAGAGACATTCTACATACCACATGGAACAGGGCTCCCGCTCCACCAATTCCATTACGTTCCCCTGAAACACATTCAAACATGTTTACCATTAAAAGCAAACCTATGGTAAGGTGACTTTACAGTTTGAAGTTGTGGTGATTGTAAATCCAGTTAGTATTTCTGTAGTACAACATTTTTTTGAATATTACAACTGAATTTTTTGACCTCAAATTACAACAAATAAAACCTTCAGCCTTTTGCTTTTCAGTACCTTCTTCACTGGGTAATAATTCTCTCCTCCAGTGATTGAATGGTTGCTTCTGAAAGAGCAAAACAAGAGTACACTTACTCTCAATCTGACCTCATATATATTAATATTAGCATTGTTGCACAATTTGAAAATCAATTGTCAGTGAACATCCTAATACTCCTACCAGAGCTATGCATTTAGCACATGCATCATGGAGATCATGGGAACCTACTGGAAATGCTAAAAAGCTGGGTGTGTCAATCTCGGGCTGCAACAACTAATCGATTAACAGTCGACTTCCACTCCAACAAAAAACAATTAGTGTTTGGGGTTCCACAGCGTTCCTTCCTGTGCGCTTTTAACTTGACATGATTCCCCTTGGCTTTATCATCAACAAAAATAACATGATTATGTTGATGACCAGCAACATTTCATCTCATTTTCCCCTGATGACTTCAAACCCATTAACAAGTCAGCTGGTTGGAAAATAAATAACCACTAGATGGAAGCAAACCTTATTTGGCTTTAGAACAGGGACAAAAACAGATCATGCTTATGGGTTTTAAATCATAGACACTAGGGCTGTACAAGATATCTAAAAATTACGGTCATCACGATATCAAAATGGGTGATATACATATCACAAAAGACTGCTTGGACTGCGGTAAATGGTGTTCAATGTGCCATGTATTCACAGTCAATGGCCAATTAGATGGAGCCCTACTGCCCCAGATTATAAATTAAATCATTGTGAGCCGGCTCTGTCAAATTTCGTACTGCCTCCTTAAAAAAATTTGTACAGTTGAAATTGCTAGTAATCACGCTTGTCCCGGGCCAAATTGATGTCTATAAACGGATGATTATATCAAAGAATTGCAACTGAATTTGCAATGGCGCACAAACACCAACTCCGCTGCTCACTTTTCTCACTTTTGTCGCCCTACGACATATGTTTGTGAGTCCAAATTCAATAAAAACGTGAAAAGATAAAAAATCTAAAGAGTAAACATGTATGGTGAGCTCAGTTTTAGGGATCATATCATTTACACCCAGATATATATATGAATATAATACTCCAATTTATTACTACAATATCACAACTCTAGCAAAACTAATTTCAATTTACATAATGTGATGTAATGTCATGACAATTGTAGAAACAAAGTTCACAAACATCAATCATCTTTAGGAAGATTTCCAAGGTTAGTTACTCTGACCTACATGTATGTATTATTTACTTGTGTAACACCTTAGTAAAAATACAACATTATTGTTTTTGTTATCTAAAAATGTCACCACAACATACCCTGATTCAACATAGCACTGGGAGGCTGCATGTCAGGACTGGTGGAGGGTTGGTTGAGAGGACAAGCGGTCAGTTGGCTGATGGGTGACTGGTTGGCAGGGATGATGGAGGGTTGGTGAGTGGAGGGATGCTGGTTACTCCAACCTCAATAGAACAAAAACACATTAATATCAGAGTAATGTTTTGTGGTGCATACTAGCATATTCATTATTTCCAATATATATGAATAAAATACATCCATACAACTATTAAAATACATCATTGCTCGTCCCATACCTGTCCAGGAACATCAGCTGTTGTGGAGAGTGTCAGGATTCCCGCGATGATGACAATGCCCGCCCCCTACTCTGGTTCTGATTGGCTAACCCCTGACCGTAACTCTGACGGTCCTCATTCCTAAACACCAATACATAGCTCTGGCACCAATAAGGATTACTAGCCAATCAGAGGGAGAGTAGGGCGGGTCGTCATCTCTGGACTACTTATTTATTCTCTCACAACAATATTTATACTTGTGTCCATATATTATGTCCATATACTTACACCAATACTCTTCTGCATGATATATTTTGAACATATTTGCTTATACTGGAGATCTTTTAAAGTAATGTCCCAGAAATGATTTCTGATAGAAACCCCTGCCTCATTCATTGTAGTATTAATGTGTATGAATAAGTCAGGCTGCCGCTTACCAGCTACTGATTTAAAGTGAAACATCTATTGCTATACTCTGTGTTCATTTCTTGGATGTTAAGAATGTTTCTCATTGTGAAACATCTGGGTCACCTAATTTTTAGTGTAAACAAGAGGGTGGACTCTGACTTATGACTGGATGTTTTTAGCACTGATACACAAGCTTGATGGTACACATCTTAAACAATATGATATGGGCGCCACTTAGACAACCAGACCTGTGTGCTTTGCTGTGACTATAAATGACTGAAACCTCAGATAAAGAAAGTAATTTTCTGACTTCAGTAGCTGAGATACTCTCTACAGAATGTAATGTGCCCATTCTACTTCAAATCCATTTGATCCTTTTGTGTGTTTATTTTGCTTAAAGCAGATCATTCACTGCTTTAACTCAATCAGCATCTTATCTGCCATTAACATGGTGTAGAAGTGCAAGGAAATCACAATATGTTATGATCGATGTCATTTATTATGCACAAAAATTACATTAAGGCAGTTGCTGGAAATTATATGATCAACAATTCTCATGCAAAAAAGAGTTTAAAAACTACAAAAATAGTGTTTGGGAGAGGGCGGATTCAGAGGGAGGGGGCAGCTATGGAGAAAGTTCTGTAACTCCAGGTTTGCTGCTTGGAGACAGGATGTTAGCATCAGGAGCGGAGGCTGCAGGAGGGAGTGTGGAGCTGGAGCACAGTGGTACAGCTTCACTTGAGAAGAACTGAAGGACAAACAAACCATAGTGTTAAATTATGAAGATGGTTCCCTTTGATTGTTTTTTTTTTTTAAAGATAAACGTCAGACAGGCCGCTAAAAACTACATATGCTAAAGCTAACAGCTACCCAACACCAAGCTAAGGCTGCCAGGGAGTAGCAACAGTAGCAGTGCAGCAACAGAGTTATTCACACGTTTACCTAATCACAGCACTCACAGTTCTTCATCAGTGGAGAAGTAACTCTCCATGTTTTCCTCTTCAGAGGAGGAGTCATCCAAAGACATTGTTGCCGTTCCAGAATATGTCAGACCCGCTGCAGCTTAAACTTTGTGCAATCTTCTCTTGAGCACGCAGAGAAGACCCTCACGTCCCGTCTCCGTAAATGCCTCAGTACTGCCTGAGAATGTATGATAAAAAACAAAATGTTTTAATAGTGCGTTTGTGTGTATGTATATATACACACATACAAGGCTTTCTTTTCTACAGAAATCTTTTTCCTGAGTTGATGTCTCTGCTTATTGCCATTTAGAATGTGAAACCAAACATTGGTCAAGATGACCAATGTAACACCAATAAAATCCAGTCTACTACACTAACATTTTAATACCTCTGCAATAGCCAGTGGCCGGAGGCCAGTGTATGTTTTTGGGTTGTCTATCTGACTATTTGCCTTAAAGTCAAAGGTCAAGGCCACAATGACCTCATCTTACGGTTTCAGTTGTCAAGAGGTTACAGTGACATTTATATGAGAAAAAATATGTCGAGATATGTAAACAGAAACTGCACTGGTTAGCGGAGTCATACAACCGCAGTGCGGTAATTCTATTTTTTTTTTTTATAAATGGGTTAGCTATTTTTACAATCTACAAATAGTAATCAATACATTTTGTCACAGTATCTGACACAAAGAAATTGGCATTAAACTTGGCATCTTGTTGTCTCACTAGTCTGACGATTCAGCTGAAATCTTTGCTGCTTAATGCTCAAATAGAGTCCATCAATGGCATTCTGCAAGTCATTTTGATTGGTTGGTCCTTGTGAAGAGAATAAAATGAATTAGTGCCAATATCAGTTTACAATCAAACCTTTTTGTGTAGACCTTGTGTAAACAGAGTCAAAGGACATTGTGCAACAATGACATACATTTTTTCCACAGTACCTGTCGTCCACTGCTGAACATCTGACACCCATTACTGGACTGTGTCTTCCTGTAGAGTGGTGATGTTCTCAAGGTCCTTTGCACAGTCTGTCAAAACAAAATCCAAGCACAAAGTGTTAATGCCGCACAACCCTTTGCAGATACGGCTAGTATTTGCACACCACATCGGAGCAAAACAAAACTGCAGTCTGTGAAGCAAGCAGTTTTTGTAGATATAAGGGAAATGCAAATATTTCTGCACGGAACATATTCAGTCCCTTAAGCAAAAAACCATGATGGCCGACGGCAACCTCAACGCCTTTGTCTACTTAAAGACTAGTTTGCGGAGTCTCGTGCTGCCGCCCCCTGACTGATACAACATCGCTCTTTTCTAAAACTAATGAAGGCAAATTCACACATGTAGACAGAAATAAACTGTTAGATTAAAGGTGTAAATATTGCTAACATGATGTTTGATGGGGTCATCATTTTAAATAAAAGAGGAAAACTTTGCACATCTATTTCATGAGACAGGCGACAGGTGCGTAGGAGAAGGATAAATTCAGAAGGTGGTGGGGTTTTTGTTTTCTACTTTCCAAATATCATTATTCCTAAAAAAAATTGGTAGGGTACAAGAAAACTTTGTGTCGTAAAATAAGGGACAATGTAATATAACTTTACGTGTTTTGTCATCTCATGGATGTAGTCAACCAAGGAAGACACAGAATCCTTGGCCAGAACAACAAAAAAAATCAATCAAGTCTCAAACATACAAAAATATATACATATTTACAAATGTACTGTTTATGGCACTCTAAATTTTCTACCCTGGTTGGCTCTTAAAGCCGTATAGTTTACGGATCCCATCCACTGCAAAAGCCAACATGGAGGGTGTGCACGCAGGGCACTGAATGCTGCACCTGAGACAGCCTCTCAACTTCAAATTTGGCATAGGTCTATTCCAGTAATTCATTTTGCATGGTATCTCCACATATCTTAACAATCTGCTAGAAAAAGACATAAAAATCCAACACTAGTAAATATATGGGAAACATATTGAAAGCAGTGGGTAATTACTTCCATGTTATATACTCACCGACCTAAGACTTTTGTGCGATGTTCAGGCATGCTAACAAAAGCTTGCCATGACATTCCCAGAGCCGCAATTTTGAGATCCTCATATTTAGTGAACCAATCCACTGCATATAAGGTTTTAAAATTGACTGTTGCTGGCCAGTACCGACTTTAAACTAGATCAGCAATGTCCACTGAAAAAGTATTTGATTGTATCGCCCTGAATTTCAAAGACAAAAAGCAATTATTTCAATGCACAAACAATCTTAAATGACATTACTGCATACATTTTTTCCCCCAAAACACATTTACATTACTTCCAATCAAATTTACTTGCCTTCCTGTGGAAAAAGTGATTTTCCCAGTTGAACAATCACAGCAGGGAAGCATGATTGGTCAAAAAAACAACCATTCTAGGAAGCAAGGGAAAAATAATTTGATGTACTAAATTCCAGTAACATCAACGTTAATCAGCAGAGGTATTCTTTCAGTGTGATATTAACTTGTATTTCACCCAGCGTACTTTGGGGATTTAATAAAAATGTCTATTTAGTATATTATATAAAATGGTGTTTGTGGTATGTAACTTAAAAATACCTTTTCTCATTTTCACATTTCTCTCCCTCATCTTCCTTGATGCATGTGGATGGTGGTAGTGGCCTAAACCCGGCTTCTGTTTCTTTCCAGTTCTCCTTGTTTTTGGGAGAGGCTGCCCTTCCTGTTCCTCATCAAGCCAAACAAACTGTTCGGTCCCAGTTTTTGACGTTGCTGAAACTCCTGTAGCTTCACTTGGATCCTCCTTGATTAAAAAACAGAACATACCAATTGTTACTTAAAATGTATCACAACGCCCTAACATCTTGTTTTAAAAACATTGTCATATTGCATATTATAAATTAAACCAAATTGATCTGATATTGTGGAGTAATGGACAAATACATCCCTTGTTAATCTAAAGCATTCATAAATCAAAGTTCAATCATAAACCATCCTTAATTTGAGAAAACAAAATCAAACTATCACACTCCAAAACTTGGGAAACTCTCAAAACTTAGAATTAATGGGCCTTTCACCCTACACTGTATCATGTAGAACTATTTTATGGGCTGATTTGTGGTTTCTGTTAGTTTTCTTATACCATTACATTATCTGTTTATGTTTATATTTATATTGTAGTGTCCGTCAATGATGAGCTAAGCGTCCTGAACTGGTTTCACCAACCATGTATTCACATCCCAGGTAACACAGGCTACCTTGAATATTAGCAAATGAATAGCACTCCATTGTCTGTATCAACAGACTCCACATTCGCTGTCTCAGCACTAGGACTGTAAACCCAGATCGTTACAATATTTTAAAACAAAACAAATTAAAGTACTTACCTGACAGAAGGATTATCACATTGTTGTCTTCCAAGCGGTCCATGTCTATGACGTAGCTTTGTGTTAAATGGACCGGAAAGTTAAAAACAACTTTATTTACGACAGTCACATGTCAGGTCCGCTCACACATGCGCAATCAGGCCCGCCTCGGTATGACTGTGGTTGCAGGGACTTCTTAGATCCGTGGAATTAGAGGAGTAATCTATCATCAAATATTAATATCAAATAACGTGAATAACATTCACGCTCACTGAACGACACAACGCACGGCCGATGACTCGAACAGCGCGCTACGACGTGGTTTACGGCATGGCAGCGTTCACAGCAACCACCATAGCAACGATAAAAACGTTACATTACTACGATTTTTCTGGCGAGATCGGAAAAATAACTAATAAAATATAGATTGTAAGCATGAACTGGCTGAAGATTGTGGAAGCAAAGAGCATATTTCTCACTAGAAATGGTGTCAGAATGTATTTTAATGCCCAAACTATATTATAAAATGACGTTTTTATCTGAAAATATAATGAATGTCCGCCATGTTTTCGTTTTCGCAGACGGGATCTTGAGAGTCACGTGACGTGGGCACAGGCCAATGCAAAGCAATGGGCAGACAAAAACCTGGGTATCTCACAATTTGAGAGGCCAAATTGTGAAATGCCTACGTTTTTCCAAGTGGACCAACGTAGGTGGTGTACGTTTTCTGAGACTGGGTTGCCAAAACACACGGTCAAACTAGCACTGACTCCATCCTGGGTGCACATTTTCTCCGAACATTATGTTATGGGCAAACAAAGCATTATGTTACAAGCATGTAAAGGTGATTTCCAAAAAAAAGGTGACCTTCCTTCCTTGAACAGTTTATGAAGTCAGGAAAAAAAACAATGACTGCCCATGAAACTATTTATGACCAAATTTAGACTTTAAAAAATAAACAATGTCATTACCACAACAATAAGTAAAACTTTATAATGAAGAAAAATCTTTATTTCAAGACTGTCATTAAGAAAGTACCTCTTTCCACTGACTTATTTCACTTCAAAATGACAGATCACCACCTCAGAGTCTCACTCTGATAATATCAGAACCCTCTGATGTATAATTTCAAAGTAATAGCCCCTGGAAATATCATTTTTTCCCTCTAATTTCAGATTGATATAAAAAATAAACTACCTGTTTTCACAGACTTATTTCACTTCATAATGACAGTTTATCACCTCAGAGTCTCACTCTGACAATATCAGGACAACCTGATGTATAATTTCAAAATAAAACCCCTTAAAATCTCTAATGGCATTGTCATTTGCAGAATACTACAAAAGGCCCAATTTTATTATATCCTCACAATCTTTCTTTTACTGGACGAACAGAGACTGGAGGGAGAAATTTCAATCTGATATATGTGTGACCTAAATAATACCTATTACTAGAAATCCAAATAAACCATATAAAGCACAAACAAATACACACAGTCATGTACATTTATAAAAACAACCAGAATTGTAAAATATACTAACACCAAAAAGTTGCAGTGTGTAGAATTTAGTGACATCTAGTGGTGTAGTTGCATGTTGCAGCTGAATACCCCTCATCTCACCCTCAACTTCCAAACATGAAAGAGAACCTGTGGTAACCTTCAGTTTTCATAAAAACTCAAAGGGTGTTCAGTTTGTCCAGTCTGGGCTACTACAAGAAACATGGCGGCCTCCATATAGAGGACCCTCCTGATTAAAGTATTTCAATATAAAGGGCCCATTCTAAGGTAATTAAAACAACAATTTGTATAATTTAGATGAAACACACTCTTGAAAACATCACTAGGATTATTTTATATAAAATTTCTGACAATAGATCCCTTACACCTAAATCTTACATACTGGACCTTTAATGCAATACGCCTCCGCGTGATCAACTATGGAAGGTCCAATGATACCATGTCTTTCCTTAACTGACAGGTCAACCAGTGTGAGAGGACAGCCGCCTCATCACGCACCGTTCAGGATTACAGCGAGCCCATCAGGGTGCTGTTAGCATTAAATTGTTCACCAGATTAGCATTAATTTGTAACCGATAGAGCTACCTGGAGTTAGGTAGCGTATTGTGGCATCAACCGATGTGCATAGCTTGCATGGTTGCTAAACATGGTCAGACATTGCTGGCTAACCCTCAGTTATGTTCACAATGTGTGGCTATGCCAGAGAAAATATTGGAAAAGAGACTGAGAGTGGTTGTGGCTAACAATCAGGACCTGTGTTTGTCAAGAGACCCCCCTGTGGCCACAACGAGCACCAATTGAGCTACTGTGAGCTGGGCGCACATGATGTAAGCAGAGCCCCCGGAAATGCTTACATTTTTTGAGAGGGTCCACGAGTTGGAAGCAGGCTGTGAGAATGCAAAGGATGATGCTAACGCTAACATCCTCAATATAAATGATATGGAGGAGGACGACAACGACTACACTTTTCCTACTCAACAGACAATACCCTCCAGTGCATCTGATGCTCTTCCCCTGGTGGACAGCAGTTTCTTATGAGGTCTGAAAATGGGCGGCGGCTAAATTGTGAATTAGATGGCCAGGTCAGGGATTTTGAAGGATCAGAGAGAGACCTGTATGGCGTAAGAGGCTGCCCCCAGCCCAACCGCTAAACAACTCCTACCAACCACAGCCGCATGCAGGAAAGAGATGAGCCGATACTGGTCCAGTCCATTTAAGAGTAAGCTTCCCAACCAGGGCTACTCTAAACTGAAGATCCAAGGTATGGGTGAACTGCGGTTGGCCTGAACCCCAGAGGTGGAGTCTTCAGTGGCTCACCACCTTTACTCTCAGCCTTTGCAAACATCTCTCTGCCCAGTAAAATGGAATGCCTCACAGCCTCCATTTTCCAGAGGATGTACAAATCACAAGCACAGTCAGTATGCTCTCTCAATACCATAACATTGTTATCAGCATATCAAGTAGGAAATCCTCGAGGAAATGGGCCCTCAGCTGGATTCTGAGGCAACTAATCCAGTCCTCTGACATGAGATATGTGTGATCAATGAACTCATTCTGTACAGAACCAGACTGTGAAACAGTGGACATTCTAAGTTGAGTTTTCTTCTATTGCTGTTCAGCTTTGTAGTGGTGATTTTTATCTGCTGGGTTAATGTTTAATTAAAGAACAGACATGACTGTAGAAGGATGTATGTATGTATGAAACAGATGGGGTTCCCGTGAGTTGACTTACACTCTACAAGAGTTTACTTAAGAAGCTCAGATGTTTTATGGCTTCCTTCCCCATTGTGTCACTGGGCAAATGTTTCACTCCAGGGGTCACTCAAGGTTTCCGAGAAGATGGGTGCAGGGATCTCTGTTGTGTACAGGAAGGGGGGTCTGTTGTCTCTGTTAACGAAGCTAGGGGCTGATAGAGATGGAGACAGGATATTTGCCTTTTGATCATACATCAAAGAGGCTGATTGAGAACCTTCTGCTCCTCTCCAGGGAGGGGCTTGTAATGTATAAAAGTGTTCATTCTCCTCTAAAACTTTGCTCATTGTATAATGTCCTTCTGGTGATTTGTACTCTGAGTCCATCTGCAGGTGCGAATTAAACTTACCAAGAGACAACTGTATAACTTTGTGCTTGACTTTACAGAAATTCCCACGACAGCTTAAAGAACCTTTATCTTTGCTGGGACATCTTTTTTGTTCTTGGACCTTGCTTAGGACAAAGAGAATGACCTGAGTTGCCTGTTTGTAAGAAGAATACAACTTTTTTGAACCTTTGGTTTTTGCCTGTTTTTCTTAGTTATATTGCACCACACCACCCTAGCCTGCCCGAGTGACCTCTCATGGCATAACAACATGTAATGGGACTCACAGTCTCAGGTGAGAGGGCCCTGTGGCCAACCACTCAAGCCTAAGTAATGCACAGAAGGCAGAGATGATGGATGCTGCATACAACCCTACCAAAGGTCTCTTCGGCTAGCACCCTCAGGAAGGGGAAGACCCTTAGGAGGGTGAAGCGTTTAATCTCTGCCTGCCCAGAAAACAGGGGTTGAGAGCTGGCTTTGCTGCTTCAGCTGTACCATGAGGCAAACACTGCTTTGCAGCAGTAGCAGCAAAAAAAACGCCCCTCCCACCCCAGGGTAGGGAAAAAGAAGCAGGCAGCCTAGCAAGGTCGGCTTTGCCCTGTCCCCCTCCCACAAAGAAAAGGAGAGGAATGGAGATTGAGTAGGACTCCCGAGTTCAGAGTTCAGGGACCCTGGTCATTTACAGTTCTCCAGAGCAACTCATTCAGACCCGTTTCCCTCAGTCCAAAGACTCAGGGACTTCATTTCACACAGTGTCCCCAAGCACATCTACCTTGTTCAAAAATTAAAATAAAAATAATTGTCGCTGCCAATCCCAGAGTCAAGGGCGAAATGTTAACTACAAAACAAAATAAGACAATGTCTCATCCTCTTTATCTCTACAGGGAGAGGTCTCGCTCTTCTGAAATTTCTCTCCAGGTCGCGGAGATGACGTCATCACAATGCGGCTTCAACAGTCCACTGTCGACCAGGGCACACCAATGGTGCGCATACGAAGTCAATTCAACAGGTGACATCAGATGCCCCATTAATGATTAATAATTAATTCAATTTTGGGTTGGAGATTTGTTGGAAACATGAACAAGTTTAATTACATCGAGTTGTAAGTTACAGATTAGTGGATGCACAGATTTTATATTGTGTCGGGATCTGACCAAAAACTGCAGTGAGAAGGGGACATGTAATTTTTACAACTCCACATTCGTGTCCTGACAGACCCTGGTAACATGTGCACTATTTCTACAGGAATGTAACTGGGATTTTCTAGTGTCATTCTTTTCAAATTTCACTTCTTCCTCTTCTCCCTTCAGGTGTCTGTGGCCTTCAATATTGTGTATAACAGTGGACTGAATGAGTACGCTCTCTACTTGGACTTTGAGGGTCACAGAAGATTCTACAGGGGCTATGAGAAGACCATGACTCATCTGTTTGAGAACTTAATTTTGTGTTTTTTTGTGTTTTGTATTTTATTTAGTTCTCTCGGCATGCTTGACTGCAAACAAATGCCAGTAACCAAAAGGAATGCCATGTGTTTGGGTTTTAACTAACTGAGGGGAGTCACAGTGAGAACTCAGCCTGATCGACTCCGCTAGACACGAGATAAAGAGTGTTTTGGTGTTATATGCATAGGTTTAAGTTCAAATCATTGTTGTTTCCTCTTGTTAATCATTTCTAGGATATTTTAAGTTCGATAGGTATTTAAAAGGACTAACTCACTACAAGCATTTGTGGTTGTTAGAGAGGGGTTCTGTAATTCATGGTGAGTGTAAATAACCTCATTTGTATTGTGAAAGATGACATATTAAGTAGGGATGAGCGAGTACACCATGATCTGTATCCCTATCCGTACTTGGAAGTGGGTAGGCCGAACCGAAAGTTGGTATTTTAAACCTGACATGGATATGGGTTGATCAGAAGTTGCTATATTTATTGTTTATTCGAAAAGGATTTACAGAACAGCTTTAGAATTGAGCTTCAGATCAATGTTTTTGATTTTATTGATTTTCTTTTCTTTAAAAAAACTAACATTTAAACAGTGTGATGTTTGTGTGTGTGACTGATCACATGGCTTTTTTACTACCTGTCATAGTTTTTTTCAGGGGGGTTCTGTATTTTTTATTTCTACACAAAGTAAAACACAATGTTAATTATGTGGTGTGGGTGTGTGTGTGAGTGAGAGAGAGAGAGGAGCGCTCACTCCGTGTGCGTCTAGCCGGGCGTGGTGCACTCTGACTTGGCCAGTGGACGCTGAGAATATATAATCATCGATAATGATGTTATACAGATGGAGATCAGAATTGGGCTGAGACTGACATCTGCTGAGGCCCAGAGTTCCCATGTGAGCTCTCAAGGTTCAAGTTCTAAAGGCAATTCAAACATAAGTTCAAGGCGGTCAAGTCAGTCATCTGCAAGGAAACAAGAAGCTTTAAAAGTCCTAGATGAGATGGAACATGAGAAACAAGAGCTTGAAACCCTTGAAGCAGAAAATGGAAAGAAACTTGTGCAACAAGAAGCAGAGAATGCTGTAAGACAAAGAGAAACGCAGACAGAGCGCTTAGAGAAGAAGATAAATGCTGCAAAAGCCAAACCTTGCAATTACTCCATGGTTGTAAGCCCAGACAGGAGAAGCCTGCATCTAGTCAAATAAGTCTTCCAGCAGTGGACATCCACTAAGGTTAAAAGACTGAAGACTTTCAAACATTAATAGACAGGAAGTCTAGTAGATTTTCTCATTTACTGGTATGTTACCAGTAAATGAGAAAATGTACTAGCTCCGGCATGCAGCATACTATGCAGCATGGCACATCCAGGAGGAAAGGCCAGATGGAACAGAAAAGTCATAGAGATGGTAGAAGGAAGTTAGGAATGCCTGACAGTCAGTCAGTTTGTTGAGTTTGTCACAATGGAAGCCAAGATAGCATGTAATCCAGTGACCTCTCTTCATGCTCTGAAGTCTAGTGCTGGTGAAAAAGTGAAGACACCAAAGACTAGAAGTGTTGGTGCAAAAGTACTGGCAAGCAGCTCTGTTGTAAAGGCTGATGATAAAGAGTGTGTCTTTAGCGAGAAGTCAAACCATGGCATTCATTCATGTAGAAAGTTCATGGATAAGCTGATATCAGAATGAGTCAAGTTTGTTCAAACTAAAAGGTTGTGTTTTGGATGAAAATGAAACCTGAACACTATTCAAAGAAAAAGGGAATGTCTGTGACACATGTAAAAGAAAAAACGTTCCAAGGAGGATGGAAAGAAAAAACAGCCGGATGAGGAATGAAAGTCGGAAACAATCAAAGGAAAGGGAAAGGGAGACATTCAAGAGAAGAAGAATGCAGTTAGATGTTTTCAACAGAAGACAGAAGAGCAAACTCCAAAGAAGAGAGCAAGCAAAGAGCTCATCAGCTGCAGCAGTTATCCCTCCAACAGACTGCCCCCGAGACAGCAGCAAGCATCCTGCTGCAGACCAGATTCTCATAGGAGAATCTCCTCTGAAGGAATCTACCCACGAAGAACTTGAAAATGATTTCCAGCCTATTCCTGATAATAATGATGATCTAGCAACTCCATGTTCCAGTGAAACCTGTAAGAAACACATTAAATCTCTTGAGTTGGAATGCCAAGCTCTGTTAACTGAAAATATGTTGTAAAAAGAAAAAATTATCAAATTGGACTGAATGAGATGAGTCTGCAAAACAATGATAAAAAGGTAAAATTTCTCACTGGTTTACCAACATATTCACTACTGATGGTAATTTTTTATTTTGTAGCTCCCTATCTCAAACATAAGTCTGGCCTAACATTATTTCAACAGTATATGCTAGCTTTAATTAAGCTCAGAATGAATTTGTCTTTTGACTTTCTGGCCTTTTATTTTGGCATTGATTCGACCACTGTTTCAAAGCTTTGTATTGTAGACTGGTGCCAAGTCTAGTTATATGGCCTGACAGAGAATGTATTAAGGCATTAAGAAAATCTCTTCCATATAGATTTAGGAACAGTACCTTTCAAAAAACTGTTTGCATTATTGATTGTTTTGAAATATTTATAGAGAAACCAAGTAACTTGTTAGCCAGTGCCCAATGTTATTCAACATACAAGTCACACCATACAATGAAATATTTAATTGCCATTTGCCCACAAGGTTCCATTTGTTTAATTTACAATGGATGGGGAGGCCACACAAGTGATAAGTTCATCACAGAGCAAAGTAATTTTTTTATCAAATTTGCTCCCAGGGGACCTAGTTTTGGCAGACAGAGGTTTCAATGTCACCGAGTCGATACATTCTTACCAAGCTGAAATAGTAATTCCAGCATTCACCCATGGCACAAAACAGTTAGATCCTGTTGACTTGGAGAGCACTAGATGCTTAGCATCCATACACATTGAAAGTCATTGGAGTTCTCCAACAAAAATACACTGTTTTGAAAAGCACTGTCACTGACCTATAGGTTTCACTGTCATTGACAGAGAAAATGATGACATACCTCGACAAAATTGTAAAATATGTTGTGGTCTTACAAATGTCTCTGCTTCTGTTGTACCCTTTCTGTAATATCTGTTCAGTCTGTCTGTTTGTTTTCACTTCCTGTTTTATTTTGTTGTCTGGGTTCTTGTGTCTTGTGTTACTTCCTGTTGGTTTCCCCACACACCTGTACCTTGTTTTGTAATTAAGCTTTCCCTATTTATACCCTGTGTTTCCACTCACCCTCTGCCAGATTGTCATTGTCTCCTCCGTGTGTACATGCTCTCCAGCGTTAAGTTCTGTTTATTTGCTTACCTGGTTTTTGACTCTGCGTGGATTATTGACTTTGGATTTCGTGCCTTTTACTTGAATGGATTTGTTTGCTTTCCTGACTGCCTACCCGTGTATGACCCTTGGATCGTTGAAGTAAAGTTTTATTTCTTACTTTATTTTTTGTCTCCCGTCTTCCTTTTTGCAACTGAGTCCCAGCTTTGTACGGAACTGTCACACTTTCAGTGATCCCACAGCAATTAACATAACAGATACTGTTGTCAGATACATTGTTATGTCACAACTGTTTTGTAACTCATAACAGATGTGATATCATGTAACTCCCAATATATGTGAAATCCATTGCATTACTGCACACATAATAATAATGTGTGGACATTAGACCTCTGTATATTAGACCTCTGTATATTTTGCCTTTGAACTGAATTCAGTTAACTGTAAATAAACCTGTTTTTCTCTGTTTGTGTTGCTTGTGTCAAATTACTTTTGAAGAGACACTGATGTTTTATTGGTTTTATTGATATGATAAAGTTACAGAAAAACTCCATTCTAAATGTTCTCACCACTGATTAGTTTTTGAGAATTTTTTGTGTGAATTGATTACTTTTCTGCAGGTGGGACATGTCCACCGTTTTGAACTGAACAAAAACCTGATGCACAGACCAACATGTTCCCTACTTCTGGCTCATGACAATAGCACCACTGTTCACCATGACTTGAAAATGCTCCTGGTTTTGTAGCAGAAAAACTCTTGGCAAGCAGCTCTGGAATGATACATTTCTTTAAAAAGTCTTTAGCACATTCCAATTCTTTCTAAAAAAAATGCCACATCTGGTGTCACACGTTCCACAATAGGTTAAGTACTTTCCATTTCAGTCCAAAGTATAAAATCACAATATGGTGTATCCGTAACAAATAGCTGCATTTGTACTTGATAGTAGTATACATGGTCCTGCTTCAGTCGGATGGTTCCTTGCTCATCTTTTTCAAGGCAAAAGTTTGCAACAGAGTTTGCCGCCTCACCTACAGAGAGGTACTTGGCACACAATGAGCACTTTATTTCTATGACACCTGAACCGAAGCAGCTGCAGGACACATCCATCAGGTGAGGCTCCGATAAATGGGTGTCAGGGTGAAATCCTGAATCCAGCTGTTTCTACCAGGACATCTGAGAGAGAGGCAATGCTGCATTTCATAATATTTTCTTCCCAACTCCTGATGCTTATAACGGTCACAACTTCAGTCAGCTCTTAACATTTTCATTGTCTGTTTTCTTATTTTTTGCATTACTAATTCTCATGTCATTTCAGATTTCAGCCACTCACCTCGTCCCACGGTTCCCATTACCTGCCCTGCCCCCAGACTCACCTGCTTTCCATCAGTCATTCGTCACCCAGTATATAACCAGCTCATTTCCTCTGTTCTCTGCCAGATCGTCTAGTGTGTTTTTTCCTAGCTTTCCAGCGTGGACCCTAGATTCCCTTTAGCCTGCTCCCTATTGGATTTGTTTGATATCACTGACTGTCTGCCTGGTTTTTGACCTCTGCTCATCCAATAAACCAGAACTCTTGTCTACTCCCATAACTGCTCAAGTGTCGTGCTTCTGGGTTCATGTCTGCCATTTTGCGCATCCTGACAGTACGATCTGGCCAAAAATGAACCCAGCCGACTCTGAGATTCTCCGGAGAGAGATGACGGCACAAGCCAGTGCTCTGCAGCAACAAGAGCGACAACTTACTGTCATGGCGGAGGCTTTCCAGGAAGCTTCAGCATGCCGCGACCAACATTTGGAGATTCTCAACGACCAGTTCCAGCGGCTAGCACAAGTCCGTCAACCACCGGCTGTTTCACGGCCAGTCAGTCCTCCAGCTCATATTATCTCCGGTCCGGAACCTCGCCTTAGCACTCCTGAATGGTTCTCCGGAGCTCCAGGTACCTGCCGGTCCTTCCTTACTCTCTGTTCTTTGACTTTTGAACTGCAGCCGCTCACATATCCCACCGAGAGGTCGAGAGTGGCTTGTATGATCGCCCAGCTTTCGGGACGCCGAGTGGGAGAAGCAGTCGGCGATCTGTTCTTCCATGTCAGCCTTCTCCGATGGTCTCCGGAAGGTTTTTGACCATGCTACCCCCAGCCGAGAGGCTGCTCGTGGACTTTTCAACCTGGTCCAGGGGAGTCAGCGAGTGGTGGATTATTCCATTGATTTCCGGACTCTCGCTGCTGAGAGCGATTGGAATTCCTCCTCGCTGCCGGACGCTTTCTACAACGGTCTCTCTGACGTCATCAAGGATGAGCTGGCGGCACGGGATCCTCCGGCTGATTTGGACACGCTCATAGCAACGGCGATCCGCATCAACGGATGTCTGCAGGAACGGAGGCGAGAGAGGGCGGTGACGAGTAGTCACCATAGCCATCAACCCTCGCCACCTCCAGACTCCTCGTTTGCACCGATCGCAAGCGTTCCCAGCGAACCAGCGGAGCCAATGCAACTCCGCAGGACCCAGCTGTCATCAGCTGAACGATAGCGCCGCCATAGGGAGAACTGCTGCATGTACTGTGGGCAGGGAGGCCACTATGTGTCATCTTGTCCGGTAAAAGACCGGGCTCACCAGAAATTCCGAGGGTGCTGGTGAGCCACATCACAAGTTCTGAAATGCCCTCTCGGCCCCTTCTCCATGCCCAGCTCTTCTGCAAAGGACAGACTAACACAGTCTCTGTCTTTATTGACTCTGGGGCCGACACCAATCTCCTGGACCGTACTCTTGCCATGCAGCTGGGTATTGAGCAGGAGCCTTTGATCCAACCCATCAAGTCCACTGCTCTGGATGGACGACTCCTATGCACAGTAACCCACACAGAGCTTCTCATGTTTCACCTGATTCATGCACCACAACAACCAGTTATTCTAGTGCACCCATGGTTACGAAAACATAATCCTCACTTTGACTGGGTTAACGGTTCCATTTTACAGTGGAGTAACCACTGTCATGCTGCCTGCCTCAGATCTGCGTCATCACTTGCCTCCAGCCCCTCTCCTCCTAATGAGTTTCCAGATCTTTCAGGAGTTCCATCAGAATACCAGGATGTAAAGGAGGTGTTTAACAAGGCACGGGCCACTTCGCTTCCCCCACACCGCCCGTATGACTGCGCCATCGATCTCCTCCCTGGTACCTCACCACCCAGGGGGCAACTATTCTCCCTGTCTACTCCTGAGACCAAGGCCATGGAGAGGTACATAAATGACTCACTGGCTGCCGGAATTATCCGTCCTTCTTCATCCCCTGCAGGAGCTGGATTCTTTTTTGTGGACAAGAAAGACAAGACCCTCCGGCCCTGCATTGATTACTGAGGTCTGAACGACATCACCGTTAAAAACAGGTACCCCCTTCCACTAATCTCTTCTGCATTCGAACTGTTGCAACGGGCTACAGTGTTCACCAAGCTTGACCTCCGAAACGCCTATCACCTCGTTCGTATCAGGGAGGGGGATGAATGGATGAGTGGTCATTATGAGTATCTGGTTATGCCGTTTGGACTTACTAATGCTCCTGCTGTCTCCCAGGCTATGGTAAATGATGTTCTCCAGGATTTTCTTAATATTTTTTGTGTTCGTCGACCTTGATGATATCCTGATCTTCTCTAAGTCTGAACCGGAACATGTTCTGCATGTTTGCAGTGTTCTCCAGAGACTCCTGGAGAATCAGCTTTTCGTGAAAGCGGAGAAATGTGAATTTCATGCCACAGAGGTAACATTTTTGGGGTTTATCATCAGGGCTGGTCGTATCCTGATGGACCCCATCAAGGTCAAAGCAGTGGCTGATTGGCCTACCCCCACCACTCGGAAGAGGCTTCAGCAGTTCTTGGGGTTTGACAATTTCTACCGTTGTTTCATCCGCAATTATAGCTCTGTGGCGGCTCCTCTAACGGCTCTCACCTCCCAGAAACTCACCTTCCAGTGGTCCTCTGCTGCAGAAAGAGCATTCGGTGAGTTGAAGTCACCTTGTCTTTCCAGATCCAGAACATCAGTTTACTGTGGAGGTGGACGCTTTGGACTCCGGGGTGGGAGCAGTCCTCTCCCAGCGGTCAGCAGAGGACCAGAAGATGCACCCATGTGCTTTTTTCTCCTGCAAATTGTCACCAGCTGAACAACATTATGATATTGGGAATCGAGAGTTGTTGGCTGTCAAGATGGCCCTGGACTGCACTGGTTAGAGGGGGCGGAGCAGCCATGTGTGGTTTGGACTGATCACAAGAACCTGGAGTACATCCGGTCAGCCAAACGGTTGAGTTCCCGTCAAGCCAGGTGGGCATTATTTTTTAACCGTTTTGACTTTTCCCTCTCTTACCACCCAGGATCGAAGAATGTCAAGCCTGATGCCCTGTCCCGTCAGTTCCAGTCCGACAGTGGTCCCACATTATCCTCCCCTCCAAGGTTGTCATCGGCGTTATAACCTGGGACATTGAGGATAAGGTGAAGCAGGGTCAGGCTGATCATCCAGTGCCCAGTGCTTGCCCTGAAAATCGCCTGTTTGTCCCTGCGAATCTACGCTCTCAGGTACTCCAGTGGGGACACTCTTCTTGCCTTGCCTGTCACCCAGGGGTTAAATGCACCCTAGCTCTATTGAGGCAACGCTTCTGGTGGGGTTCCATGGAGGAGGACACTAAGGAGTTTGTCACAGCCTGCCAGATTTGTTCCCAGCACAAGAGTGCCCGCCACGCTCCTTCCGGTCTGCTCCAGCCACTGCCCATTCCTCATCGTCCATGGTCTCACATCTCTCTCGACTTCGTCACTGGACTTCCTCCAACAGATGGTAACACCACTATTCTCACCATTGTGGATAGATTCTCCAAATCTGCCCACTTCATTCCTTTGCCTAAATTACCATCAGCCAAGGAGATGGCTGAACTTATGCTGCACCACATTTTCCGTCTGCATGGCCTCCCCAGTGACATTGTCTCCGACCGGGGGCCACAATTCACTTTTGGACAGAGTTCTGCAGTCTGTTGGGGGCCAAGGTCAGCCTATCCTCTGGGTTCCATCCTCAATCAAATGGGCAGTCCGAGAGGATGAATCAGGAGATGGAGACTGCTTTGCGGTGCGTTGTCTCCCACAATCCTTCCTCCTGGTCCAAGCAGCTCCTGTGGGTGGAATATGCTCACAACACGCTTCCCAGTTCTGCTACTGGACTCTCACCCTTCCAGTGCTCCCGAGGTTACCAACCTCCACTTTTTCCTGAGCAGAAGCTTGAAGCCAGTGTCCCATCTGTCCAGATGGTTATCCGTCGCTGTCGTCGCACCCGTTCTGCTCTCCTACATTCTTCGAACCGGTACCAGAGACGGGCCAACCGGCACCGCATACTGGCGCCCCAATACACTCCTGGCCAGAAGGGCTGTCCACTCGTGACCTCCCACCCTGGGTGGAGTCCAGGAAGTTGGCTCTGCGGTTTGTGGGTCCTTTTCCCATCGCCAGGGTCATTAACCCTGCTGCAGTCTGTCTCCGCCTTCCCCGGTCCATGAGGGTCCATCCAACTTTTCATGTCTCTAAGCTCAAACCTGTTAAAGAAAGACAGCTTAAGCCCGCCTCCAGACCCCCACCACTCCCCCCGGCTTATTGACGGGAGTCCTGCTCACACCGTTAATCGTCTCATTAAGCCCCGATGGCGGGGGAAGAGGCTTCCAGTATCTGGTGGACTGGGAGGGTTATGGACCTGAAGAGCCCTCCTGTGTCCCGTCTCGCAGTATCTTTGACCCAGGCCTCATCAAGGATTTCCATAGGGCCCATCCTGACCAGCCTGGTCGGATGTCAGGAGCCGTCCCTAGAGGGAGGGGTTCTGTCACAACTTCAGTCAGCTCTTAACATTTTCATTGTCTGTTTTCTTATTTTTTGCATTACTAATTCTCATGTCATTTCAGATTTCAGCCACTCCCCTCTGCTCTGCATCACCTTGTCCCATGGTTCCCATTGCCTGCCCTGCCCCCAGACTCACCTGCTTTCCATCAGTCATTAGTCACCCAGTATATAACCGGCTCATTTCCTCTGTTCTCTTCCAGATCGTCTTGTGTATTTTCTCCTAGCTTTCCAGCGTCATCCCGTGTTTCACTCTTCGGCCTGATCTCTGCTCTGACCTGCCTTTTGGATCCTGGATTCCCTTTTGCCTGCTCCCTATCGGATTTGTTTGATATCACTGACTGTCTGCCTGGTTTTTGACCTCTGCTCGTCCAATAAACCAGAACTCTTGTCTACTCCCATAACTGCTCAAGTGTCGTGCTTCTGGGTTCACGTCTGCCATTTTGCGCATCCTGACAGTAACCCCATCTGGAAAACAATAAAATTTGTTTAGATATCTTTTTTGACAGTACTAGAATCAATGTATTAACAAACAATCTAACAGAAAAGAGGCTTTTATGTGACAAACATTGTTATAGAACAGAGTGGAGGTTTTATGGAGTTTGTTGTTGGGATTTGAAATCAGCACACAAGCCCAACTGTTAAAACCTTTATGTATAAATACCTGGTAGCCTCAGTGGTGAAGCTATGAGACTTTGGGTAGCATATTTTTCTTATCAGGGACAGAGGGGTTTTTGATGTCTGTCTTTGTGGAATGGCAGAGTGGCCTTTGGAAGATCTTTCTTTTTTCCATTGCTGATATTCCACTCTTTTCAATGACTGGTGACTTGGTGTGGCCCACTTGCACTTTTTAGATGTTACTGCTATCTCTTCCTCTATTCCATGGTTATGCTGCCATACCCTGAACAACACAGCTGACACGTGGGAGCAGCTCTCACCTAGTCCAGCTGTACAATTGCAGTGTGCTCCTAACACAACCCCATCATTCCTGACCACCAACCATGGCTTTAACTGAGGATCAGTCTTTGGGAATGATTCACCTGTAATACAAATTTCATGGCACATGATATGTTTATCATATCATATGCATAATTTCATGTATGAGGTGGTGCTATCGAAATTCATTCATATAGTGATAAGGTAGTTGACTCTTGGTAAATCGAGGATACAGACTAGTTAACATACAGGTTAGCAAACCGATTAACCCCCTTTACATTACACTGTCCAATGTTTATGCTAACGGTAACTACGATGAAGGGACACTTACCCTTCCAGTGATGACGAAGCTAGCTTTAGCCGGTAGACTCATGAATCCAGATTTTGTCCATTTGTACCCCTCCAAGCATTTGTAAGCTTTCAAAGTCTCTCCAGAGTAGGACAATGGGAAGTTAATCAGGTAGTTGTAGATGTCTGGATACTGCAGGTCGGGAACGTCCGTTTTGGCTGTTTCAATACTGGTAAAAAGCACCCCGGGTGCATTGTATGGGTCAGTAATGTTTAATCGATCAAGTTTTGCGATGTATCGTTCAATATCCTTGGAACTAAAGTGCGCAGTGAACTCTGACGACTTGAAATCAACGCTGGCACTATTCATTTTGAATAAGGCTTTTTCCTGCCAACATGGCAGTGTAAACAAAACGAGTCACGTGGTGCCCGGAGCTCTATAGTCGGGTGTGTCAATCCTTGTGTTGACTACTATGGTGATGCAATTGGCAGCAGCTACAGGATTGTTGTGAGACAAGTGACCCCCCCTTTGCCCAGCCAGCGGTTAATCTGACAAGTATAGTGTAGAAATTATATTTTGATGACACGATTATTGTCAGAGGAACAATTTTTGATTCTATAGAAGGAAAAAGACAACAAGCAATATATACAGCTACTAATATAGATAATAAGGTAAAATATTTATTATTATCACCCCCCCCTCCTGTGTAACTATACACAAATTACGTGACTCAAGAGATGCCAGACACCATAGTTAGATATCATAATTTTTGGTTACGAGACCATGATGTTATTAAACCTATGGTTATGTGCTTTACAAAGAATAAACTTAGTTTAAGGTAATAGTTAGTAAAGTTGGGGACAAGTTAAGTATCATAAGACATGACTTCACTTTTCCACAGGATCTACTCCCAATCAACCAATATACTGCTAATCAACCTAACAATCTGATAAAGTCTTGGAGACTGCCAGAGCACTTGGAGAACATGCTGCTGGGGCTATGGAGGAGGCCAGACTCTCGGGTCGAGCGTCGTCGTACGCTTCCGTGCGGGGGGATGCGCTCCCTTCTTGGTGCGATGAACGGAGTCACGAGAGCCTTTCCCAGCTGCTCTAGGAACACCCTCCTGTTGTGCAATAGGAGGAGGACTCGACGTTGGCTAATTTTCAATAATCATAGAATATGATTATTAAAATAATAAAGATTATTTATTTAAAAATAATTAGATTATTAATTGAAAATGATCAGTAATCAAGTAAGAATAAAACTATTAATGAGTAAATAAGCAAGTTTAACAATTAAGGATCATTAAATCATTAATTTGAGAGTAATGAATAATAACTATTAATGAAAAACAAGTAATTATCAATTAGGAAGTATAAACTATCAATTAACAATGATAAGGTTATCAACTAAGAATAATGAAATAATTAGTCAACACAATAAAATTATCAATTTCAGAATAATACTATCTATATGAATAATCGAAACGGGGCACCACCCTGGTTACAGGGACCAACAAGTCGGTCTAAGAATATCAGTCTCATATGATAAAAGTTACATTAATAATCTTAATAGTTAATATTAATGATTATCTAATAAACAATGAAGGGTTTAAGTTCGAGCACTGGCTATCGTTATCCAACTGTGTTCACATAAACATGCACAAGTAATCACAAGATTCAAATACTTTAAGTATAAAAGTATTTATTAAAAAGACATTAAAGTCAATGTTGTTACAAATGATTCTTCACTTAACACAATCAACTATATCTAATATAGTCGCAGCACATTCATCACAATTATCACACTGCAATACTTCTGATGAGTCTGTGTGTGGATGTGTGTGTATGTGTGTGTGTGTGTGTGTGTGTAAGAGAGAGGGGAGGAAGGTGGGTCGATGAGTCACGAAGTTTAAGAGGGCCGGCTTAACCCTGGGGTTTGACTTCAAAAATGATGTTGTAACACACCAGGACTACAAATCAAAATGGCGGAGTCGCCTGAGGAATTTGGAGTTTGAATGGAGGGCGGGCCTCGATGTGTATTACAGTCGATGGCCGCCGGACCACGTGGCTTATAACCAGGAAGGTCAAAGATGGCCGACTTAACACGTGTGCGCCACAAAGGGTGAGCGAGGACAAAGGGATTCCTTGTTCTAGCTTAGCTTTGGCGCCGAATGGCGTCGAGGTGCGTTCAGGCACTCTTGCTATCAGAGTGGTTGTGTTTAATGTAGCTGTGTGTATGTGTGAGAGCGAGGATGTGTGTCTCGCGGATGTGGGAGAGTAAAAGAGAGAGAGAGAGAAACATGCAGTAACACAGATCGGAGAGGATCTCAAAACGCCGTCAGAGGCGATCTCACAGTGACGCAGGCAAACCCGCTACGTGAGAGGTGTCCTTTCACAGATGCACCAGCCTGACGGAAGTTACAAAACAAACAGGAAGCACCGGATCGCTACCAAACGCTTTTCACAATAAGATCGACACGGTGGTCTCTCTACAAAATAATACACTCAAATACGGCATGCTAAGTATTTAAAAATAGACTCTGCCCAGACAAGATGTCTCTTACTTCGTGTTGCTTCGCGGTTCCATGCGCGGCCGTGCTAGCGCGAATACCGGAAGGAGGAAGTGGATAAGGTCCTGGCCTCTGGACGCTGATCACGGGAGCCGCACGGAAGGCTGTGATACGACGCTGGACCGAATAGGAGAGAATGCTGCGTTCTCCTTAGCAAGATCTTTGCTCTTCTGCAGGAACAGACAACCGTGGCTTCGACGAGTTGTCTCTTACTTCGTGCTTCGCGGTTCCATGGGCACGTTGGCGCGGACACCGGAAGGAGGAAGTGGATAATGTTTGTGGATAACGGGGAAATTGTCTCTGAGCTCGGCCAGCGAGTGAGGGGATTTCTGCCGCGCTCTCTTCAAAATAAAACTTTAAAGAAAAAAAAAAAGGGGAAAAATAAGCTTACGATATACTAAAAAGGAGGATAAGTTAAACTTAAACTGGATTAGAAAAAGTAGCTTTAAACTAAAAATGAACTACAAAAGGATAAGTTTAAAGTAAACTTAAGAAAAATTCAAACAGCTGTAGACAAGAATTTCCTTTGTACCCTATGAATTACTTAGAGCTAAACTGGAGAGGCTCAGTTCTATCTTCGAAGGGCTGGAAAGAACGAATTGAGCTGCGTCCTGACTCTAAATACTACCTGGGAGATACCTTCCCCCTTCCAGCGGGCTGGGCTCAGGCCAATAGGAAGGTCAGGGTTCAAATCAGAGGAGCGGCTAGGGACACAGCAGGGGTTCCTGACAGTTCCTGTTTGTCCCCCCCAAAAATACTTCCCCTGGATTGGAATGTCCCACGAGGCCCCGTTTATAGCTCCTTGTTATTGGACCTGAAGGCCCAACACTCCGCTTGTTCCGCTTGCCCGGCATCCAGTCTGGGTTGATCTCTCTCCATATCACGAAGGCGTTGTAGGAAGAGACGTCGATAATGTTGTGAAAGATGACTAGAGGCCAGCGCGCAGTCATCCTCCTGCAGCTGTACGTTCCGATCACCTTGTCTAGGTTGTCCACACCACCTTTGTTGCGGTTGTAGTCCAGGACGATGACCGGTTTCCCGTCCTTGCGGCCGTTGACGTCGGCCTTGGCGTGCCGTGTGCTCAGGAGCACCATGTTCCTGTTTTTCTTTGGGATGTAGGACACCAGAGTGGCGGTGGGCGTGAATGCGAACTAAGGATGAGGACACCTCTCTTTCCTTGACCGCGAGCAGCCCGGTCAGGAGCTCGGGCTTGTTCTTCCGAACCGTGCCGACCACGGTGAGCTTCCGCGCGAGTTTGTAGGAGGTGAAGTAATTGTCGCACGTGACGTTATGACCGTGCGGGCCCTCCTTTACAGACTAACCTCTGAACGGAACCAGTTGCTCGTCCACGGTCACTTCGGGCTCGCACGGCCGCCAATTTGTCTGTGGCTCATCTCGTGCGTCTCGTCTCACTGTCGTCAAAGCGCAGCAGTCTGGAGTGTGTTAGAGTTTTAGGGGCATCGTGGCACAAAATATCTCCCGGCCACTCTCGGCGTCCCACAGGCTGGCGGCGGCCTCGCCTCGGGACCTGTACACGCCCGCTAAGATCAGCAGCCCTACGTAGGCGCGCAGGTCGGTCTCATCCATCCCTTTCCATTCGTCGCCGTATTTGCGATGACCCTCCCGATTCGTCATCTCCAGGATGATGTTCTCTACCATCACCATGATAAACAGGTGTAACGTCAAGGCTAGGTTTCTGGTGCGGGTCGTCGTGTGGAGCGTGGGGCCCGGGGGGACCCCGCTTTGAGCCGCAGCAGAGGAGGAGGAATAGGAGGAGGAGGAGGAGCAGCGGCCCTCTTCTCGGCCATAAGCCCTTGAGAACCATGTTATTTCCCCATTTCTTGACGGGAAGGTCTCTCTTTCCACGAGTCCGGTGGTGTCGCCGTGGTCTTGTCCTTCTTCTTCTTCAAAGGATGACGAATCTGCAGAAGCATCACCCACTGGGTCGTAGTCTTCGTTGCCATCGTCGTCTTCGTAGTCACCATCGTCGTCTTCGTAGTCACCATCGTCGTCTTCGTCTTCGCCTTCGTCGCCGTCCTCTCTGTCTTCTTCTCGGTCTGCTTTTCTGTCTGCTTCTCCATCTCCTTGTCCGTCCGCTTCTCGTTTTGGCTCTTTCGTGTCGTCTTCGGGTTGCTGGGAGAATAGCTGTTGGAGAACCTGTTCTCTGGTGAAACGCTCCTGACATGACATCGTGCCATGGTCCGGGAGGGGGGCACATGGAGAATGATGTACCCTCGCTAGATTACAATTGGAATCAGGTGTGGGTCTAAATGACCCCACAGAGCACCACAGCGCCCTCTCTGGGGGTCTAAATGACCCCCCAGGAGAATTGGATAATGACAATCCTTGGGTCACCCTAACCCTAACCCTGACAAGCCAGGGCTTGTGGATGATCACATGGACGCACGCACATACAGACACACACACACACACACACACACACACACACACACTCTGGGTCAAATCGACCCAGGAACAACACGAGGGATAATGAGCAGCCCTACCTGGCATGGGCCCAGGTCTCTAGGTGGTCAGGACTCCCATAAATCAACTTCTCATTATGAAGTGACTGTTATTTTACATTCCTTGTTCGAAAGTCAAAGAGCTGAGTAAAAAAGTAGGGATGTCCTGGTCACATTTCCATGCTTCTAAACCTGTTTCGAGTTAAAAAAAATGGTTGAAAAAGCAACATGTTGCTTATTAAAGCTACAATAACCTTTTCTCAACAAATGTAAATATGTTTTTTAATTCAGCTGCTTTGCTTTTTTGTCTTTTATTAAAATGTCTGTTTTGTCACTTTTGGCACAAAGCCAATATCTAAGGCCTGTCCCTGACATTTTCCAGCACAAAGCTACTCCACTGGGACACCAAGAGCCTTTAGCTTGGCCTTATAGTACAGCAGCAAATCCCCATGCGCCTGTCAGGACAAAAAGTAGGATTTTCAGTACAGAAATTGTTTAAATATCATCATTGTTTAAACAAATATGAAAATAACCACTAACCTTGGAAATCTGAACTTTTTTATACCGTAAGATCTTGATGGTATTATTGTTGGAGTCAAGGTTTTCCTACAAGTGAAAAATAGATCAATAACAAATCAAGTAAATTGTGAACAAACCTCAGCTCTGATTGGCTACACAGTCACTTTACTCCCCACACAGGCTGCTATCGCTTCTTAAGGCAGATTTATGCACCGTCGTGGATACGAACCCTTAACTCCTCCCATCGCCCCTCACCTCACATCCCTCAGAAACATTATAGGATGCTGAGTGCGTCTCTAATTTACCTGTGAGTTGCTTCTCCAATTTGTCCCTCAGTTTAGTAATTTCTTCTGCATGTTTCTGTTGAGACAACAACCACGCTGGCATTTGAAGGAAATACATCAGGGCAAAAGAAAAAAAACTGAATCAACTTGTGTTATAGTTTAGAAACCGTGTAGACTTGGAGTGTATTACAAACCAGTTCAAGCTCCTTGACAAGGTATTCATCGTTCATTCTCGGCGTCCCACAGGCTGGCGGCGGCCTCGCCTCGGGACCTGTACACGCCCGCTAAGATCAGCAGCCCTACGTAGGCGCGCAGGTCGGTCTCATCCATCCCTTTCCATTCGTCGCCGTATTTGCGATGACCCTCCCGATTCGTCATCTCCAGGATGATGTTCTCTACCATCACCATGATAAACAGGTGTAACGTCAAGGCTAGGTTTCTGGTGCGGGTCGTCGTGTGGAGCGTGGGGCCCGGGGGGACCCCGCTTTGAGCCGCAGCAGAGGAGGAGGAATAGGAGGAGGAGGAGGAGCAGCGGCCCTCTTCTCGGCCATAAGCCCTTGAGAACCATGTTATTTCCCCATTTCTTGACGGGAAGGTCTCTCTTTCCACGAGTCCGGTGGTGTCGCCGTGGTCTTGTCCTTCTTCTTCTTCAAAGGATGACGAATCTGCAGAAGCATCACCCACTGGGTCGTAGTCTTCGTTGCCATCGTCGTCTTCGTAGTCACCATCGTCGTCTTCGTAGTCACCATCGTCGTCTTCGTCTTCGCCTTCGTCGCCGTCCTCTCTGTCTTCTTCTCGGTCTGCTTTTCTGTCTGCTTCTCCATCTCCTTGTCCGTCCGCTTCTCGTTTTGGCTCTTTCGTGTCGTCTTCGGGTTGCTGGGAGAATAGCTGTTGGAGAACCTGTTCTCTGGTGAAACGCTCCTGACATGACATCGTGCCATGGTCCGGGAGGGGGGCACATGGAGAATGATGTACCCTCGCTAGATTACAATTGGAATCAGGTGTGGGTCTAAATGACCCCACAGAGCACCACAGCGCCCTCTCTGGGGGTCTAAATGACCCCCCAGGAGAATTGGATAATGACAATCCTTGGGTCACCCTAACCCTAACCCTGACAAGCCAGGGCTTGTGGATGATCACATGGACGCACGCACATACAGACACACACACACACACACACACACACACACACACACTCTGGGTCAAATCGACCCAGGAACAACACGAGGGATAATGAGCAGCCCTACCTGGCATGGGCCCAGGTCTCTAGGTGGTCAGGACTCCCATAAATCAACTTCTCATTATGAAGTGACTGTTATTTTACATTCCTTGTTCGAAAGTCAAAGAGCTGAGTAAAAAAGTAGGGATGTCCTGGTCACATTTCCATGCTTCTAAACCTGTTTCGAGTTAAAAAAAATGGTTGAAAAAGCAACATGTTGCTTATTAAAGCTACAATAACCTTTTCTCAACAAATGTAAATATGTTTTTTAATTCAGCTGCTTTGCTTTTTTGTCTTTTATTAAAATGTCTGTTTTGTCACTTTTGGCACAAAGCCAATATCTAAGGCCTGTCCCTGACATTTTCCAGCACAAAGCTACTCCACTGGGACACCAAGAGCCTTTAGCTTGGCCTTATAGTACAGCAGCAAATCCCCATGCGCCTGTCAGGACAAAAAGTAGGATTTTCAGTACAGAAATTGTTTAAATATCATCATTGTTTAAACAAATATGAAAATAACCACTAACCTTGGAAATCTGAACTTTTTTATACCGTAAGATCTTGATGGTATTATTGTTGGAGTCAAGGTTTTCCTACAAGTGAAAAATAGATCATATATAGGAATAAGTCATGCGGTAGATATACATAAACAGTTACCTCAATGTTGTTTATGACCTCACAAAGGGCTATTTGGTCCATGTTAGAGGCAGATAGCACAGACTGGAGCTGAGCCTTTGTCTTCTCCAGACTGTCTGTGAGAGCTTTCAGCTTTGTTTCCAGCTGCATCTTCTTCAGATCTGCTTTATGCTGCACCTTCTGAATAGAGTGCGTCTTGTACAGCTCGTCCTTCTCAAGCTGAAGCTGTGCGACATTCACATACACACACATGACATACATATGCAAAAACAGTCACTTCTGGCTAACACCCAAGGTGCAGACAAATCATGTTAACATTTGAGCAACATGACACAGTGCAACTCAATCTTAACTTTTACCTTGTTGAATTTCTCTTTCAGCGTCTCGTGATCCTGTTTTAGATCATTCATCTTCTTTACTATGATCTTTTCTTTGGTGTCCTTTCATAAATAGAGTCACTTATGTTAATGTACAGTACTCTACACGTCAGTGACTAAAACACATGCTCAGCAAATAAGCAATTAAGGAGCTGATAGCAACAAATATAAGTCTACAAGTTGGAATTGTATACTAAAATTTAAAGACGTAAATATGAACAACCTTTTCCATTCCGCTGTGTTTCATTTTTTTCTTCTTTTCAATGATTTCCTCTTTATCTTTTGAAAGATTCTCCGCAAGACGTTTGTCATCACACAAAACAGGGATCAGGTCCTTGTTCTTTTGCTTCTGTTTCATCTTCATTTCTTTGATTTGTGTCTTAAAAAAGTTAAATAAAATGTGATAAAAAAAATATGGATCATCAGTAAAGATGAGCCTTCAGTCATTATTTTTATTTTATTTTTTTTACCATTTTTCACTAATTGTATACACAAAACTATTAATAATCTACTATAATCTAATAATAATAATAATAATAATAATAATAATAATAATAATCTAACTATTAAGACTCATCAATGATGAAGATAATTATCAGTTGCAGGCCAAAAAGAAACATCAAGCATTTCTTTGTTTTTACTCTGAGAGAGGCTGAGTGTGTGAACTTGTACCTTGAGTGAATCATTCCCATCCACAACCTGTTGTAAGTCTTTACCCAGCTCACTAGCTTCACTGAGAGCTTTGTTGTGGTCTGATATGAGACCATAGATGTGGCTGTTCCACTTATCTTCTCTCTCACTGAGCTCATTTTTTCTCATGTTGTCCAGCTCTTGTAGCAGTAACGTCATCTTTTCCTCATACACAGCTTCAGTTTCTATTCAAAAAGCAACACAAAATTATGTCGCCCGTTTAGTTCTTGACAGCCCATAGTGTTGAATTCAACTCACACAACAAAAAATTAGATCAGTTATTACTTCCACCAAGGAGGTTTTTTATCCGCCCCTGTCCCTTTGTCAGCATGATTATGCAGGACAACTGATTTCCACAAAAGTCAGTGGAAGGATGGGACATGGGCCATAAACAACCTATTTTGGCCTAGGGGCAGATTCCAGGAGCTTTTTTCTCTAACATTGCAAAATATGGCTTTTCTTTCAATATGGCAGTTTCCAAGGTAATTATTTATTGATCTTGATGATGAAAACATCAGGTACATTTAGTGGACTGATATTTACAAGTGTGTGCAATTTTGTGCGGCTTAATTGAACATAAGGCGACTATTAGGCTTTGGTAGAGGTATGCTGTCTGCTGAGTGCGTCTCTAATTTACCTGTGAGTTGCTTCTCCAATTTGTCCCTCAGTTTAGTAATTTCTTCTGCATGTTTCTGTTGAGACAACAACCACGCTGGCATTTGAAGGAAATACATCAGGGCAAAAGAAAAAAAACTGAATCAACTTGTGTTATAGTTTAGAAACCGTGTAGACTTGGAGTGTATTACAAACCAGTTCAAGCTCCTTGACAAGGTATTCATCGTTAATCTCCTCGATCTTGACCTTGATAGCCTTCATTCTCTTATGAAGCTCAGTCTCTAATTTGTGTTGCTCTTTTTGCTGTATTTCAGTTGAGACTAAAGCATTTGCTCTCAACTCAGAGATCACGTTCTGGTGTTCACAAAGGTGGTGCTTCATCTTCTGCCTCAACACCTAGTGGGGAGAACAAAAAAGTTGAATATAAAATGCATTATCTTTTGATCTGTCACTAGTTGTTGCAGTGGGTATCAGGCTGTGCCATCACAAACCTATTGGATCCCATGCAACACCATTCTGTAGCCCTACGCTCACACAGGCAAAGATCAGATATTCAGCAGCTTTGATTTTACATTTCACCAGTGAAAACCTCACGAAAGGATCAGTATATCTCCATAATCCTTGCTTTTCATGACAAAAAATTTGGATTCAATCATTTACACTTCAATTTTTGGTCCAGTAATTTAATAATGCATAAAAGTGATGACAAATTGAATGTTGGTAGATGGTAAATGTACTTGAACGCTACTAAAGAAAGTACAAAATGGATTGTGGGATGGTAAAATTTGTCCTGACTAAGTCATCCAAATTCAGTCAAACAAAGGTTGCATCGATTGGCTGCATTTAAAGAGCCAATAAATTTGGACCACCTTGTTCCCTGTTCTGTCATATTCTGGATTAAAATACTATGTGAAATCCTGTCTCTGAAATTGTGAGCACTTTGACAGTCTATACCACTAGTGTCCACTCCCTTACCTTGATCTCTTCTTGGTGGCGCCTCTCATCCTCTCTTATGACCTTTTCTAGGTTTTTTAATTCATCTTTTATCTTCTGTAGCTCTCTCTGTGTGTTCTCAGAGATGAGAATCGTGCCTTTCTCCAGCTGAAAGTAGTCTCTCTCCTCCCTCTCTCGATCCAGCTCCTCTCGAAGGTGCACAATGTGTTCTTTCATCTGAAATAGACAGACATATATTTTTGGTGTTGCTACAGTATATCTGAGATATTTCTCGTCACTTTTAATTAGTATTACAACTAATGTCAAACCAAAAGCCCCCCAACCACCATTCCTTCTATTCCAGCTCCTATCTAGCTGTAAGGGCTCAGGTGAATGCTGTCCACTAGTGGCTGTGGCATCTTTTTTTTGGCTAAAAGGTTCATATTTACAGATTTACTTCTATTTCAAACACACACACTTCACATTTCATTAGAGGCTACTTAATGCTTTGTAAAATATGTTATACACCATTAGGCACACATAATTATAAGAATAGTATGAAGAAAAGTAATATGTGTTATAGGCATTGCCTGATGTTGTCTTACATCATGGTGTGAGACAGGCATCATGGTGTAATCTTCACCTTCTTTTTTGGCAAAGGCAAAACACCCACACTCTCTTGTTTCTCCTCAGATTGTATCAATATTTCTGCTTTGCAACCGGTACATTTGGTATTGGCATAGGGTGGAGGCATAGAAATGGCCCAGCTGAGAAATCAAAGCAATCTCAGACATCAAAGCAATCTATGACCACTGAAACTGTGACATTAAAGCAAACTGACAAAATAGAATTATTTGCCTAATGAAATCCTTTGTGGTGTTGTTTTACGTGACCACAGCTGTGGATAACAGCAGACATTTAGGCTTAAAACATGGTGTAAATGACACCATTTCAAGTCTAATTTGACGGGGCTTATGGGCACTTTTATGACACCACAGGTAAGGAGGCTTTTAAAGTTTTTTTCCACTATGTTTTTATTCGTTTGAAGGAGTTCCCATTTACTTCAATTGTACTGGATTCGTCTGCAATGCTATTTACCCCTGAAACACTTGAGTGAGAAGAATTTTCATTCTTCGGTGAACTATCCTTTTAACTGTTGGTTTCAGAAAAAGGGATCTACATTTGAGTATGTTTTATTCCAGAAAACTAAAAATATATATATATTTTTTTATATTTTAAGTATTTTAACTGTATTGCACAAACTAAAATTATACACAAAGGTAACCTTAAAAACCACATCTTTATCCAAAATATTAGGTAGTTAAGGATCAGTATTTTACTTTTAGGTAAAGCGAATAATTGAGTTGGAAAATTATACTTTTAAGTTAACGTACCTTAAATTTTAATTGCATTAAAGCAAACTTCTGATTTGAAATAACTCAGATAATTAAGTACATCTGATCTAAAGCAAATGTGTTGATCTAACTTGTTTCACTTGAAAAAAAATATTTCAATTGTGTGTTACCAATTGAAGTAACTTTTTTATTTACTTGTGTTACGACCGGGCTCGCTAGGGAAGAAGAGGTAACATAAAACTAGATGATATTGGTAAATAAAGTTGTTTGATGTATTTCAAAACTCGGTTTTATGATTGCAATGACAACACAGGTTAATAGAAAAACAGGCTGAAGGGTGCTAGTTCACATAAATGAAATAAAGATAACAAAAAAGGATGCTTAACAAGAGCTGCAGAATCCAACTGACTATTTACATCACCTGTCATCACCTGCTCTTCTTCTGCCACTTTAAACAGTCATGCTCCCCATACTGCCACTAGCTCCATCTTGTGGATAAATTACAGTATGTCTCTGGTACACCATCACCCACAGCCTCTGACTTTCCTGTCAGGATTACTCCCAGATTGGACTTTATTTGTGATGAACAAAGAAAAGCAAAGAGACAGTCGAGGAGGTGGTCTAGCCTAATAAACGTGCAAATGAAAAATAATAGCCCAACCGAAAAGCTCAGACATGGACAGAAGGTAAAAATGACTCTTTTAGACTTTCATCATCAATGATTTTATCAGTGAACATGAGCTTGATTTTGTTTTCCTGACTGAAACATGGCTCAATTCAGATGGAGCTGCTCTCTTAAACAAAGCCTCCCCCCTAACCTTTAGCTATATACACACAATATGTGAGGGAAAGAAAGGGGGAGGTCTAGCAGCTATATATTTTTAAACACTTTTAAATGCAAGTGTCAGAGTCTAAGTACCTTTTTATCTTTTGAATATCAAGCTTTTAGATTGGAAAGTCAAAAATCCAGTGTTTTTTATCTGTATTTATTGCCTTCCAAAACCCGTAGCTTCATTTTTACCAGACATGTCTGAGCTGCTGTCACTCTGTTTAATTAACCATGACAGGATAATCATAACTGGTGATTTTAATCTGCATATTGATGACACCTCGGACTGCAAGACCATGGACTTCATGTGACTTTTAAACTCTTTGGATTTTCAATCAATCAATCAAATTTTATTTGTATAGCCCATATTCACAAATCACAATTTGTCTCATAGGGCTTTAACATGGTGTGACATCCTCTGCCCTTAACCCTCAACAAGAGTAAGGAAAAACTACAAAAAAAAAAACTTTTAACAGGGTAAAAAGAACGTAGAAACCTCAGAGAGAGCCACATGTGAGGGATCCCTCTCCCAGGATGGACAGAAGTGCAATAGATAGGGAAACATCATCAAGGTTTTAGCAGTATTGATAGGGGTAGACCTTTCTGAAGCATAACTGAAGGTCAGTGAATTGGTGGATTAATGTCAATAAGGGTCAAGTATCTGAGAAATACTATGTGTCAAGCAGTCTTTCTGCAATCATAGTCTATGGTCAGCAGCCAGCAAGATCATGATCCACCATCAAGATTGGATGCCACTAAAGTCCACAGTCATTGTTCATTGTCGCCATTAGGATCCATCATCAGCTGCCACCTTGGTCGTGGTCCACCACCATTTTCCGATGCCAAAACGATAAAGGATCCGCCTTTATTGTCACGATCAGCCAGCACGATACAGAATCCGCCATACTGGATCCACCATTACGATCTCTGATACGCAATCCACAGATCCTCATCCATGATGTGGCCACAGCTGCGGCCCTGGATGTGCAGACAATAACGCAAAGGGACTCCGGGAAGAAGTCAAGTCAGTAACATGTATTGATGAGATATGAATTAAATTTTGCTTAACATATTGCTGGGCCTAGTCATAACCATGGCCACACACTACATTTAGTGATCTCCAAAGGTGTAGATATTTTTGTTTATCTTGGATACTATCCCGTCATAACATTATTGTTTGTTTTTTGATGTGATCATAGATGGCACAAGACAAAATGGTACAGAATAACTAATTAAGAAACGCTATCTATGTTCATCCTCAGCTGCTGAGTTCTGTACTCATGCTAAATCAAGCTCTGCCCAGGGATTTTAAATCTATACATAAAAAAGTAAATTATTTTAACTCTAAATTAAGATCAGCTCTTGACAGTGTGGCACCTGAGAAATCCAAAAAAGAAATCACAGACTAAACTAATGCCATGAAAAAATGACTGAGACAATGTGGAGAAAAGGCAAATTGACAACCCACAAAGAGAATCTCACAAGATCCCTCCTCACCTAAAACAAAGCTGTGTTCTGTGAGAGACAGGCATATTTCTCTAAAGTAATAAATGAAAATAGAAACAATCCTAGGTTTTTATTTTCAAAAACCGATCACCTTTTAAATCTGTTGCCGCATTTGGAATATACAATCAAAATGTGAGTTTTTTTAAAACAAGATAATAAATATCCATGCCACTATTGTAAACACCATAGATACATCAAATAATTTAACCCCAACCTCTTCCCAGACAACTATAAATTATTTTTGAAAAATCAGTGAAGCGGAGCTTTGTAAAATTATTGCACAACTGAAGTCTTCCACGTGCTCACTGGATGCAATCACGACTAGATTTTTAAAGAGGTTTTAGAAAGCATTCCTACTTATGAATCATATACACGACCGATTTCAGACTGGTTTTAGAAAGGGACACAGCACGGAAAAAGCACTGGTGAGAATATTAAATTACCTTCGAGTGAGCGCAGATAAGAAGAATGCATCTATCCTGATGCTCCTCGACTTATCTGCTGCATTTGACACTGTCACGAAAGTTAGATTGGTATCACACCCACAACTCTAAACTGGTTAAAAACATACCTTACTGGCAGGATATATTTTGTTAGCCTCAGTGACCATGTCTCGCAAAAGCATGATAACCTTTTCAGCATTCCCGAGGGTTCCATTCTTGGTCCATTATTATTTTGCATATATATGCTACCACTGGGAATAATTATTAGTGACCATGGTGTCAGCTATCATCGTTGTGCTGATGATACTCAATTATATCTCTCTGTAGCGCCAGATGACTATGACCAAGTAATAAATTGCCTCTTCAGTGTGGAAAAATGGATGAGCAACAATTTTCTCAAATTAAACGAAGATAAAACAAATTCTTGTAATTGGTACGGATTATCAGAGACAAAACATTATTAGCAAACTTGGAAGTCTGGTGCATCACAACAAATCAAAAGTAAAGAACCTGGGTGTTACACTTGACTCAGAACTAGATTTTAATTCACTCAAACAATATCAGAAAGATTTCCTTTTATCATTTAAGAAACCTTGCAAGAGTAAGACCGTACCTCACTCTGGAAGATGCCAAAAAGGTGACTCATGCTTTTATACTTTTCGTCTGGACTACTGTAATGCACTATATTCAGGATTACCGAAAAAAATCCATTTATCGACTAACAACTTGTACAAAAGTCAGCAGCCAGGGTTTTAACAAGAAATAGGTAAAGAGATAACATTAGTCTGGTTTTAGCGTCTTTACACTGACTTCCAGTATCACTGAGGATTGATTTTAAAATGATTTTACTTGTTTATAAGTCTCTTAATGGTACATACATACATCTCGACAATGACTGTTTACCGGAATATTTTCCAAACCGTTTCCTCAGGTCGTCGACCGTGGGCTTGCCCAATATGCCAAAAACAAATGATAAAAGGTTTGGGGAAGCAGCTTTTACTCTTGCTATGCACCAAAGGTTTGGAACAAACTCCCTACACACATCAGACAAGCTTCTTCTGTTGATAGTTTTAAGAAATAACTTAAGACCTATTTCTACGATCTTGCTTTTAATTAATTTATTTTTATTCTTTAATTTTTTATTTATTTTCTTTGTTTTATTGCTAACATGTTCTTACTGATCTCTTGTTTCATGTCTTTGATTTGTTTTATTTTATTGTAAAGCACTTTGAGCTGCATCTTATGTATGAAAGGTGCTGTATAAATACATTTCTTCTTATTCTTATTATTAATATCAATGCAAACCAAAATGGAAATAAATGCTTATTAAACAAAACAACTGATCTGTCCTCCAGGTGAGCCATGGATCACGATCATCACGCAATTGTAGTTTAGTCCATCATGTGTCACACTTTGGGCCAAGAACACAATGTCCATATTTATAGACTGTAGACTTGAAGCACCCGATATTCCTTGCAACTATTTTTAAAATAGCTATACTTTGCCTCAAAATGCATAGTCCATAGGACAACTAGTGGACCATTCTGATGGATCAAGTATCCAGAAATGGTGTTTAGGTTTAGGTTGACAGTCTGGAAAAGCTTCCTGAAATCTGATTCTGTGCTGCGAGATCTTAAAATCAAGATATATCAACAAGAGCAACAATGTCCTTCAGGTCTGTTAAGATCTGCCAAGCAGGCTCCTCACAAGGAATCAAAAATGGCAAAAATTGGTCAATCAATTGTAATGGAAAATTCCACTGACCAGGTGTCTCACTGCTGTGACCTTGACAAACAGGGAGTTTGCTACAGCGGACGGACACAGCAGATAGTCTTTTTTTCATATTACGTTTTATGAAGCGCCTCTTTGTATTAGTTCTGGCTTGTCTTTTTTTCATATTGTTTTATGAAACGCCTCTTTGTATAAGTTCTGGCTTTTGTGAACTTCCATTTCCATTTTGAGCACCCGTGCTTGTTGTGTAACCTCTGCAGAGCTTACTATTAAAAAGACTCAAAGGCAACTCCGGTCTGAGAATTTCACTATTTCAAATCTCAAAATGAATTTCCATCACAGAATCAATCGAAATTCACTTGTTTAGCCCAGGGGTCTTCAACATTTTTCAGGCCAAGGACCCCGAAACTGATGGAGAGATGGAGCAGGGACCCCCTACTATATAAATTATATAAAATTGTGTTTTATATTAAACTGGGCCTAGTGCCATGTATAAACATAGCTACCCTGTTATTGTGCATTCAATACTAAGCTATTCAAATAATACACAGGTTCATATATTGCCCCCTAGGGGTCGCGGACCCTCTGTTGAAGACCTCTGCTTTAAACCTTAATATCTTTATTTGTACGGGTTTACTCTTCATGTCCTTTCTTTTTCTCTAAACAATGCTTTTTAATCTGGTCTCCCCGATGAACTCCCTGATAATTCTAATTATTTCTTACCTCTGATGAAGCATCCACTTTACTTTGAATGTTATTTCCCTGCGTATCATCCTCAGCATTCTCTGCCATGTCTGATTTGGATGGAGATTGACATATGGCCTTGTCTTGTGGGTTCTACATAGAAATAGAATCATTAATGTCGCCTTTTACTTAAATACTCACATACAACACGGTCCAATATGTGTTGTTAATTGCATTTCATGGCTAATCACTATGCCACACAATTTGCCTCTGCAGTTCTTCCGTCTTCACATACATGTATGTTAATGCAAATGCTACTATAAGCCGTACATTTCAAACTTGTTTAGATAAATGCGTTTCCCTTTCTTCCTGCCATTGTGTAACCATGTTACAAAGGATAACCTGTGATGGAGCATGAGCTTGACCTGGCGCTTGATCTGCTTGTGTAGCTGGAACTTGGGATGAGATTTTCTTCTGCGTACTGAGAAACAAAATTATGGGTGTTCGCCTGTACTGCTTTCTTTGTTTCCATCACTTCACATCAACACAATGTGTCTGCAGTTAATCAGGAGTATTAACAGGGTGAATGCAATCTAAATTATATTAATCTTTCATTTCATATTCTTCTGAAGATTAGACAAATTATCATTTTCCCTGTGATAAATGGATTCCTACATTAAAGTATTTTTCAGTAAGATTATGGAAACTATCAAAATCAGCATAGTTTTGATTGGTGTATCAATTTTATTTTGACATTTATTAACACACCAAATGTGACTGCTAATAATGATCAAATTAACTGCTCACTTTTTGATTGACAGACCTCAATGGCAATGCTAGTTTAAATGTGTCAGGAATGAGGTATGCAGGTGGACCCAAAATACACAAGCAAGAAGTGTAATTTAAGTACAGCAAAGGTACTTACAGAAAACAAGGTTAAAAAGTCCAAATTAATTATACAAACAGAAAGACACTGGAAACCAGAAAAGACTGCAGATAGGCTAATTTGAAAAAAAAATAATTGTAACCCTGGGAACAAGATGACACTGGAACTACAGTGAAACGAAGATAAAGGGAAGCAAAGAGGCCTATATACAAAGGAGACAAGGCTGATTGAACACAGGTGAAAAACATTAGGAACAGGTGCAGACAATCACAACAGCCTGAAACAGGCCAAATGCAGGAAATAAAGCTACAGACAAACAAGGAGCTAAATTTCAAAATAAAACAGGAAACTGAGAACTCAGGGGAAAAAAACAACCAAAACAAACACAAGCAAAAACTCCATAATCAAAAGTGTCCAACAAAATCCCAAAACTCTTTATAACAGAGCTCAGAGTCATGACAAAATGACTTGGGACAAATGTAATGACATAACAGCAAAATTAAAATAGTATACTCTTAAACCATTTGAACTTTTTACCTTCTGCTTCTTCCGTATTCCCTTAGAAGGGCTCTCAGGGTGATTTTGTATGTATGTTTGTATGTTATTTAATTTAAAGTGACTATAACACACCGATATTGAAGAACATGCCAAAGAAGACTTACATAGGAGTAGGACAGTACACAGATCAGCCTGGGGCAGAAAGTTATTTTGCAATGAAGGTTTGAATCACCAGTTTTGTCAAGTTCTGCCTTTTGTATCAAACACTCAAAATATTGTTTGTATGGTGTGGGTCCCACATAGAAAAATCTACTTCACTTGCATTTATTGAGCTTTGGGTCATTGAAAAATATGTAAATCAACTCTCACAATGGTTGTTCATGGGCACTAAACATGCATACAGTTATAAAAAAAGGCCAAGAGTTAATTTTTGCCAGTCATTCTTCATAATGCCACATCCCACTGGTGGGACATCTAGTGGCCTGGGAGCAGCACTGCCAAATATTTAGATTTTTGCTGATTTACAAAGCCAGGGTTTTCACTGCTGTTATAATACTTAGGTGGAGTGTCTAAATGTTTTTTCACAGTGCCTTGTTTATATATATATATGTACAACCTAAGAATGAAGAAGAAAGTGCACATGTGTGTACTACCTAAGCCGAATGAACAGATAGAAAACTATGCTGAGATGAGTTTTGCTGTCATTTCTGGTCACTGCTTCTGTTCTCTCGCCTGTTCAGTGTTGGATTTGAAGGTTGACAATCCCTGCTTTATAAGTGAGCCAGGAAACAACATTTGAAATTCACAAAATGATTACATACCACAAAGTCTTGCTCCACAATGCATGAAATGTCAATGTCCAATTGTGCTGCTTTTGTAAGTAGCCTATGGAGATTTTTGAAATGTTTCTTAACATTTCTCTCACTGTGGGAGCTGGAGAATACCACCATGGCACTTATGACAACTTCATCAATTTCTGTCATTGTGGTGGCCTATGTCATAAGTCCAAAGACATGCATAGCCAGGTGGTAAATGTTTGGTGGCACTGTAAAGAAACGTGACATTGGTTAGGTATGTGATCGGGAGGATCCTTTTGATGGATTCCTGACAACAATCTCATACAAATAAAATGGTGAAGTTTTTCCCTTCTCTTTATGAACAACGCTTCCTGTCGCATCCAAGTAAACAATATCTTCCTTGCATCTCTTATGGAACAGGTTGACAGTTTTCTCTGACCATAACATAACACCTTTAGGGTGTGATATAATCTTCTGAATCACTGCTTCCTCAGTCCCGAGCTCTTCTTCTATCATTTTTTGCAGGCTAATTATGTCATTTTTGTGTTTACTGTGTTTTCTTCTGTAATTCCATGACAGTGTTTTCATGACTCTTGTTGATGGCGACGGATCCCTATACATCCAGATGCTACAACACTGTCTTCCAGTTTATTGAGGTTTTCAAGTTTTTATGCTGTCTCTTCCTGACTTTTTTCCAGTCATTTTCAACAACAACAAAAAAAAACGGTTTGTCAGGCAATTTCAATTTTAAGTATTGCCCATCTTCTGCTGATGATTACAGTGTGGAGTCATTATCTGTACCTGTTGAATTACACTGCAAAATACAATGAAACAACATCAGTGGAAATCATAAGGGACCGAAGCCTTAATGACCGTTTATTGCAGTGACCATGGCAATATTTACCTCTGGAATGTCCTCTGGAGGTCCCGAGGAGGGAGGGGCGCAGCGGGGGCTTGTGAGCGCCGCGGAGCATGTCGGGGCGAAAATTCTCACAAGAACTCAAATAAATGCCCCGTCAGATATCCAAACAAATTTGGGGGGAATTGATGACAGAGAGAGTCATTTTAATTCTTAAATATTGATGAATGAAGAAAAAATTGGGCTCCAGCAGAAGGGGCACTTTTCTCATCCAGGGCAAAAGGGCAGGTGCTTGAGCACCACAAGGGGTCTATCTATGCACGTGCCTGCATGTAGGTGTTCACATCCTATTGGATAGTTAAGCCTAAAGTGTTTAAGTATGCATAACTAAATCACTTTGTGTCTGTGATGGCAATTTTCTTATTTAATACACAAAGTCATACATTGTCTCTCGGTAAGTTCAATTCTACACCTGCAGGTGGACTCACCGTCAAACATCACCTAGCGTGACGTGTAACAATGAGCAAAGAGCATAGGAAAATCAATACACTTCAATACAATCACAAGCCCCTCCCGGCATGGAGCAAAAGGTCTTTGTCACTCCCTTGATGTAAACTCAGGGTGGACAGACATCCTGTCTCTATCTCTGTCCCAGCCCCCTGGAGTGACCTCTTACGTGAGACCATCTTTGTTTACGAGGCAAAAGACCCCCTTCCTGTATACATGAAAGAGATCCCTGCACCCATCTACTCTAACACCTTGGGTGACCCCTGCAGTGTACCAATTACCCAGTGTCATAGAAAGGGGAGAAACAATAAACATCTATGTTCCTTAATCAACACATAGAGTGTAAGTCAACTCATAGAAACACATTTGTTCATACTTCTTCTAAATACGTATCTGTTCTTCTATTAAACATAACACAAATGCAAAATTTGCCATTACAGTGTCTTTGCCTCTTGCCACTGGTGAAATACGGAAAAGAGTTGAAGTTGGTGCCTCTCTGTCTGGCACATCTGAGTTAGATATGAAAGCCCTCAACATAGACACTACAATGCACTGTTGGTTGGCCCTTTATCTATAACCTGATCTTGGTACTGCTTAGAGAGAGACGGGAGTATCTGTGGAATTTAGACAGGCACTATTCTCCTGTACAGATATGATGTGTAATATACAATATACATTAATATATAGTGGCATATACAGTAATGTGTGAGGATGTTGGAAAACTCCTTAACACATTTCATTACTTTGGAATGTGACATATGAAGGTATAAGCAAAGCAGAAATAATAATTTATACATTTTCTGTATCAGGATAATCTAATATTGATAAAGATTGAAATTGTAAAAACATTAAGCTATTACTTTTTATGTAAATTATAGGCATATTTAAGACGTGTCCTATTGGTCTCAGAAGTAGAAATTCCAAATCCCTGGCACACCTCTCCCCAAAAAGTTGTTTCCTCGTCACTTCCTTCATTAGTAGCTTGAATTTTAGTTGAGGCCTGAAGCTTGTCAATGATAGCCAAGATTACCTCTGCTGTTATTGTTTTTTTGGGGGGACTGAAATTGAAAGTACAACTGCCATTTTTTTTATCATAAAAGACATCAACAAGATTATAGGCCTACAAGGGTGTGTCGCTGTGCCAGCTATTGTGACCAGCTATCCAGGCTACCCTGAAAAATATCAAATCAAATCAAATTTTATTTGTATAGTCCATTTTGAGACAAATCACAATTTGTCTCATAGGGTTTAATAAGGTGCGACATCCTCTTCCCCTTAACCCTCAACAAGAGTAAGGAAAAACTACTAAAAAAAAACCTTTTAACGGGGGGAAAAAAACATAGAAACCTCAGAGAGAGCCACATGTGAAGGATTTCTTCTAAGGGGCCTGCCCTTAGTTATGCTGCTATAGGCTCAGACTGGGGGACCCTGATGCACCCAGCCTCAGCTTCTCTCCCCCCTCTCTCTCCTTCTCCCCAGTTTCCCCTGTGCACATTCTTGTCCCATTAATGCATATGACTAACTTACACATGGTACCAGTGCTTTCTTGAATTGGAATTGCAAAGATAATTAAAAGGACTCGTTCTTGTTCTCTGAAAGGGACTTTGACACAAGATAACTCAAAAATACACAGTACACTTCATACTATTTGTGGCAGTCTCACGAAGAACAAAAATGCTTCTAATCCCTTAACAAAGATAGCAGAAAAGGCTTGTGCTTGTTCTCTGGAAGGAGTGAGTTAATAAGTTATTATTAACTTATAAATAAGTTTATATAAATATACTGACATGGGCGTGTTTATGGACTGCCGTTTGAGTCAAAATTAACTAAATTAATAGGTAAATAGATAAATAAATATGGCTATGAAATAAAATATATGGCAATAGATATATAAATATATCATAATGTAAATATATAATAGAATCCATTTACTTTAATAAATAAATACAATTAATTATTTCAAAAGACAACATTTAATTATTTCATGGGAATTTTATTTCTTTATGACACATTTATTTATTTCATGAGACTTTTATTTCATAATGCCAAATTTATTTCATGCTATATTCTCACATGCGAATGCAGGGGGCGTGCGCACACACACAGGCCCTGGGGCCCCGCCCCGCCCCGCCCCGCCCCGCCCCGCCACCACTCACTCACTTGCTCAGAGAGAAACATCAAAGCACTACGTTACTTCATGTACTGATCAGGTCCTGATACCTAGTGATGAGTGTTTATTAGTTCAAGTGAGAGCAGAGTGGAGGAGGACACAGAAACTCGGTACAAACCAACTGCAACATGACGCTGTGTCGCTGATCACTGAGCAGCTGAGACCAGAGAAACTCTGTGTTTTCACTGTTTGGTCTCACTGCCTGTTTCTCTATTAGAGATTGAGTGAATGGGGGCAGGGCCTCAAGGCCTGTGTGTGTGCGCACGCCCCCTGCATTTGCATTATATATTTATATTATACTATATTTATTGCCATATATTTTATTTCAGGGTTTATTTCATAGCCATATTTATTTATTTAGTTACCTATTTGTTTATTTAATTATTTAATTTTTACTCAAACGTCATTCCATAGCATTTCGAGTGCGCAATTGATCGAGCGTTTACGGTAATCGTTGTGAAGCGGCGCAGAGGCAGACAATGTGGCCCGGGCTTAAAATCTAAATGCGGTGCAAAGTACGTCGGTCTGAGCAAGAGGTTCCAAGATTTTAAAGAAGACAAAAGTTCTCAGGGAGTACAGGTCAGACAGGCTCTACCGGGCTTGGGTTACGGAAGTGACAACAGGTGAGAGCTCCGCATAATGCTCCTCCTTCAAATGGTGTCCGTCCGCGTCATGAGTTTGTTTGTAAAGTTGAAGAGGTGGACAGCAGCTCAGGTGAGATGGGGAACACAGAAAGCTTTTGGGGAGCGAAGAGGGAATCCAAGAAAGAGCAGGCGAGTCACGCACCTGCAATACCAGAAATCTCAGTGACTGAAGCTTCGCCTCTCTCTGCAGAGGGATTTGTGTTCACCCTGCCCAGCCCTGTAACGACTGGTAGCACAGGACAGGCGGATCCAGATACTGCAGCGCATATTCATGTTGTGAGCAGCTGCAGAAACTCTGAAGAATCCCACTGCAGATCCAGGCAGCCTGAGACAGACGACGTGGACGATGAGGGACAGTTTGATACTTGCAGTCTCAGTGGCAGTGAAGGTAACAGCAGCCGCAAACACTTCATCCAGGTGATGATGGACAGATCCCCCCAGGTGAGGCGCAGCATGGTGCTGCGCAGGTCAGTTTACCTGTCCTCAAGGAGTGACAGTGACTCAGTCTCCATGCTCTCCTCCATCCTGGACGAAGACAGGACTTCAGTCACTCTGGACCCTCTGGAACATGAGTGGATGATGTGTGCTTCAGATGGTGAGTGGGGCAGCTTAAACCGCCTCCTCTCCACAGAACCCAGTCTTATCCTGAGGAAGGATTTTGTGTCTGGGTTCACCTGCCTGCACTGGGCCGCCAAACTTGGCAATCCTGAACTCATAGCCCTTATTATTAACTTCGCCAAGCAGCACAACATTCCAATCAATATTGATGTTAGATCCAACACTGGCTACACGCCGCTGCACATAGCTGCTATGCACAACCACATGGAGGTGGTGAAGATCCTGGTGGGTGCCTATAATGCTGATGTAGAGATCAGAGACTATAGTGGAAGGAAGGCCTGCCAGTACCTTACTGACAGTGTAAGTGTGGACATACGGGACATCATAGGAGCTTACGAGCGATCAAACTCAGAGAACACTGACTGCAGGGACAGAGGCCTTTGGAGGTTCTCCAAGGTTCTTCAATCTAACCTCAGGCCCCTCAGGCTGCTGAACCCAAGTGACTGTGACTCTGTAAATGGGCAGGGTCGAATCAGGCAGAAACCCCTGAGGAGGATGTCTTCTCTCAGCAGGATGAAGCCCAAACTGCAGCGGCTCCGCTTGAGGACATCACAGATTGTCCACAGCACATCTTTCCATGATGCAGAAGAGTTGGAGGGGTCTGGGGAAGGCTTCTGTAAGTCCAGACCTAAGACACATTTCTTTGGGTGAGACAGAGACAGCACAATCTTTATTCTTGATAAGGTGGAAGATCTGTTAAAGCTCTCAGCTCCAACTACATGTATTAAATTAATTCAATTGCAATTAGGACCCCTGGCACTAATATTGAATTGGTTGAGTTTGTCCTCAAAATAAATTTGTCTATGAAAAATAGGTGTTGGCAAAAAAGCATGTTCTGTTACAGTGTTTCTAAGTTTTAATGACAAGACATGAGATAAAAACATACTGTACTGTTGTTGGGATATGATTGCAGATCAGCCAAATAATTGTTGATCAGTCCACAGCTGACACTAAAGCTGCTTGACCTTTACTTTGTAATCTGGAGTGATCCAGATTTATCTGAATGCAAATGACTGTGTAATTGGACCTGGAAATTTAAGAAATGTAATCCTGCCAGCTCCCTAGTACAAAGCCTGTCATGTCTTATTGAGCCTGTGTGTGAATAGAGTAAGTTACTTTTCAGATAATTCACAGCGAACAAGCGTGTGTTGATTATTTACAAATGGTTTACTTTTTAGCTACATATACAGTATTTAAGTCTGTTCATGGAAGTTTTGCATGAGTTGGTGTATGAAAGTCGGACAAAGAAGCAACAGTTTAATAACTGCATATTCTATATGTTTTAGAACATTGAACACTTTGTTGTAAATATAGACATTCCAAATGTATGATATTATTGAGGCTTGTGACAGCCAAGGTCTGAGTCAGATATGGGGCAACATACTGCTTCGTGTCAGAACTTGACTTAAGCCTCATACTGCAAATGCTTCTCATGTGAAGCTGTACTAAAAACTAAGGTCTTTGGAGATGAAGACTGATATGTTATATTTCTGGAATTATATGTGCATAATATCCACTCTGTATAAACCTTTACTTTAAAAAAGCATGAATAGTGAATGTTACAGTAAAGAAATGTAAACATTATTTAGGCACACAGGCTGAGCAAAGCATGGAGATGTTTTAAAAGCCTTTATGTAGTTTATTAATTAAAATGCTGGGACTAAGATCCACTGATCGGTTTGTTTTAAACCTCAAAAGCACCTCATGGCATCTTTGGTTCGATGTGAGTGTGCCCCAGTGAGCACTAGGCCTCCTCTTTTGTCTGAACAGCAAATATTTACCTGGTTACCTCTGTCTGGTTTATTGGAACATTTTAATGCTTTGTATGGTTGATGTTTGTCTTCTAATTAAATAAAACATACATTGTTGTAATTCTATAAATGACTGTGTCTGATGACTGTTGCTGCATGCAAATGTGAACAATATGGATAATAGTTTGTGTGAGAAATTAAATGAATCAAGGTGAGATCTGGAGGGGATAGGAGTCCTAATAGTCTTCCAGTTGTCCTTGTCGTAGTTTGGTGTAGTATTAAAATGTTCCCTTCACTAAATGATAAAAAGAAGTAACAAGACCAAAATGTATCTAACATATCAATCTGATAATTCATCAAACATCTAAAATGCTTTAGCTTTGTCACTATAGGCAATTGAGTGTATGATGGTGAGGGGGAAATAATAGGGTCATTTCTAAAGGCACTATACTGTAATCTATGAATCTGTTCAATCATAATTATAGTAGAAGTGGTATATGGATTCTAGAATGCTGTCTAAGACACCAAATGCAAACTGGAGAATAAATATAGTGTGTTGACCTTTGAAGCAAACAACTCCATTTACACCTTTTAGCCTTGGTGGTGGTATACACTCTGAGTGCCATTGTTGTTGGGGGCTGTTTTAGTGGTGGGTTAATCCACATTTGACATCCGCACTTGGGGCCTTAGAAAAGTGTATGTGGTATTCATTCATTGGGGTTGGCTGTGGCTCAGTAGGTAAAGCGGATCATCCACTAACCAGAGGGTCTGTGGTACAATTCCCAAGATACTGAACCCCAAATTGCTCCTGACAGTTGCGCCCACAGCGTATGAGTGATGTCATCCAGACTAGAAAGGTGCTATGTAGTGGTCATTTATAATGGACTTTTGCCAGATCTTAAATGTTATTATTAATTACAATAATAATAATATGTACTCACAAATTACTGCTACATTTCTGATCTGGAGTACAGGAAAAATAGTAGGTGGTTATGTTCAGTTTATAATTAATGTGTTCTTACATTAAGTGGGACATCTTTCTCAGTCTGTTAGTTTATTAAATGTAAACAGACTAAATTCACATGACAAATAATGAGCCAACAGGAAAACACAATTAACTGTGATCTTGGTAATTCATTTGTGTGCATGATGATCAACAGTTTGGTCATTTCATTTGAATACAGTTTGTATGGCGCTTTTCTAGTCTTGATGACCACTCAAAGTGCTTTACAGTACATTTTTTGCCATTCACACATACATTTAAACAGCACTTTCTCTATCATACATCACTCACACAATGCAGACACAACAGTGAGGAGCAGTTTGAGGTTCAGTATCTTGCCCAAGGACACTATGGCTCGTAGAATGGAGAGACGGGTTTCAAACTGCCGACCTTCTGACGACCCACTCAACCTCTTGAGCCACAGGTTCTGTGCTACTCTCCATAGCACAGAGTACAGTTGAGATAACAATAGCCTTATTTTTATTATCACAATATCTTACCTTAAAGCAAACCAACACTTCTATCCTGAACAATATAATCATAAGCTACAGGAACTGTAGCACAGATGAAGGACAGTTCAACCTGAACACAGCTCTGGCTGAAAAAAGACTTGCCAAACAGATCTAGTATAGGACTTTTCCCTGATTGGATACGGTAATAGAAAATGTTACCATTATACAACACTATATGTGATCTCTGCTTATGCATACAATTTCTGCTTGTGTGACTGCCAAAATGACATCAGAGCCACAAATCTGACTGGCCTGTGTCTTGGCTTGACCAGGAGGCCTTCAGCATGTGTTTGTGTCTTATCTCCTGGGATTTTACTATTCACACACTTCACACACACACACACACACCTTCACTGCATCTGCATAAAAAGCACACGCCTGCAACTGTTTCTTTGTCATTCCCTCTGCAGAATGCTCTTCGCATGCTGTATGATTGTCTGACCTTCCTTGCAAGGAATAAAGTATACTTAAAAGACTATGATTCTCGAATCTCTTTATTTCAGAAATCTCAACAGGTCGAATTTCCATCACAATACTGTCATGTTTAATCAAACAAATCACAATTGATCTACAACCTTGTTTTGCATCTTAGCAGACATGTTTAATTTTTTCTCCATATGTGGAGTGGGTGTCTGAAAGGAAACATTGTTAGCCGACAACTACAGCAGAAGAAGCATGGCACATTCAAATATCAAAACTACATGTAATAAAACATAATATGCCAGCTTGCAATAGTTGTACTAAGAGAGGTCCAGTTCCTGATCATTTAAAATAGACATAAATCTTTTCATTGTAACTCATAAATCCCAGCCCCCAAAGATTCACATATATTAAATATAGTTAAAATTACACTGTACAGACGATACACATCCAGATATGTACTTGATTAGATGTTACGATAAGTACTTAATGTTGAGTGGTTAAGGCACAAAAACGTTGAAGAAAGTCGAAGAAAAGGTGGGGAAGGGTTCCAAGGAAGAACCCATTAAATATTGGTCTCTTTGATATCTAATATGCTACTTATTATAATTGTATGAATGCCATTTTTTTAATGAGGCTAAGTCAGTACTTACCAATTGATATTTAGCTCCAAAAAATGTTTAAACATTCTTTAAGACAGAATATTTCTAAAAAAAATAGAGTTGTTCATAGACACTGCTAAAGCATTTATGTTCCTCGAGTGCTCAGGCTGTGTGATTATTTAACATAAGCAGCTCTTCTAGAAAAAGTTTGACATGAAACCCATATTAAAGTCTGATATAGTGTCTTTAAACACAACAGGTAAATGTGGCACTTGTGTTTCATCATGAGTCATGAGTGTAACTTGTTGAGTCACATTCATGACTCTATGACTGATGTTCAAGAAAAAGAAAACATACAGAGCCAAGCAACATTTTAGAGTGTGGCAGCAGTCTGATCTATTAAATGATGAGATGACAAAAACCTCTACTATAGTGGCCTAACATTATCTCATTTAATAGGAAATAGGATGTTAGATCGAAGCCAGATTGAAAGGGCCTAATAGTGTATAATAATAATAATAATCTAATAATTGTTATGCTTAATAGTTTTGCTTGATTAGATTTACATTTGTTAGGTTGGGACAACGTATACCTTTATTTTAAAGATATGGTCTTGTTTACACTCAGGTTAGGTATAGGATCAAATATTGTTAAAATGTGGGTAGCAGAGCTCTCACAGTGTAAACAGTGTGTGGGAACAACTGTGAAGTGTTAGCGTGGATTATTTTTGGCATATTTATCAGATCAGACATTTAGGTATTTGGGCTTTTGCTACTTTGCTACAGGGACAGCGGCAAGTTTCTTTACTCAACTAAATATGAAAAATTAACAATGTAAGCAGATTTGGACAGTCTATAAATCTGGATATTTAACTGTTGGAACAAAATACAGTGAGGTGGTTGCTCAAGAATGCCTCTCTCAAATGACCTTCGAAGACACAGCAGTGTGTGTCAGGCCTCCTGAAGGCCCACGAGCTCACAACTCTTCTTCCACAGCTCTTCTTGAAGCTCAGAGTCGAAGGAAAGGTCAGAGGACTGAGTCTTCTTGCCATTATACAGGTAACAGCCCCCCACTCCCTCCATTTCAGAGGCAGCAGCAGCGTAGATGGCCACAGATGCTCCCTCTGCTGGAGTCTAAGAAACACAGATACAATACGGTAGAACAAATTAAACCAAAATGGGGATGGTGGTGGGGCATGCTCATCACAAAGTATCCCAGAAATATTGAACCATCTAGAGGGCCCTAAAATCCCCCATAGAAGCCTCTTGAAGTACGACTAGGAACTCCTAAAATCCCCCTTCTCATCCATCTCTAGAACATTGTCACTAATCATTGAAATTTCCAAACACACAGAGTGTCAACACAGTTATATCATGAAAGACAGAGGAAATTGACACAAAGTTACAGATGTCTGAAATAAAAGTCAAGGGGATGGGAGGTGGTAAAGGGGCTTGCATGAGGACCCTGTTACATCCATTGAAGTTTATGATAACTTACCAAACAGGCCTTTATCATACACTAAGTGTAAGATTTAAAACATTCATAATACCTTTTAAAAGTAGGATCTGATGAGTTGATCTTGGTCTGCTGTTGGTCTGTTAATCTAAATGACACTACATCACTGCTAAATTAATTTCTCATCCACGCATTCTCATTTTTATTTTTCTAAACCTCTTGTTTGAAAACATTTGGTGAGTTTCATTTATAGGCTGAAGGCTAATGCAAGAAGAATATGATCAAGGATTGAGATGATGAGTGGTCTGTCTTGGTTTGTGCTTAGTTGATTTATATCCTACCTAGAAAATAAAACATTTTCACAAGTGGCTGGTGATGAACTCAACCACTAGTGAAAATGTTTCTTTTCACTAGCTCTTTTATGAGCTGTGGAGTGACTCCACATCTGACAAGATGTTCAACTTACTTAAGATTATATTAAACATACTGTATGTACCCTTTATTTCCATAGCTGGTGTTTGCCTAATGTTTACTCTCTTGCATGTTTGCTGGGAAGCTGTTTACACTTTAAGTAAGAAGTGTTATGTAAATAAATGTATCTGTACCTATATATTTACCTGTCAGGGCATCTAACATTCTATATATTGCCCATCTAGCGCTGGGCAATATTTAGAATGTTGTAGATTAGAACCTATTTACATAAATACAGATTTAATATAATTTATAGAATTAAATACAATTGAATTGAATGTCATTAAATGTAAATGTCTACATTGTGAAAAGTCAAGATGGATTAACTGAGATTGGAATAGTTTTATAGCATATAGGTACACCTGATATAAGAGACTGTTTACTCCTGATTCCATGTGACTTTATGTTTAACAGTTTTTTATTGGTGTTTTTTGGGTAATCAATACAGTTATACAATTACACATCACAAATCTAATGGTTATACCCTTACCCACAATAAGACCTACCCCCAACCAGCCTATCCCATGCAGCAGAATTACATACATTAGGGCAGAATCTGGAATGTATATATATATACATATATATATATATATATATATATACACACATACACACACACTTTCTCTATCATACATCACTCACACAATGCAGACACAACAGTGAGGAGCAGTTTGAGGTTCAGTATCTTGCCCAAGGACACTATGGCTCGTAGAATGGGGAGACGGGTTTCAAACTGCCGACCTTCTGACGACCCACTCAACCTCTTGAGCCACAGGTTCTGTGCTACTCTCCATAGCACAGAGTACAGTTGAGATAACAATAGCCTTATTTTTATTATCACAATATCTTACCTTAAAGCAAACCAACACTTCTATCCTGAACAATGGTGGCCATTTAATCTTTCTCTTGTAGTGGGTTTTGTATGATCTCATAGTACGACAAGAAAGGGGTCCAGGTTCTCTCAAAGCTCTGTGTGGAACCTTTCAGAGTATATCTGATTTTCTCCATTTTCAAGAAAGACATGGTGTCTCTAATCCATCTGCTGAATGTGGGTGGTATTTGTTCCTTCCACAAGAGTAATATTAGACGTCTGGCAAGCAGGGAGGTGAAAGCTATGACAACATGGGCCCTGCCCTTAAGAGGACGAGCTTCATCAGTAAAGCCAAAAATGGCACATAATGGGTTTGGAGGGATGACCACACCAAACATTTTAGAGTAAGCATGAAAGATGTCTGCCCAAAATGTTCTGAGGAAAGGGCAGGACCAGAACATATGTATGTGATCAGCTGGTTGACTTTTACAGCGGGGACAAGAGGGGTCAACATCACGGAAAATCTTGGCAAGTTTAGCCCTGGTCCAGTGCACTCTCAGGAGGATTTTAAGTTGAATTAAGCTATGTCTAGCGCATGGGGATGATGTTTGTACTAAGTTTAGCGCAGCCTCCCACTGATCTTCTCTCATTACTTCCCCCAGGTCTTCTTCCCAAAGTGTTCTAGTTTCTTGCAGTGACTGGGGGAGATGTTGCAGATTTGCTTGTAAAGGACTGAAATTAAGCCTTTACAGTGCAGAGATAAAGTGAGAAGATTGTCAGTTGCGTTATCTGATGGTAAATTTGGAAATGAAGCAATGTTTTTCTGCACAAAATGTCTTACTTGGAGATATCTAAAAAAATGTGATTTGGGCAGGTCAAACTTCTCAGAGAGTTGTGTGAATGATCCAAATTTGCCCTGAAAAAAGAGGCTAAGTGTGGAAGTAATGCCTTTTGCCATCCAGATTTTAAAGGCTGAGTCCAAGGTAGAGGGTGAGAAATTGTAATTATTGACAATTGGGGAGTGAATTGACATTGTAGACAGGTTGAAATGTATTTTAAACTGTGACCAGATTCCAACTGAGTTAAGGACAATTGGGTTAGAGAAAAATCGGGTATGTGGGGTCGGAGGGGATGGAGCGCATAAGACAGAGCGCAAGTGGACCGGGCCGCCTGTGCACTCAAGATGTATCCAGGCCTCACTGCTGTCAGGTTGATAGTCCTCCATCCAGAACAATATTTTCGGGATATTACAGGCCCAATAATAATACATAAAATTGGGCAAAGCCAAGCCAGCAAGCCCTTTGGGTCTTTCAAGCGATTGCCTTTTAATCCTGTGTGATTTACCATTCCAGATAAAGGATGCTATGCATCAGTCCAAAGTTTTAAAAAAAAATGTCCTTATCAAGATGGGAATGTTTTGGAAGAGGTAAAGAAATTTTGGTAGCACAATCATTTTAATTAGGTTAACTCGGCCAACTAAGGAGAGTGGCAGGCTGGACCATCTCACCATATCTTGTTTACACTTTTCCAAGTGCACTCCAAAGTTCTTTATAAATAGCAGTGGAAAAGTGGGCGTGATTTCTACTCCAAGGTATTTAAATCCCTTCTTAACTACTTTGAATGGGAAATGTGATGGGGGAATTTGAGAGGCCGCCTGATTGAGAGGGAACATTTCACTCTTCTGGAGATTCATTTTGTAGCCAGATATTTTCCCAAACTGATTTAGAGTGTTGACAATTGAAGGAACTGCAGTTATAGGGTTAGATGTATATAATAGCAAGTCATCTGCACAGAGGGATAACTTGTGAGTAAGTCCACCTCGCACTATGCCTGAAAACTCATCCGATTGCCTGAGGGCAATGGCTAACGGTTCTATTGCAATGGCGAAGAGGAGGGGCGACAGGGGACAGCCTTGGCGGGTGCCTCTACCCAGGGAAAAGTATTCAGACTGCTGACCGTTGGTAACTACTGTGGCTAAGGGTTGAGCATATAAAAGTTTTATCCAGGATATAAAAGCTTCACCAAATTCAAATTGCTTGAGCACCGAGAACAGGTAGTTCCATTCAACTCGATAGAACGCCTTTTTGGCGTCAAGTGAAATCACCATTTCAGGAACAAGGGCTGAAGGGGAATACACGATATTTAGGAGTCTTCTCAAGTTTGAGCTAGAGTGTCTATTTAAAATAAAACCTGTCTGATCTGTGGATATTATGTGTGGTAGTAACTTCTACAGTCTAGCGGCTAGGATTTTAGACAGAATTTTATAATCGTTATTCAGTAAAGAGATAGGGCGATAAGAAGCGCACTGTAGTGGGTCTTTACCTTTTTTAGGGATAAGTGTAATAGCAGCTTGTCGTAGGGTTGGTGGAAGCTCTTCAGATGACAAGGATTCATTAAACATGGCTTGAAGCAGTGGGGATAGTTCGGGTGCACATTTTTTATAGAAGTCTGAGGTAAAGCCATCTGGCCCAGGTGTTTTATTGCATTTTAAAGATTTAATAGCTTCTAAGATTTCTGTGTTTGAGATCTCTCCCCCAAGTGGTGAATTGTGCTCCGGAAGGATAGAGGGAAATGTGACTTTGTCAAAGAAGCTCCCAATTTTTGGGGAGTTTTCATCTTGTTCAGAGCTATATAGGTCACTGTAGTATTGTTTAAAGACATTGTTAATCCCCAAATGGTTGGTCACAAACTCACCATTTTCACCATGGACCTTAGGTATGAGGCGAGAGGAGGCGGATTGGCGGGCTTGTTGGGCTAACAGTTTGCCAGCCTTATGACCAGATTCATAAATATTATAATGGGCCCTGGTGAGTAAATAAGTGGCTTTGTCTGTGGTCAGTGTATCGTATTCTGTCTGCAAGCGCAGCCTTTCTTTATAAAGACTTGGAGAGGGGGATGAGGCGTATTGTTTGTCAATATCAGCTAAGGCTTGGGAGATGGTCTCAAGTTTGGCCAGTCTTGCTTTTTTTATTCTGGAGGAGTACTCAATTATCTGCCCTCTAAGGAAAGCTTTAAGCGCCTCCCATATGGTTGAGTGGGTAGTGTTAGTTTCTATAAAGAAATTAATCTGGGAGGAGATGTGATTTACAAACACTTCATCAGCCAATAGAAGTGGGTTAAGCCTCCAATGGCAAGAGAGTCTGAAGCAATTGGGCAAGCTCAGTTGAAAGGACAGAGCACCATGGTCTGAGACAGAGATGGAGTGGCCCCTCTGGCTTTGGCGTTAAACTGTGGGTGGTACAGTTGTCCAACCCATCTTCTTTTAAGATAACTGACAGCATCAGTTTTTAAATGAGTTTCCTGTATAAATGCAATATCTGCCTTTAGCTGCTGGAGATAGGATACTATTTTCTGTCTTTTTCACTGTATGGAACGACACTGAGTGTTAACTCCAGATGTCATTTTGTCTAGCACAGGAAATGAGGTTTGAGATCAATTGAGAGTTGTGGGATGTCATAGTGAAGTGAGATGATGGCGAGGGGTGAGGGTAATGCACAGAGAGGAGGGAGAGGGGGGAAATAAAAATACAAATGAAAATAAAAGTAAAAAGGCTGGGCTAAAAAAATTGCTTTAGCAAAAAGCACAAAGAACACGTGCTACCTATGCTTAAACGCTACACTCTGTACTCTGTTAATACAGAAAATATGTTTCTTCATTAAAAGGGTATGTGCACAATGCAAAGTCACTAGGAATAACACCCTCTAAGAGTTGCAGGAACAGTAGGAGGAACAGTTTGCGGGTGGCGTGTGCCACCCTTTTTAGATTTTGAAAGATAAAATAGCCTAACTATGAAGATATAGTATAAAATAGTCTATTTAGCCTCTCAAAAAAATGTAGTACGACATAGGAAGAGAGAAAAGGTGATTTTCAAGCATCTGTACATAAAACGAAGTTAAACGACCAGAATTAAGTCACATTAACATAGTAGGCAACCAAACTTGGCATATAACTAGAGCATTTTCTTAACTTTTTTTTTTTTTTAAATCCAACAGGGCCTTTTATGCATCACATAGCCGTCAAGGTAAAAAGAAAAATGACCATTAATAGTGAAAGTTGACTAATATGAAGTCCTATGGAGTAAGCTACGGTCAGAGTTCGTATAATAAGATGCATCTGGAGTTAGCTTACTCACCCACGATATGTTTCAGCCTGTGTGGAAGTGTCCCAGCCCTATTTGCCTGTATGTCTTTCCACAAACAAGACAGCTTCATCGGGTGAGAAAAAAATATGCTTCTCCTGTCTGTCCTTGTCGGTAACCTGGAGCTTGGCAGGGAACAGCATCCTGTAGTTGAATCCAGCATTTTTAAGTTGCGACTTCACTGGGATAAATGCAGCCCTCTTCCTGGAGACTTCAGCGCTGAAATCCGGGAAAAAGTGAATTTGTGATCCGCAGAAAGAAACGGAGGTGGCCTCTCTTGCTAGCTTCAGAATGCGTTCCCTGGTCTGTAAGTGGTGAATTTGCACGATGAGGGGACGTGGTCTGGAGTCAGCTGGATTCTTCCTGACCATGGCGATCCGATGAGCCCTGTCAGCGATCGTTGAGGTAGGGAAAGCCTCCACACCAAATGTTTCTCTCAGTAGTGTGACAATGAATGAAGTGGGATGCAGTCCTTCAACTTTTTCCTCTTCGTTGTCTTTTGAGAGCGCTGGGCAAGAGGATTCAAGTCTCTCAAGTCTTGTATGCATGTCGTTGTGCAAGGTTTCCAACTGTTGAATGGTTTCGTGGTGTTGGTCGATAATAGCTCTCTCAGCCGACAGTTGAGCAGAAAGTTTTGCTATAATGCGTTCCTCCATGGACGTTAGCAATCTCTCCATATCTGGTAGGGTTGTTGGTCTGCTGTTTGGCCTGTTTTTCTATTCGTCTTTTTCATACTCTCAGCCAAAGTCAGCGTTAGCACCAAAAGTTGAATGGAATTAAATGGATAAAAAAAGAATTTTGACCGAATGTGAACAGAGTATTCCCGGCTTGCGTTACGGCTACTTCGCCATGCGTCAAACCGGGAGTCCATGTGACTTTAATGGTTGCTTCTTAGAGAGGGATTCGGAAAAATGCCTCTACACTCTGGGTCATTTAGAGGCATTATATCTGGTTACCACTGGTGAAGCCAATGGCCTGGACTGATTGGCTTGTCTCCTTAGTCTGATGCTTATACTCAAAAGCAGTAGCATGTGTATTATCATGCAGACCCTGTTAATTAAATAATTAAAGCTTATGCCTGTGCTGTACTTACTTGAAGCATCTGGGGCAAATAGTTCATAAATGTATGAGATGTCCTGTATTTCTTGAATAAACAGTCATGCTTAACCATCTAAAAATGTAAATCACCACCACGCTTAAAAAGAAAACATCAGATTCTTTTTGGCTGTATTGCTTATACTTAGTAGATATAAAATTAATTAGACTGTGTTAACACAAAAGAAGTCATATGTACCCTGAACAGAATCTTGGCCACTGGTTTCTTCAGCATCTTTGCAAGGTTATACAGGTTGTCATACAAGGCTGTGTCCACCATACCAGGGTCCACAGCATTGACAATAACCGGAAAGCCGGCAGCTGACAGCTGCTCCTGCAGGTAGTAGGTGAAGAGGACCAGAGCCAATTTGCTTTGAGAATAGGCACCATGGGAACTGTAGCAGATCCTAGAGACAGAGGGGGGTGGGGATTCAGGTTAACTCACAAGTCCCCAAATTCTCAGTCTGACATATCTCTGTTAGCTTAAAAGAATGAGCCATGGTCATTGAAAAACATTTATCTATTCATAAATGCTTTATTTGTTTATAGAGTTGGCCTGTAAGTGGCATTCTTTCTCACACCACTGATAGAAGCAGATCAAATATGTAGACAACATAAATAAACAACAAAAAAAATAAAACTGGAAGAGAGTGAATATGACACAGAAAGTGGAAATCCAAAAGAGGAGGGAACACCAACCAGCCATGACAAAACAACAAACTTGTACATAAAAGAAGGACTACTTCTGTTGCATCGATGTGTTTTGGGTATGACAAGTCTGAGGACGGACAAGAAAATTGTAATTTGCTAATTATGCTGTAGTCTGCTCCCCATAACAGAGTCAAAAACTTGAAGTACTTGAAGAAAAATTTAAGGGTATTTTTGTGACTCCAAAAACACAATGTCCATGTGGGATTCAGGCTATAACAAGCTATGAAATAACACCACAAGTTGAGGTCATTAATGCCTCCCTTCCTGATAGGCTGAATGAATTTTAAGTCATGTTGAATGTATAAATCATACACATAAGGATTGGCTGAATCGGCTTTTACAAATTTTAGTTCTTTTTATTATTTTTAAACAGTTTAGTTTGAAAAAAAAGCCATAGAGGTAATGATGTCTGATCTACTGAGCGGGACACACTTTCATAGCACTTCCATACAAGCCATTAGCCAGTCAGATTTACCTTTAGCCTCAGTGTACTCAGCGTGATGTAAACAACTGTTCCTGTATTGCCATGGATTTTTTGTGTGTGAAGCTCTTTGTAACCTTGTTTAGATAAGTGCTATACAAATAAAGTTATTATTATCTGTAACTGAGGTTTTGTCTCTGCTAAAGTTTGTTACAACTCAATCCCAGTTTCGAAATTGCTGTATATGTTGTTTCAATTTGAGTGAATGTAACTGTGTTGTGTATAACCAAATTTAAAAGCACTTTTTGGTGGAAGCACAATGACCTGCACAAGAACACAGAGGTGGGAGGTTCATTTAAATGAAGCAGCACAAAGAAAGTGGTTAGTATATATAGTATCTGTTTCTGGAGCAACATCACTCAACTACTGATTTGAACACAATTTAAACCAAATAAAAACAAGCAACCATGACAGAATAATGCTTTTAAAATAAATTAAGCAATATATTTAACACTGAAAAATACAAAAAGTGTTAAATTGCCAATAAAAATTCATGTTTAGTGTAGTTAGGGCAGCAACATTGAACACAATACCTGTGAGATGCTCTGTGTGCCCAACATGTACTGCGGAATTTTCCTTCTTCCTCTTACCTCCGGTTTAAGTCATCCATGTCCACAACTCCTGAAAAGTGTGTAGCAGAGGACATGTTGATGACTCTGGAGCAGCGGCCCTGTCGTCCTGACATCTTCAGCAGATCCAACAGCAGGTTGGTCAGCAGGAAGTGGCCCAAGTAGTTGAGACCAAAGTGGAACTCAAAGCCGTCCTTTGTATTACTCTCAGAAACCAGCATAGTCCCAGCTCCATGAGAGAACCACATGTAGAATATTAGATGGTTTTTTTAGAGTTAGCATAAACCATAGGCCCTGTAGTACGACCTTATATGTAAGTGTAATTGACAATGACTGTGAAACAGCTTACCATTGTTAACCAGAACATGGAGTGGTAGACCTCTGTCTCTGAAACCCTGAACAAACTGGCGTACTGATTTCAGTGAGGTCAGGTCCATAAAGACAAACTCAGCTGTGAAATTAAAAATATAATTTATTAAACAGTCTTTAAGATAATAAGGAATTTAAATTAAAAGAAAATTTGAATTAGTACACCTCGTGTATAGTCAACTTCAATATTCTCTATTGATCCTGGTCCCATTTTAGTCTTTTTCCAGAGAAAATGCAAGACTGATTAAAAACTGTGAAACGTAATTAGTGAAATTGCGGAGGGGGTGGCTTCCCCTCTGCACACAACTTCTGACAAATAAATGGACTGCATTCATACATTGGTTTCCAATATTAGAAAACATTTATCACTTCAAGTTGCGAATAAAAGTTTGAATGCAGAACACTTGGAACAGAACACGTAGTTAAATCCAATGCAGTCTATTACAGCAGTTCTAGAATAAATGTTCCCTTTGTGAAGTTATGAGTGTCAGGTTGTGTTGAGTGTTTTAAAGAGGTATTGATTCAACTGTATGATCATTTTGGGGGCTCTAGTGTGTGATACTGTTAAACTGTATTGCATTATACACAAAGGTCCATGTCTGCTATCTGGCCTATCCACATTGATATTAATAGGAAAGACAAAACAATACAGTTCAACAGCACCTCAAATTGCAAATTACACACTTGAATTGACCATATATACCATGAAGGAGGATTTACGGTAGGACTGTTGTACAGTATCAGTGTTTCAAAGAAATTGACAACTGAGCTAAAATACTTCATGTCGCTATACATTTGAGTGAATTAAACTAATAACAGTTTGACTGACACATCTTCAAATAAGATCCATCTCAATCACATTTTTAGAGGAATATACACAGGTAACATTGTCATTCATAAAGAGTCATGTTTGTTTTTATCTGATTAATGGATCTAAGTCAGATATTCCCTTTTACTTTAGCCCTGCTTTTGGGCTCTACCTATCTCTGATATATCTGTCAATAATGGATTAGTGCAGTTATACAATTACTTTAGGGAAAATTAAGTTTGGGGTTCAAAGTATTTACTGAATTTGGCCTCTGGGATTAGCTCTCTGAACAGCTTTTGAACATGAATAGTCTAGTTTCTTAGCATGTGAGTCATATGCTGCTGCTTGTGGCTATATTCTGAACTGACTAATTAACGGATAAAATCAATTTAACTTTCACAGTTTTACTGTCCATTATTCTGACTGAGATAACCCACAAGTGATAGCAACAAAAGAATGAAGATTGCTTATTGATATCATGTTGCAGAGTGTCCATATAAAGACACACGGGAAAAAAAGTTAAAAGTCCAGTTAGTACTGTTTCTCACATGCAGTGACACTAATACAATGTGCTCTTTGTAACAAGATACTATGTCGGCTTTGATAAGGTGAGAATTCACTCAGCTGGAAGGTTCTGGGATGCTCTCCACATCACAATATTTTCAGTACTTAGAATACGTTTTCAAAAGGAAACAGAAAATACATCCTCCCATAGTCCCACTTTGTCATATGTGCAGCAAATATATTTCTCTCATATTAAGATGTCATTGTTGAATTGAAATTCATACAAAAAAGACATAACAGACATTCATTTTGTAGCTTATCTACCAATGTTTAATTGAAATACAATAATGGACACTGCAAATTACTTCATGTGCAAGACATTATTACTTTAATTTTGGGGCCATAATTATATACGGTTCATTCATTATTTTTCTTTGTATCTTCGATATAGTGGGCCAGTTTTACAGGCTTCACTTTTGATATCTCGTTTTAGGTGTTTAATGCGACTGCTTTAAAAGTTTGTGGTTTTATTGCTTTGGCTAAAAACTGCTAAAATGACAGACAAAGAAAGAAAAGAGAAAAGTTGAGACAGCGGGATCATTACCTTTTCCTTCGCAGCCTTCCTCATTAATCTTCCTGGCAGCGCCTGCACCCTCTTCTCTCTCATTTCCAGCTGGAGATGATGGAGAATTAGAGAGACTGATAACCACTAAACCAAATTCCCTACTGCCCTCAGTGACTCATGCCATCTCTGTTTACCATTATAGAAATATTATTAATCTTTAAAGCTAAAAACCAGACAATGGAACAAATAGCTACAATCACACAGCGTCTGACTATTGGGGATAGTTCCCGTTTCACTGGGACAGGAGATCATTACCTCAGTCAGCCAGTTAAATTGAGTTTTTGGTCTTTGAAATACCCCACACAGTGTACAACTTGAAAATAAAATAAAACAATTATACTTCAATTGTTTCTTTGGCCTCCATGAGTCTAATCTTAGGATACAAACCACAAATCTACAGAGGGAAAGGGACCAATCAGGAACATGTGCATCTATGAGCTTAAGTTTTAAAATGATTGTGCCAAAACAGAACATCTGTGAGCTAGATTTTTTATTATGCAAGAAAGGTTCTTCACATTTACATTTTAAACAAGTGCACAACTGGTGTCTTCCTCTGACGGCCATTTCCTCAATTTATTTACAGTAATGAGGGGAAACAAATGACATATTTCAAATAAAGTTGAACTGCAGAGATGCATTAGCATGCATTAATAAGGGGAAATGGGGTATATTCTGTATACAGTAATTAGAATTTTCGTAAAAGCCAGTACACCGATGGACATGCTGACTGAGTTAGTGCAGTTGCTTACCTATGACAACATGCATGCCTAGGCTTGCCAGATGTTTTGCTGTCTCTAAACCCATTCCTCTGGTACCCCCCGTCACAATGGCAACTCTTCCATTTTGCTTGGGTAAGACTGTGGAGGAGAGAGGGCTCAAATCAGTATCAAAATGATTTGAGTTTTTTGTAACATGGTAACTTTTGTAAAAAAAAAATGTTAATGTTATATAACATAATGTAAAACAAATCACATTATGACTAAATAACTTATTATATTGTTAAACATATCACATAATCCCAGTGATTCTGCATGCTCAAGTGTCTTTGGGCAAGATACTGAACCTCAAAATTGCCCCTTCTCATAGATAAAGTGCTGCATTAAAACACAGTATGAATGTGTGTGTGAATGGCAAAAACTGTTCTGTATAGCACTTTGAGTGGCCATTAAGACTAGAAAATTGCTATATAAATGCAGACCATTTTGCTGTGTACATCCACACTATCAGCACACAGTTCTATACTGCAGGGGTGTAGCCTCCCAAATCCCTGACCGATCAGCCCCAGGAATGAGGTACCCTCCCAAGTCATATTCACATCAAGTTCACCAAGATACACACAGACGAGCAAAAATAATACCCTGGACAATGAGGTGCGAATGATGGTGGATCCTCATATTAGCAGTGGATCATGGTGATGGATTTAGGATAGTGGTGGCATCTGATTGTGATGGTGGATCCTGATCGTGGTGGCAGCTGATCATGGACTATGATTACAAGAAGACTGCTTGACATACAATACGTTTACTCACATACTCTACCATTACTGACAATAACTCCTTAATTCATTTGTGATTGCTGCTCCCTTCATCTCTATCAGACATTTTCTTACGTATAAATGTGAAGGTCAATGTAGAGATGCTCAATTGTGGACTTTCTCAACAAATACACTTGGGTGAAAACAAAAAGGTGGTCTATGTGTGAATTCAGACAACAATCAGTTAACAAAATTTAATCTGTTGGCCCATGACAGAGTAACATTTTCAATACTTCATTAAAATAACATACTTTTACATAATTTAATATATGTGGCAGTGTTCTGCAGAACAATGCTTTTTAAGTCGAAATACACAGCCCGACAAAAACTAAAAAGAATGCAGCAAATGTTTCCAGGAGGCAAGGACAGATAATGACAACACACAGTATTAACATAACATTATTATCATAATCACAAACAATTATTTTATACTTCTTTGATCCAAAATGTTATGGCTGCATTGCTGTTAATGTTATTACAAGGGAATAGATTTTCTGTAGAGAGGTTGAACACCTATAGTCCACCAACATTGGTGTTTTCTAACCAAACCTCTTCTCAGGACTATATGGGTGTGGACCAGTAAAAAGAAAGGCCTACCAACACCTGTAAAGGTGCCTAACCTGCATGTCTTAACTCTTTAACTCATACACAAACAGAAATGTAATTTTATGACTGACACTGAGTCCACAGACTAAGTCTACAGTCATACCAGCAGCAGCTCTGTGAGGCTGTGTTTACAACAATATCAAAGCCTGAGCTTGCTAGAGTACCGCCTTGAAAAAAATGTAATTTCCCTGATTGACATATGTCCATTTTAGGACATTTAAGACACTTATCCCACATATTCATAACTACTTAACTCAAAGTCCAGATGTGGCTGATGGGAATGTAATTAGTTTTACAGATATTTGGTCACAAACCAATATATTATATTGACCAATTTAAATTATGATGTGATGATGTATACATCCTTAAGGGACTGTGGATGTGGCTAAAAGGATTTCATGGCAATGATTCAGTATTTGTTGAACTATTTAGACTGATCCAAGAGAAAATCTGCTGGCACAGCTAAATACAACTTTAATGGTTTTAGTGTTGAAGCTATTACTTGAACAGCCGCAGCTCCATGATACCTTTTAATGTAATCCTACTGTCCTCTTGTTCAGGGACTACAGGTGCAAATTATCTTTTACAGCTAAACCTGGTATATTTACATTGGTTGTAATGTTGATGTCGATCAATGTGCATTGTCCCAGATTAAAAAATAAAAAAATAATAAAAATCTGGTTTACTTCCCAAACATTATCCAAATCATCCTCACAGGGTTCCGATTCATAGCATCAAATTCTCATACAAAAAGACCTGTTGATCTACTAGAGCTGGAGATATGTGGTTCCCCACTGAACAGTCCCAGATGAACTGAACAGCCTGGGGCAATGTAAGGATGTGGCAGGAACACACCAGTACTTCTGCAGCACTTTTGGGAGGGTGGGAAACAAAGATGCATAAACCACCACAGTAAAGGGTCTTCATTCAGATCTAGAACTCACTCAGTTCCTCTATCACCTCGTAAACCACCTAACTTTTCCTTGATATAAAGTGCCTAGTGCCACACCTAACCAATCTTGTGGCTGGAATAGAGTTACACCCACATCAAGTTAGGTTGACACACACAACACAGAGTGGCGGAAGAGCAGCAGCACAGGTGCTAATGTTTGGGCCCCTGCAGAGAGGAGGACGACTCTGCATTGGTGTGAGTGATTAGAAAACATCAGAGGAGTCACTTGTTGACCAGCGGAGTAATGCTCCTCAGTGCAGTGGAGCATTTAAGATAAGATCAAATGAAACTAGAGCCGGAAATAATTCCTTGATTTCTCGTGGCGGATAGAAGCACAGGTCCGAGAGATTTGAAAGTGACATGACTGCGAAGGAAACTCCTTCACCATCTATTTTATCTCCGTTTTGGGATTTGAGAGCAGTTTTTAGTGAAGGAGAAAGGGCCTAAAAACAGTCATTTTCGTGCCTCTAGCTCTTTTGGTATGAAGCTTTACTCACATTGTACGTTTTATCGCGATTTGTTCTGGATGCCGGGCAAGCGGAACAAGCAGAGGGTGTTCCTAGAGCAGCTGGGAAAGGCTCTCGTGACTCCGTTCATCGCACGAAGGGAGCGCATCCCCCGCACGGAAGCGTCTGCCGCGGTTGTGAAGGCTGTGAAAGCCGCCGCCGCACAGAGAGCTCTTGACCACGACGACTACGACGCTCGACCCGAGAGTCCGGCCTCCTCCATAGCCCCAGCCCCGCTCGGGTCGAGTAAGAGGAAGAGGTGTCAGATATGCCCTAGGAAGAAGGACTGTAAAACTCACGCCGCGTGCCACAGGTGTAACAAATACATCTGCAAGGGCTGCTCACTTGTCTATTGCCCTACGTGTGCATCCTAATATGGGGTGAGCTATGTGAGGGGGCCAACAGCCGGGGGAAGCAGGGACAACACAAGGGTTAAAGGTGATACGATTTTTTTCCATATCGCCCAACCCCGACATACAAATTTGACTTGAAACAATGTCAGTTACACCATGTTTTTAGCCTCAATGTCCTCGCACACACACACTCTTGTCCGTTTTAAGAAGAATTTGAATGTCGGGGCTTACGGACACTTTGATGACACCGCTGGAGCAGCATGGAGGCATGTAATATTTCTTTTCTGTTGTTTTTTTTACGTTTTAGGAAGTGGTCCCCCAGTTATTTCAATTGTGTTAGATTTGGATGCAATGCTGTTTATCCCTGGAACTCCAAAAAAGTTTTTTGGACCCAAACACTTCACCCACCCTCCATCGGCATAGTGGTGAATAGATAATGAGTAAATTTTAATGTTTTCGGTGGACTTTCCCTTTAATGGTATATAATGTAATACTACTCTCATAACATCTGCAAATCTCAAAGGATACATTTGTTTCAGTTAATGCTAAACATAATTATTTAAATATTGTCGATTAAATTACTGTTTAACATTTTTTTTCTAATGAAAATAGTGATCTATCTTTTGCTACCAGATGAATATGGTCCATTCTCATACACATGCAACAAACCGAAGTAAACCTGCATCGATAATTGGGCTTTGCTGATTAGGCATATTTTAATCTTTTAACTTGACAAAAAAAAAATCTGATTTCTGATTTGCATGGTATTTCAGGAATCTGGTTACTGTTGAAAGTCTGTAGTAAGTTGATGAAGAGCACAAAAACAGAATGAATTTGAGGTAACCTAACATACTACACAAACATGCCTACTACTGAGTTATGTAATTACTGGGTCCCTGTTTAACAACAGTGTCCAATGAACATTACTACATGAACCATCCAATATCCCACACAATGGAACTGACTATGTTTATCACCCAATCTAAAGCTCTATTTTAAAATATATGACATTTAAGAGTGTTCCTGGTTCAGCTTTGACCCATAAAGGTAATTTGCAGCACAAATTTGGAAATCCCCATAATACCCTTTGGCCTAGATTCCTTGTGAGATTATGAGTTTAAAAACCCATTTCACCACAAGGAGGCACAATTGGCTCTTTGTCTTCAAGTGTAATTCATTAGCAATTTCTCACTCTACCATCACATGATTTAACACACACTTTCCTTTTGGTTGATTGCTTGGAATACAAATGAAATACTCAAAACAGTAACAATGAAAACACTGTTCACTCCAGAGTTAGTGTAAGTGCATGAAGAACATTACAAAGAGGGAGTTGTTTGTTATTTAGAGGCAGTTGTTCCATTGTTTTGACAAAAAGATATGAACTAAAAAGGTACAGCGAGGAGCTTTTTCAACATCTGTTGATTACATGTTGTGGTCTTAAGCAGATTGTACAAGTTAAACTTCAAATGAGCAAATTCTGCAAAAGCTCTAGAGAAGTAAATAAACAATGAATTTAGATCATTTTATCAAATTTCCACTTCAAGGGTCAAGGTTTTTAGTTTTGTGCTCAAATTCTCAGAGTCAAGATTTCAGAAGGGATGGAAATCTGAGGGGGAGATGAGGTATGAAATCATTTCTGTGTTTCTCTAGTATATCACAACTGATACTGGATGACATTTTAACTCTATCTTAACTACATGAGCTGGCCTATAAGACTGGACATTCAGTAGGACAAAGACAAAGGAATCTCCTGGGGGATATAACAGAGCTTAAGGGGGGCTGATATTGTCCCTCTTCTTAGTCATGACTCAAGGTTGAAGATTAAAAGAAAATGGCAATGTGGCTCACACAAGACTGTTATTTTGGAATGCGTTTCCAGGATAAAGCTCTACAAATCCACTTAGAAATTAGCGAAAAGCATGTATTGGAAAAATTAACTAAGTGTGGTTGAAAACTATTTTGTATTTGGGAAAGTAAGTTTTTGCAGCCCTGTCTAAAGACTTTTATGACCTGTATCTACATATATACAAACTGTCCAAATGCTTTATGACCTGAGCCGTTTTATGGTCTGAACTGTTGTAGACCTGAAAACAGACCCTTTTGCCACTTATTTACTCTCTAAAGAACTGCATGGATGTCTGCTTATCTCCTTAGGAAACACATATAAATCATTTGTTTGTGTTTAGCTTCCTCTCTCTCTTGCGCCTACAGAACCAGTCTGGATTGGTTCAGAGAGACAGCCCTTAGTCCTCCTATATAAGATCCTTGCATTTGACTGTTCTTCATCCTCACTCTGAGATCCTTGTGACTCTCTGTGTTGATCCTTTCTGCAGAAAGTCCCTATTAAAATACACGTAGATAACTTTAGTGTTTCCAGCCTCTTGTATTTCCAGATTTCCATCACAAGCAAGTATGCAGAACTCAAAGATCGCCTTTAAAACGTTTCAAAATCACTTCAGAAAGGATTTAAATAACTGACCAGAGCACATCATATATAAAAATAAAAAAAATACAGAAATCCTAATTGAGTCAGGCTTTACTTGAATCATTTTTAGTTTTATCATATTTTGTTGTATTCTGTAGGCATGCACAAACACACACTGTTTATATTGATATACTTGTATTGACTTCAGAGAGTAAAATGTTGTGATAGTTTTTTCCAAGCAATTTCTTGGCAAAAAAGTGTTACTAAAAACTACACTAAAATGTAAGCATATTGCTTACGATGCAATAACTATGTTTGAGAACCTGGTGGCTGATGATGCTGTATCTCGGGTGAGTTAAATCCTAGGAAAGGATTCTTGCCACCACAGAGAGTATGTTGTGACAGAGATGTCAGCAATGCCAGTTGTACCAATGTAGATTAGGTTTGTAGTACTGTGACTTTTTACCATAGGTTTGTAAGAACTCAATATAAATAGGATTCTGTTGGCATTCCTTTTTCAAGTACTGACGGTTAATGGTAACAGTCACTGGCTGGTAGACATGTGAGTTCAGGAAGATACTCAAGGGCTTATCACCAGTAAATCCGGGGAAAAATAGGGGAGTAATTTGTAACTACGGCTAACCCTGTCTCTGTTGTTGAACAATATCAATCTAAACAACAAAGGAGTGAAGTGCAACCTTTTGTTTTGCAAAGTAGTACAATTACTGAAGTAAAGCAAAACAACATCAAAAAGGCATATTGAGCATTCCACTCTCAGTCAATTGAGACACAAATAAGACATAGATCTAAAGTAACCCATATCAAAAAATATATTGCCAAACTCTCTACAGCAGCTCCTTACTTCAGAAATACTAAATTAGGGAGTCTGGACTGCAATTTTAACACATTGCGGACAGGGGCAATAATACATTAAAAGAATACAATTGACTAAATCAACGTGTAGGGTGTGTAAACGAACCTGACCTGGTAACGTAAAAGATCTGTTGAACAGCTGATAAAGAAGAACTTTAACGCCGCACAAATAAAATCGGAGAAGAGTCATCAACACCGTCTGCAGCCACATTCTTCTGCGTTCCAACAATGTTCTTCCGAGTCCCACTGTGTTTCACTTTAAAGTGTCCGGGTCGCAGTCTGGACTGGTTATGGTTCCCTCTCTCCACGGGTCCTCCCATATATAAAAAAAGTCCGCCCCGTCCGCCCTCAATAATATGTCACAAGATACTATAAATCTATGCATTTATATTTTCTTTCTAAGACTTATCTTTTCCAGACATGCATTTATAGGTTTATATGGTGAATTCGGATAATTTGGGATTTTTTTTTTTACAATTTGTGACTTCTGGGATTTTTCGAGATCTGTATTACACATTAGATCATACCTTTCTGTAATCCTGTAAATTACTTTCTAACCACATCTGCAGAAATAATGGATATATCATACTCAGAGGAGACGTGGCACAGCTATTACTGTTCTTTGTGCCAAAAAATATATTTCTGCCTTAATTGGATAATCTGGGATAGGTCACTTTAAAAGAAAAATCTTGCTATCATCTTGCTTTATGCAGGTCAAGCTCAATATTACCAATTTTTCAAAAAGCATTGTGAAAAAACTAAATGAATAAGAAAATGTATATTATTCTTTTGTTAATAACCCTATCTTAAATATAGAAACTTTAATATTAATTAAAAACATTAAAAACATAAAATGGCGCTGTGCGAGGCGGCAGCCTGTGGCCGCAGCTCCCGTCGTGTTTTTTAAACTTTCGTTTATTTGTTGGTTCGTTAATTTTGTCTGTTTTTTCTGATCAGTCACAACCTGTTCATAAGAGTTGTGACAATGGCTGGACTTAATTTTGTTACTTTTTTACGTGTTTTTCTGTTATTTTTCCTGCCCTTTGTATTTGGGAACTTTTCCACCGGCAGTAGTGGGAGCATTGTTTACACCCGCGAGCAGCTGATTGCGCTGTGTAAACCTGTGCTGCTGCCGGGACACAGGCCTGTGGTCCCGCAGGAGTTACGGAGGAGACGCCGGGGTTGCAGGTCTGGAGCCAAACGGAGGGAAAAAAGGAGGAGACACAAACCAGCAGTCCCAGCGATCATAACGGGAAACGTGAGGTCTCTGGGGAATAAAACGGACGAACTGACAGCGCTAGTAAAGACCCAGAGGGAATACCGTGAGTGCAACATCTTTTGTTTCAGTGAGACATGGCTGCACTCGCACATCCCGGACAGCAGCGTTGAGGTTCCAGGCTACAGTTTGATACGAGGAGACACAGACTTTTCCAAAAGTCAGAAGAAGAAGGGCGGCGGACTTGCACTGTATGTGAGTGAGAGGTGGTGCAACCCAGGACACGTGAAGGTGAAGGAACGTCTCTGTACCCCGGACATTGAACTGCTGGCTGTGGGAATGCGCCCGTATTATTTACCGAGGGAGTTCACGTCCACCATTGTTGTCGCTGTTTACATCCCCCCGTCAGCTGATGCAGCGGCAGCCTGTGAAGTCATCAGCTCCACCGCCGCTAAACTACAGACTGAACACCCGGATGCATTCATGGTTATTACAGGTGATTTTAATCATGCCTCACTGAACAATACTTTAAATAACTTCCACCAGTATATTGACTGCCCCACCAGAGACAATAAAACGCTGGATCTTCTCTATGCCAACGCCAGTGATGCATATGACGTCACAGCCCTCCCCCCTCGGCAGATCAGACCACAACCTGGTCATGATGACTCCCAGGTATGTCCCTCTGGTGAGAAGACAACCTAAACACACCAGGACAGTGAGGAAGTGGACACATGAGGCCACAGAAGCACTGCAGGACTGTTTTGAGTCGACAGACTGGGATGTACTCTGTGAGCCACACGGGGAGGACATTGATGACATGACTGACTGCATCACTGAGTACATCAGATTCTGTGAGGACACCACCATGCCAGCCCGGACCGTACGCTGCTTCTCCAACAACAAGCCCTGGATCACCAGCGACCTGAAGGTACTTCTGAAGGAGAAGAAAAGGGCTTTCAGGTCTGGAGACAGAGAGGAGCAGAGGAGAGTGCAGCACGAACTCCGAGATATGCTGAGGACAAGCAAGGAGAACTACAGGAGGAAGCTGGAAGCCAAACTCCAACAGAACAGTGTTAAGGATGTGTGGACGGGAATGAAGCACATCACAGGGATGAAGGGGAAGGACAGGCAGACATCAGGGAGCCTGGACAGAGCAAACCAGTTCAACCAGTTTTTTAACAGGTTTAGCTCACCTCCTGCCACCTCCCAGACACCCCCTGCCCCCCACACACCTACACTGTCCCAAATGGCTGGAAATACCCCTCAGCATTCCCCTGCACATCACCTCCCCATCTGCCCCCCCTCCTCACCTCCCCCCACTGAGGACACAAACATCAACCACCCAACGGTGACTACAGGCCAGGTAAAGAGGCAGCTGGAAAGACTGAACCAGCGAAAGGCAGCAGGCCCTGATGGCATCACTCCTAGGATCCTGAAGACCTGTGCTAGCCAGCTGTCTCCTGTACTGAGACATCTGTTCAACCTGAGCCTGAGTCAGGAGAAGATCCCAAAGCTGTGGAAGACGTCCTGCCTGGTTCCAGTCCCCAAGAAGCCAAGGCCATCCGAACCAGCGGACTACAGACCAATTGCCCTCACATCCCATGTGATGAAAGTCCTGGAGAGACTGGTCCTAGCCCAGCTGAGACCACAGGTGAGGACGTTTCTGGACCCCCTGCAGTTTGCCTATCAGCCCCATTTAGGAGTCGATGACGCCGTCATTTACCTGCTGCAACGAGCCCATATGCATCTGGATGGTGGGAGAGGCACAGTGAGGATCACATTCTTTGATTTCTCCAGTGCTTTCAACACCATTCAGCCTCTGCTACTGGGTGAGAAGCTGCGGGTGATGGGTGTTGACGACGCAGTGATCTCCTGGATTACTGACTACTTGACAGGCCGGCCACAGTTTGTCCGTCTGGGCAGTGGGCTGTCTGATGTGGTGGTCAGTGACACAGGAGCTCCACAGGGGACTGTGCTTTCTCCCTTCCTCTTTACCTTATACACCACCGACTTTAAGTACAACTCTGAGTCATGTCACCTGCAGAAGTTCTCTGATGACTCAGCTGTTGTCGGGTGTATAGGAGATGGAGAGGAGGGGGAGTACAGGACACTGATAGACAGATTTGTAGAGTGGTCCGAACAGAACCACCTGAGGCTGAACACCAACAAGACCAGAGAGATGGTGATCGACTTCAGGAGGAAGAAGAAGACGCCTTCACAGCCACTAAGGATCAGAGGGGAGGTGGTGGAGGAGGTGGAGGACTACAAATACCTCGGAGTGGTGATCGACAACAGACTGGACTGGAAATCTAACACCGAGGCTGTGTACAAGAAGGGGATGAGCAGACTCTACTTCCTGAGAAGGCTGAGATCCTTCAACGTGTGCAGCAAGATGTTGGAGATCTTCTACCAGTCTGTTGTTGCCAGTGCCATCTTCTTTGCTGTTGTTTGTTGGGGCAGCAGCATCAGAGCCAGCGACACCAACAGACTTGAAAAGATGATCAAGAAGGCTGGCTCTGTTCTTGGACTGAGACTGGAGTCTCTCGAGACTGTGGTGGAGAGGAGGACGCTGAATAAACTGTTATCCATCATGGACAATGAGCAGCACCCTCTCCACCACACAGTGGACAGACAGCGGAGCAGCTTCTCCCACAGGCTGCTACAGCTCCGCTGTCGAAGGGACAGATACAGGAAAACTTTCCTGCCACATTCCATCACACTGTACAACAAAAGCTAAAGCATAATCTACAATCTACAGTCACCTCACACTTCTCCATACTTTGTACATATCAACACTGCCAACTTGCTGTATATATCTCTGTACATATATTTTATTTTTTATCGTATTTACTATTGCTTTTTTTTGATATTTTATTATGTATAGTTTGCTTTATAGTATATATATATATTTTTTTTTGTTGTTGTTGTCACTTGTCACTTTGTGTAATGTTGCTGCTGCACTATAATTTCCCAGCTTGGGATAAATAAAGTATATCTATCTATCTATCTATCTATTAATGGTGTATCACATTTTTAAAACAGGCAAGGCAGGCAACTGCTTGGGGCTCCAGGCCGTGAGGGCCCCCTGAGGGCTGACAAACTATACTCCACAGCAGTGTCATAATGTGACCAGTGTGTAAATGACCTATTAATGCCCTATTGGTTTTTGATACATTTATTTTGAAAAGGTTTAGACAGAAAGAGAAATGTTATACTTTTATTTTGAAAAGGTAGTTCCTGAAAAACGAAAAAGATCGCTAAATGGCAGGTGTGCGTCGCTGTTGCATAAAAAAGTATTCCCATTATTTGTTTAGCACCTGGCTGAGAAAGGCACAAGGTTTGTGATTATTTCGTTTATTGTTGTTATTATTATAGGCTTAATTCTAAACATCTTTGTAAGAAGTGTAAGGACACGTGTGTGTGTGTGTTTGTTAAATTTACAATGTGGGGCAAAGTATGCTCAAACTGAAACTGAATCATTCAAACTAGTAATTTGTCGTTATGCTTATGATAATATTATATGGAGTTTATAAGGAAGTCATATTTGTTTTGTTTTCCTCCTAGTTCTTACGGTGTGTTCATATATCACGGCATGTATGGAGAGGAAATAAAGGATTGTGAACCATCAGTTAAAGAATCAGACCATCATTCAGCCGGGGATGCTACACAGTGACTATAACCTCTACAAGGCATTTGATATGCTAGAACATCAATCTCTATTTCAAGTCTGCAACATCTATTTATAATGACACATGACTAGCTCAGTGGCTCTGCCCCAGGGTACATCTCCTCATTTCTCTATAAATAAGAGTCAAACAAGGATGCAACATTTCCCCGTGTTTATTTATTCTTGCAGCAGACATGTTGGCAATTCATATAAAAAAAGGAAGACATTCTCAAAATGAATGTTTTTGATAAACAGATCATCATAAGCTGATGACCCCACTATCTTCTTTAAAAATGTGGGACAAATCCCTAACATGTTTGATTTAATTGATATGTTCTCTAAAAGCATCAGGTTTAACCCTGATTCGCAACAAATGTCAATTAATGGTTATACATGATTGCAACCTCACAGAGGCAACATCCCCATCAAATCGTCTGTAAAATATCTGTGAATTCATGTAACAAATGACACTACAGTCAGAGAAACCTTAAATATACAAAACAAAACAAAGTTCTTGAAATCAAGTCCAAACTGACTTTTTGGCTACAAAGATACTTGACCACAGTTCAATATCTATATCTATATCTATATCTATATCTCTCACTTTCACCCAAAGAATAAACAATACTACCAGGATAAACCTGATTGATCCCCACAATTATAGTAATCTCTTACAAGAGCGTTCCCACAAATACACAGATCAGTCCACAAGTGAATACAGAGACGTGTGTTTCAATTATAAAATATAACAATGTTTATTTTGGTCAGAAGTTTGGTCACACACTTGGATAAATAGAAACCTTCTAGAGAAGCATATACTACATATTATTAAGTTGAGGTAGGTCAAAACAACAAGGGCTATTGCAGGGCAAGTGGTCACCAACCTCACTACAAAACACACACTGCAAACGGCAACGAGAAAGGAGTAAAAAATCTACAAAAAAGGTAAATCACACTAAAGAAACAAATGACTGAGGATTAAAGACACACTCCTGCAATATCCTATGCCGCCATTACTACCACCACTCAACAAATTTTGGCTTTTATTTAATCTGTTCACATTACATAAATATGAACTTTACACCTTAAAACACACAGATTTTACTGAGCAGAGCACCACCAGCTACTGCATTTCAAACATTACCCTACACAAAGGCAAAGCAAACCAATAATAATAACCAACTGGTTGGTTGCATTTCATCTCGGTTGTCAGTAAATTCCCACGAACCCTAGAGTAGCATCGAATAGCTCTGTGCTCTCCGAGCCTGGCGCATCCCACCAATGACGCGCACACCCTGGACCGGCTGGAATTGTAATGTGGGCCTGAAATACAGCGATATTTAACAGCCTGCAACAATCCACAGGAGAGCTACTTCACTCTATTAACACCGGTGTGAGACGCGGACACAACGGTGATTGGATAATTATTTACAAGAAGAAAAAGTGCATTTCATTGTTACCAGCCGGTTACATATATATGCGTCTTTGATAAAAAGTTTGTGGATATTGATTATTTATCAATATAAACATTTATTAAGTTAAAACAGCTGTATGCCTCCACACACATATCCTGATATGAAATCTCTCCATATAAATAGGTATTAAAACGAATACTAGATGTTCAGTTTCCTTGTCTTATAAATTCTTTGACATAAACCAATATTACATGAAAGGGAACTTTATTATTGAACCACAATTGGACACCCCCTGCATAAATGCACCGAGACATATGCTGCATGCCTCTACTCCCTTTCTCTGGCATTTCCTCAATGGTTGGTACCCTTCTTTTTTTTGTTTTTTTTCCCACCAGGTCCTGAAAGTGTACCATTTCATTATGGAAAAAATAAAAATAAAAACAATGAGTAGCATAACACACACAATATCAAACTAAACCCCTGCATTGAGGAAAAGGCAGTCTAAAAAAACTAAATTACATAAGTTTGGGCACCCCTGGTCAAAATTGTGTTACTGTGAATAGTGAGTCAAATATGAACTGGTCTCCTAAAGGCATACAATTGAAAATGCTTTTCAACATTTTGAGCAAGATCAGTGTATTTTGTGTGAAAAGTGAAAAAAAGCAGTTAACGTAACAGTGGAGATGAAGTTGAGGTTATAAAAAAACTTAAAATTGTGTAGAGTTTAGTATCATAAAGTGGTGAAGTTGCATGTGGCAGCTGAATACCCCTCACCTCACCCTCCCCTTCCAAACATGAAAGAGAACCTGTGGTAACCTTCAGTTTTCATAAAAACTCAAAAGGTGTTTAGTTTGTCCAGACTGGGCTACTACAAGAAACATGGCGGCCTCCATAGAGAGGATGTAATTATAAAGTATTTCAATATAAATGGCCCAATCTAGGGTAAAAAGTGCACAGCTGCATAAGCCAGCATCCCACCAGTGACTTCAATGAACTGCAGGAAGTTGTTGTATTTGACATATCTATTTTCCCATCTGCCCCAATCTTGACTTTTTTAATAGGAATCTCAGCTTGAAGACAACCAGATTGTCCATATACAGGAGTAGACATAGTGCAAACTACTGGCAACAGGAAATATCCCTTGTGTGACAATTTATTTGATTTTCATAAAATGTTAATGTTAATAAAGCAAAATTACATATTTGTCATAGCTCCAAATGTGACTCCCTGCCTTTCCCTGTATCTCCCTCTGCTGTGTCTGCGTGAGTGTGTATCATAGACTGTATATATATAGTGTGTATCTGCATGGGTGTGTTTGTAGGTCGTGCCTCATGGGTCTCTTCTGTAAAAACATTTGTGTGATGATATTTTTGAACTGGAAACCTCACTTGAATTGTGTACAGTATTGAGTTTGTTTCTGTACCAATCTTCTGTGGTTGTTTAGACTTCAACCATTGCAAACTTCTTTGGGGATTTTTTTGTGTAAAGATTGTCACCAGACAGCCTGCATTTTACAAAAAATATGGAAATTAAGGACATGAGCTAAAGGGCATGTACATATGCTTAAATTTGATACTGTATTCCATAATTATTATTTATAATTATAGCATGTTATCTCTGTTTTTAATGTATTCTCTTTTTCGAATGTGGAAAGCACTTACTGTGTTGTTGTAACATTTTATTTTTAAAATTGACATTATGAAACAAGTACTGGAATGATGCATCCATAACTTAGTAGTAACAGATGATTATTGACCTACGAACTGTTGTTATTAATTGGTGTACAACACAGACAGGTGTAAGCTGACCACTGGGAGGCTCCTGATTATGTCAATAGTAACATAACAATAAACTACTGACTGACATTAATCATTCTTACCACTAATTGCTCAGTATCTGTTTTTTTCAGGTTTCCTTGGATTATTATTTCACAACACATAAGGACCTTGACTCAGACTGACACACCCAGTCTGTTCTTAAAAATGTTTATTAATACTATTATTTCACAATAGGCTGTATCTGATGTAAGGACATTCTCTCAGACTGGCACACCCAATCTGTTCTTTAAAAGTCAAGGGCCAGGACTGGGGCTGCATAGGAGCGTTGCAACTGCAAATTCCAATACACTGCTAGTCACATCTATCTACTGTTTTTTATTTTTTGCGTTGACAGAAAAGTTTCAAGTTGTTGTCATCATGCAGTTTGGTGTGAGGATTGCTTTCCTTCTGCTCTTAGTTACTGCAGCAGTATCTACAAATGGTAAGTTGACTATTGGACAAAAGTATAATTTTGACGCTTACTTAAAATTGGTTAAAATGTATTATGTAGTATCAGTTAACTTTTTAAGTGGAGCCTAAAAATGTGATTCAATTATTCTGCTCAAGAGCAGTGTCATGTGGTATATATATTTCACATTTTTACTTACTTAATATTTATAAATGTACATTTCGACAGAATTATTAAAAACTCAGTTTGCACATATATGGTACTATACCTCAACAGACTTGTGTGTCAGCTTATTTCAGGTTCACACAGTCCAATCATAACAATCTTCAGTGGATAGGAAGGGAAGAGGTCTGTGCGGGTCAGTTAGTTCATCAGTGTCACCAGTTAAACAACTAGACCATCAGTCAGTCAAGAAAATAATACAGAAAATAATACATATGATGATTGTGATATCAGTGAATTTTACTAAAAACCTTACTCAAATTCTAGAGATTTTAAAAACAGGGGTGAGGTGAGAAACCTGTATTGGCATGTAACAGATGCTGGCTGACAATATCTTCTTTTGATCTGAGAGCGTTTACAAAATAGTACAATGTGTTTGTATGCTTTCTCCATGACCCTCAGAATATCCCTCTCTGTCACTCTGGTTGTCACTTGTCACAGACCACCTATACAAAGTTTAAAAAAAAGACCCAAAAGGGTGTAATTGTTATTAAATATAATTGTAGTGACCAAAATGTACTGTATGACTCTTACCATCATCTGGAACCATCAACTAACATTAACGTTATGGAATTTAAATATTGATCTGACAACTATACTTAAGTGCACATGATTTCAACAATTTGTAAATAAACAGAAGAAGGTCACAATATTTTTTTTACATTTGCACATATAAGAAGCTATTTGATATCATCAGTTTGTGATGTGTGCATACATGTGTACAAATTGCCTACTATTTGAAAATGCTTTTAAGAGTACCCAAAGTTATGCAGAAATCATTGTACACATTTTTATATCTTATATTTCACATGGAGTATATTTTCTCTCCACAGTGAGTCATGTTCTCCTGATGCTTCAGTGGGTTAAACTGTTGCTATCACAGATAGGCTGATGTAGATTTGTGTTTTTTTTTGACAACAGTGAGCCATGTTTACTTAAAAACTTAATGTACAACACCGCTGAAATGTTATGAATGGGTAAATGGCAAAAATGTACTGTTAAGCACTTTGAGAAGTCATCATAACTAGAAAAGCACAATATTAATATAAACCATTTTCTATGACACAAAAGGGCATATGCAATTACTCAATTATTATCTATATGATGATGACATGACATAGAGCAAAAGGGAATCCACTTGAAATGTCAATTGATCCTCTTGCTATGATGTCCAGAATAATAGTGCTATGCTCTGGATGTTAAAGGCACCTTACAATTCTTGTGTGTGTGTCGCACTCCTGTCCAAATAATGCTGGTCAAGTAAACCGAAGATATACAAGTCAAAACAATAACATGCCCTGCCCTCTGTTGACAGTTTTCTCAAGGTTGATAGTGACTGTGGTCCATACCGCATGTCTAGACTAACCTCATCATTGCACTATTTTTGCTGCCACCCAAGCATTAAACCTGCGGTGTTACTGATCATAACATCACCATTTCATGGGGGTCACACACCCAACATTTTCCTTTATTGCTGTACAGCATCACATGTTCACAGAGAAATGCAAATACGATGATGCAGGTAAATTGTGCATTTATTTGTGTTGAAACTTTAGTAATCAAGAGCTTTAAAGATCATTTAATTGCTACTAATAATAAGGTGAGGGATATCTACTGAGTTAACATAGGACATTAACAATTTGAAAAATAATTGTGTTTTATTTTATAATTTACAATCATACATTCATGTCTTTGGATTTTGATGAGTCATCAGTAACAGACCTGCTTAAACCTGGACTAGTTGTAGGTTCTTTAAAAAGAAATTCATCTGACTCAGATCTAAGCTTCAGCAGCCATACCAAGGAAAATACCTCCTGTCCAGACAAGCTTATATGTCATTTAAATCTTTCTTAATTGATTTTATTTAGTTTTGTATCGCTTACTGTTTTTAAACTAGTTCTACAACTTTTGTGTTTGACATGTGCTGTAGAAATGTCTTGCCTTGCATTTCTGCTTTCTTATATGCTCAATGTTTCCGTACTCACAGTTCGCCATCACAGATCAAATCGTTGGAGTGGTGAGTGTGCAAATTCAGGCCCACTAGTTTTTCTTTTCACCAAATAATTTAGTCAGATATAATAAAAATAATCCATATTCACCAACAAATACCAGGAAGCAATGTTTTTTTAATAGCTAAATGTGTTAATGTCCTGCTGTATACAGTGCATGACTCATTTATCCCACATTTGGTTAGAGGCGGAGTCCCTGATTTTGTTATAACCTCCACTGATAACTACAAATATTGAAAACTCTCAGCTTAGTGTTTGGAGGCTCAAGCATTTTACATCATTAAACTAAAACTGTGGCAATTACACAGCAAACCCCAATCCATCCATGACATATAGTTTTATTAAGTCCACAAAACTGTCAAAAATTAAATAAAAAATTTAATTTGGACTTTACCCAAAGACTTTTCCCTTGTGCTTAACATTTTAATGATGTCAGGTCGGCAAATTTTTTTTTTTGAGGTCGATTTACTTAAATTTATGGTCAATATAACTAAATTATTTCAAGGCTAAGTGACCAAAAAAACCATTGTACACTTACTGTAGCATGTATTTTTTATCGCTAAATGAATTAGAAATGGTTATAAAAGTTACTTACTAAATGGATATTTGGCCATATGACCAGCATTCACTTTCTTGTTTACTGAAATTAAATATTTGTGTTCACCATAACAGAAACACATAATTACAACAACGAATAAATAAATATTATGTCTTAATCTAATTGTATAATTTCCTTTGTTTTTATCCGTTTTTTATTTTCAGATTTTTAGTTCTACTTTGTACCCTGTCAATAATGATTGACATTATTATTTTGATTATCAAAGTAAATAACAGCTTGAATCGATATAATGTTTAACAGCTTTCATGTTTTTCTTAAACAGGATTTAGTTTTTTTGACAAGTTTCAGAACAGTGGTGAGTGACTTCATTAGACATCAATTTTGGTAGCATGCTCTGGCAAACTTACTGCATTCAGGTGTATCCTCCCTCAATAAATTGATATGGAAAAAGTTGATACTGCTTTTATAGCTGCACACTAAATGTAAAGATACACCAGTGAGTTATAGCTTAAAGACTAAAAAAATCAGCACATCTAATACTTGGTAATTAACACATATATCGTATCTTATATATATCTTTATTGTCAAATTATATCTTGAACTTATAGTGAATAAAATATGTAGGGCAGTGACACCTTCTATTCATACATTCATGCAAACAATATCTATCTTACAGGAGCTTCTTCCTTAAACCCCAAACCCACTAAAGCCACAAATGAGGGTGAGTCTACATGCATCTTTCAAACGTATCATGCCTTTATCACAATAGCAGTGACCTGATTGTATTAAACAAAACGTTTTAATAAAAATCTGTATATGTATGTATTTAAAATTTCTGTGGACTGGGGAATCTGGCAAATGCCCTTGTGTATCTCTACTATTGTATATTCTGCTGCGAAAACCTAGTTACCGGCACACATCTGTGCCAGGGATTCAGCTCACTAAGTATTCTCTGTGACAATTTCCAAAACAAATTCCAGGCGCATTTTTTTTTTTAATTAATTTCTTTATTTATCCTTTGATTATGTTCTGGTCCGCCATCTACTGGCTGAAAAAAAACCTTCTGTTAGTGGATGACCCCTCTACCTCAACCACAGCCACCTCATTTGAGACTTTCAGAAGAAGCTGAATCTAAGAACTGCATTTTGTTGGCAATACATGTGTTCTTTAATCGGAATCCCTAGAAGTTAATTACTCTGCTTATATTTTGTTGGTTGAAGATTGACGTAGTATTTCTGTTAATCCATAGATTCCAAACCCTTCAAACCTGTGGGAGGAAGTGAGTACACACAACTTCACTTGCTTAAAATTGAGTTGAGAACAGTCTTCAGAGTTACAGTGACCTTCATAAATATATTAAACAAGCTAAATCATCTCACAGAGCACAGAACATTCTTTACAGACACTATATCAATCAAAAGAGTAAAGAGTAAACTCCACATTAACAAATATATAAAATGAGGAACATCAGTCGACTGACAGTCCCATCAGGGATGATTACAATCTTGACTTTAATGTGTTAGCCCTATTTAGAAGTTATCTATTTTAAATTTAACTTTAAATCTTTCATTCCTAGATGGGTTTTCTCTAGAGGATGCTCTAAGTCCAGGTAAAACGATAATGGACGCTTCGTGGAAGACTTTTTTCATATGAATTAAAAATGTTTGCGACTAATTTGCATCACAACCAAATGTATAACAAAAGTGCACCCATGAACTCAGAGCTTTTCTAATAAATCTAATGAAATCAGATGACCCAGCAGAAACAGAACAAGTTCAATTATTTATAACTAGTTGAGATTTTACATATATTGTTTAAAAGTGTTTTATCTTGAGTGTTATGTTCTGATTATGTTCCCCCAGCTGCAAAGCCTACTGAAAATCCCACAGGTGAGTCAACAAACCTGCTAATCTGGTCTTCTTGATAAAACATTAGAGAGCTTTGTCTAATCTTGAATTAAACTACCTATAATTGTATACATGTATTGTACATGTCATGTATGTATTGAGAAGATTTCATACCAACAGAATAATTAAATTTGTATAAACTCTTCCTCAGATTATCAGGGAAATGTGACTCAAAAACTTGGCAAAGTCATTGAGCAACAAAATCAGCAGCTCCGCCTGCTGCAACAGCTGATGGCTAAGTCATCTTCATGTTGCCTCAAATAAAGGTATACTCGCTGAGATCTATGGGATCCCCAGGTGAGTTTGGAGATAAGGTTAGAAATTTCTGTTCAATGGAATTTTTTGTATAGGTTTCCCCAGATTTTCAAAATAAAAATTGTATCAGGACACAATTGCAGTCATCGACCCATTTACTCATTTTAACTGACTAACTTGTTTTTCTTTTTTTCAAGACATGAAGAGGATGGGTCAACAGCTGACACCATCTTGAATATGCCTGAACTTCTTAATCATTCTCCTGATGAATAAACAATTATACATTCATTCATGTTATGTCTATCTTTAAAAAAAAACATGTGTTAAGCAGAACATCCAAACATAATTGAAGTTTAATGGGTAGCAAGACACTGATGGGTGAAATGACTGGTGAGGTAAACTCTGTTTAAAAGATACTTTATTAAACTTTTAGTGAATTCTGGTCTTAAAACAGAGCTTCTATCAAATGGAGGGAGAGTTTATCACAATATATAAATACCTCACAACTATAATCACTTAATTTCAAATTTAACAAAGATCCTTTGCCAACATATTATCTGATAATGTTGATGCAGATCAACCTACACACACACATTCTCTATCTCTCAAGCTAGGCCAATAGAGTTTGCTACAACACTTTAGTTGTAGCAATAACCAATATTTAATAAAACACTAAGTATGACTAATTTGGGAAAAATAACACACTCAAAGCAGAAATTCTTGGATTTACTGTACTTCAAGCAATATACATTAAATGGTAAATGGTTTTGTATTTATATAGCGCTTTTCTAGTCTTGATGACCACTCAAAGCTCTTTACAGTACAGTTTTACATTCACCCATTCACACACACATTCATACAGTGCATCTATTAGCAGTACTTTGTTGTTCTATGAGGGGCAATTCAGGGTTCAGCATCTTGCCCAAGGAAACTTCGGCATGCAGATGGGGAAGACTGGGGATCAAACTGCCGACCTTCAGGTTGGAGGACGACCACTCTACCCCTCAGCCACAACCGCCCTATTTTCTTTTAAATCTAATATTTAGATTTGACATCAATAAACATCATGATCTGTATGTTAGTGTGAAAATTTGTAGGCAGCCAGACATGTATTCAAATTCTGAAGTGAAAGATAACATTTATTCAGAGTTGTCAGATCCCTGTCTCACTAGAAAGGAATTTTCTAATCATTGTAGAGCAGTCTTAAAATGTCTTCACTCCACTGGGCTGTATTTAAAGATAAAGAGCACAATGTGAACCCCTGTCTGTAGAGGGCAGCATTACGCTGTACAGCAGGGTTGCCAGGTGTCTAATAACACATGGTCAGGGTGAAAGATTGGGGAATCGGTTAAAGAACTGTTGACGCTGAAGAATACTCTACGTTTATGGTTTTTATGCAATGATGCAGCAATGATCAGTAATCATATATAAATATAAAATAAAAATCAGAGCAGCGGTATATTTGGAGCTTTTGTACTGGTTTTGTGGGCTTGTTTTGTTGCCATTGGGCTAGTTTTGATTCGCCATAGGGCTGGTTTTGTCACGCAGACCTGGCAACCCTAAAGTACAGCCAAACAGTTTGCCGTTACCGCAACTCACTGTTCTGTCTCTGAAACAACACGAGAATTGGTTAAAAAAAGGGGTTCTTCAGTGTAAACTATCTACGGTGTAAACCGAAACGAATAACGGGTTTAACCGACATGTATATACGCTTAAATTGTTTGCTTTTGCTGACAAGTAAGATCAATTCAATTTGAAGTGATTAAATATTCAGGAGCTCCATTAAAGCTCTAAGGCTAAGTGGTAGTAATATATCTATTGATAAAATTATACGCCCAAAGATTATTGTAAAAATCCTGTTTATGAGTGTACACAGTTAACGCCCATGTGAGGTCGTGCCACACCCAGTGTGGCAAAGTTGACTCATAGTCGGTAACAGGACACCAGACATAGCAGGAGAGCTGCGTCCTCAAATTCGTGCGAGCTGAAGAAATACCCTCGAACACGTAGCACAACAGTCGGCAGCATTAAGACTAAAACTAAACGCTTAACGGAGCGGTGAAGAAAGAAACTTCACAGTAAACATGACGTTTTGCCTGAGGGTTGTTTTACTTCTTGTTCTCGTTGCTGGGACTTTAGGAGAAGACGGTAAGCCACTTACTAAAATGATTATTAAGAGGCATATGTGTTATTATTCTGTACACACCACATAGTTACAACGTGTATTTTAGTACAGTGGACACGGGCAAGGCTTGCGGTTACTTTAAGACTACGGTAAACGTTTCTATTTCTAAGACTATGCCATGATTTGCTGGAAACATGAGCCTGACACAAACTGCAGGGTAGAGCCACCTTTTGTTTTCTTCAGTAACAGTTGTTTTAGTAATTGTACATCATGTCTATTTGTCACCATGTGGACACTTCACGACCTGACAAATTCACCGTTCTAAACCATGTGTATAATAATAATATAATAATAATGACGCTACCCCATAAATACGACATCACATAATGACAAGCCAATACGTTATTAAGTTGAGACAGTAATGGGATTTATCTCAATACATTTATGTTATGCCATGTTACACGTGTATTATATATATTTAATTAATGCCATGCCTAAATAGTGTTCCAAGACATAAACGTTGTTAAAATCACCACTGTGTAAGATACCCTATTTGCGCCAACCTCAAAATGTTTTGGAAAAAATACACATGAGAGAGCTAGACTTTCCTCACTGGTATAGTTATGCTCTGTTTTGATTATTTTATTGTATACAACATTTAATTTATTATTTAGTCAAGATTTGAAAGATTTTTTTCATTTATTTACAAGGGAATTTTTTTATAATCAAATATTTATACGTGTTAATACTGAATTAAAGTTTGGGTTGGCAAAATAGGTTTTACTAGGATCAGCTCTAGATATGAAATGAGAGTGTAATTTGATGGAGACCTGAGTATTTAGGTCACGGTTATTACTTGAAGCCTGTAGCTAATTATTATTGACCCAAATGATGATATATGATTGTGTGGATCCTTTTTGATCAACTGAATAATTCATCTGGTTTATTTGAGGTAAGAAAATACTGAAAAATGTTTTGTTTTCCAAAGCTTAAATTGATTTCCAAAAGGAATGTCTGCCCTTTATATACAACAATCGGGTAATGCTTATTTTTTATATGGGAATTATGCGATTTTCAAAGGACCATCACATCATAATTTATACCAAATGATTTATGTGAAATGTTGAATCGAAATATTAAATATATAATAGATTTTATGTCTCTGATCTTTTGCAAAACTTAATACATTACTACATTATATGACTTAATTTTCTGACCCCTGTAATATTATTCCCACTAATTAAAATTTTTATGAACTTTAGGTCATGCCTATAGCCCTACAGGATGCAGAGATAACTTAAAATGCTTTTTTCTGCTATGCATGACACAATTTCTGGACTTCTTTGTGACGTCTTCATGATGTCACTTATCACATGATATCATATTTCAGGGAATTATTTTCTTATCAATACAAGCTTCAGATTGTTCCTTTAGCCTTAGCCTTAGCCTTAGCCACACACACACACACACACACACACACACACACACACACACACACACACACACATATATATTGGCATAATGCATTCCTTAGCTCCGCACCCTAACTTTAACCATCACAAAGTTGTGGGTGGCTGTGGCTGTCGTCCTCCAACCAGAAAGTCTTGGGCTAGATCCGAAGCCGAATGGGTAAATGGCAAAAAACTGTACTCTAAAGTGCTTTGAGTGGTCATCAAGACTAGAAAAACGCTATTTACAATTTACAACTAAATACCCAATCTAAACCATACCCTAACCAATACAGAAGTCTAACCCTTACCCTAAAAGCTAGTCTTAATCTTAGAACAGCCACCAGAGTACTGGCCAAACTCACTTCACAAGGTTTGTAACTCTGTAAGGTTTAGGCTGAAAAAGGTCCTCACAAAGATATCTGGCAAATATACAACATGCATACAGGGAACACATCACTTTTCTGATGCGTTTCATTTGTCATAGAGTCATGCTTATTATGTTGAGGCTTTAAAATAATATTTAATATCCTTACATTGGATAATTTGTTACATTGTTTCAATGGTAAAAATGACCACAACTTGTCTGAATATTGTGTAGGCATGCTGAATATTGTGGCCCAAGCCTTTTAACCTCATTCCACATTAGTATGTAGTTAAGTGGTTACAGTGGTCACAAACATAAAGAAAATATTCAAAGGATACTCACCTTTTAAACAGAGGGAATGTAGCATGTTTTACGGTCATTCCTCCATGGTTCATTCATCATAGATTGACATTATTGAAAGAACCTTATAACTAACAGCTGTAGCTGTAAAATGAAATTAACCTTTTTGCTAGAAGGTTTGTTCATTTAGGACCACATTATATATACATATTGTGTTTTCCTTATATCCAAACGTGACGCAGAATAAATACAGACTGTCACTGATTTAAATGGATCTGTTTCAGATTTAATTTAATTTGTTTATGTTATCGTGGTGCTTTACCCTCTGGTTTGTGAAATGAATTAATCAAAAAGGATGTATAACATCACTCGGTCTTAGAATTAAGGTTTTATATGTCAGTACTCTATATCAGAGTTCTTCAATGTTTTTCAGGCCAAGGACCCCCCAACTGATGGAGAGATGGAGCAGGGACCCCCTACTATATATATTGTATACAATTGTGTTTTATATTAAGCTGGGCCTAAAATAATTCACAAATTAATGTTAATGTTTATTTAAAGACATTTAAACGTGTGGAAAAAAAATTGGTTGAAACAAAAAAAAAGTAAAATTAAAAAAAGATAAAAAATTGTCTATTCAACCCTGTTGAAGATCTCTGCTCTATATCGTATACATCAGAATTAGTCCGTTTTCCGTAACTCTATTTTACAACCTCCTGGGTAAAAAGTGCTGGCATGTGCTTTACTGTGGAGACACATTACTAGCTTCACTAGTTATTCAGGTTTCAAAGCTGCTTAGTGAGCTAGTGCTACCATAGCAACTAGCAAATATATTGTATGACTCCTTGCATCACCCAAACACTGAACACATCTTTCCACTGTGTAAGGAAACACAGAAAAGATACAGATAAATACTTGAGCTGGTCAGTTGTAAAAACTCAGAAAAGTCTAAATTTCACTGTGTATAAGTCGTTCTATGTGAGTGCTGATTGTAATGTGCTCCCTTGTCTTTTCCTGCAGGATTTAACCTTTTGGATGCCCTTGATGATCCAGGTGAGCAACTCTCTCAGTAGAAGTAGTAGTTGTAATAATAATAATAATAATAATAATAATAATAATAATAATAATAATAATAACAGATAGTAAAACAGAACTGATGCTTTTAACAGAAACTATTTTAAAGGATTTTTAAAACAATAAAATTTTAAAAACGTGATATTAAAGCAATGGAAAGCAAAGTAATTAAGACCATAAAAATATTTTTTTAGCATTTCCTGCATTCAAATTTAAGACCATGTTCATTTAAAGACATATCAGTTCACTGTTACTCCATATCTGCTGCTGAGTGAACTATATGTTGGGACATGGTTTTTGTGAAACCACACTTCGGCCTACATGTGCCATCAAAAGCCTGAAGCAGCATGTCCCTTTGTCCTGGAGAAAACCAGAGCAAAGGAACTCAGTCTCCCAGAGGGCATCAACGTTACACAGAGGTGTGAAACCCCCCCCCCCGGGACACAGGTTTCAACTCCCATTGGTCACTCTGGACCCCATGACCTGTGAGGTCACCGGGCCAATATAAGGCCAGGTCTCCCCCTCTTCTCTCTCTTTCTACAATCCCTCTGAGGGCAGAAGGCTGTCCAGCCTCTTCTCCAGCTCACATCTTCTCTTTCCATCCAACTCTTCGAGAGGAGCTCAAAGGTGCAGCTTCCAGCTCATCTCACCAAGGAAACTTCCTCGCACCCCAAGCTCTACCAACCTCATAACAGCGATGCAATGTCCTGCAAGGAAACTTCAACCCGCAACTGAGCTGCACAGCTCAATAGACTACGAAGGCAGTAGCCACAAAACCAGCAAGACGACTTCACGAAACTGTGAACTGCACAGCAACCTCTTTTCCCTTTCCAAGGACGGGTAACACAACTGGGCTTAATAATCATACTAGGCTAAGCAAGACTGTTTATTCGATTCCGTGTGATGTTTGATTTGTGGGGTTGTGAGACACGCATGTTTCTTCACCTAATTAGAATCCTAATTACATCTTCAGATGTTTATTAACAAATTAAACTATAATCAACAACACAATGTTTGTCCACAAACAAAACAGAAAAGAATGCTGCAGTCAGGAGTCAGGAAGGGCCAACCTCGTCCCACCGAGAGCGTGAGAGAGAGCATGAACGTGGCGAAGCCTTTTAAAAAGGGCAGAGCACACCTGGCCGAGGTTGCTGGCTGCTGACCATAGACTATGATTGCAGCAAGACTGCTTGATACATAGTATTTCCACCAATTCACTGACCTTCAGTTATGCTTCAAAAACGTCTACCCTTATCAATGCTGCTAAAACCTTGATGATGTTCTCCTTCACACTTGACATCTATTGCACTTCTGTCCGTCCTGGGAGAGGGATCCCTCACATGTGTCTCTCTCTGAGGTTTCTACGTTCTTTTTACCCTGTTAAAAGGGTTTTTTAGTAGTTTTTCCTCACTCTTGTTGAGGGTTAAGGGCAGAGGATGTCACACCATGTTAAAGCCCTATGAGACAAACTGTGATTTGTGAATATGGGCTATACAAATAAAATTTGATTTGATTTGATTTATTGTTAAGAAATTACAGTATCAGTTTGCAGCAGAAGTAACTCAGTGACGGCGGATGTACCTGAGACGGCGTTGAGGGTCGACCAATCACATAAAAAAAAACGTTAATCAATAGGCTGGGGCGCAGAGAGCTGCGTGGAGCAGCCTCAGGTCCTGTGGTTGCTAAAACTTTCAGGACCCCCATTCACATCCATTTGGCCTGCGCTCTACACCAGGAAGTATATGTGTTGAGACAGAAATTACTTACACCACATCCAGTCACCTCTGATTCCCATAACAAGAGAGCTGTGTCCCGTTGAAAGTCTGCAACAACCGTGGTAGCCAAAAGTTTTTAAGGACCCAAATTCACATCCACTTGTATGACACCAAGGTCTACCTGGAGCATTGTACGAGTAAAATATTATTATATAATTAAACTATGTTTAACATTTTTATACAGGCTTTTTTGTCTCAGGATGTTGGAGGAGGATATTAACCAGCCGCCACTGGTATATTTATAAAACTTAGATAAGATACCATGACCTTGATGACTGAGAATCTTCACACATGGGCTACCTAAGTTTCTTTGTGGTGTACCTTAAGGTTTCTCTTCAGATCTGTTTTCTTTCCGATTCTTCTCTCTTAACAAAAACTACACACTTACTATTTGTCCATTTCTATTTGTCATTGTTGTAGTGTTTTATGTTTGTATATACTTTTGTATATATACAATATATTTATATGTTTATTTGTACATAGTAGTTAAATGTTTATGCTTGTTGTCATTGTTTTTTGTTTATTTGTCTATTTCTGTGTATGTATGTTGAAAGCAACGGAAAAACCTTAGTCAAATTCCTTGTATGTGTACGCATACATGGCCAATAAAGCTGATTCTGATTCTCTTTGCATTATATCTGAAGTGGGTCACATTTTAACACTTTTGTTGCTGCTGTGTTCTTTCCTCAGTTTATTTTATTTATTATTATTATTATTATTTATTTATTATCTCCTATACCGCTATGTGTTTAAGTGCATGGCTAGGTCCAGTTTGACACAGAATCAACAGAAGGATAATTTGAGTGCACGCAGCAGCCATTCAAAAGACATTTACATTGTGTCACGTTTTTGAGAAATACATTTTTTTTTGTAAATTTTTTTGTCAATGTAAATTTTATAGATACAAATAGTAACACTGGTTATTTCTTTTTATTCCTTTAGAACCAACAATTGCAAAACCTAAGGAGCAAACAAAGGCCCCGGAGAAGCCTAAACCTGATGGTTTGTACCCTCTCACCTCTCATGACATCCAGATTTTTTTTTTTTCTGTACATACTAATGATTTCCACATGATGAATCTTTGAGGTTCAGTATCCCTTGTCTGAAAGGTCATGGGACAATTTCCACAATGCCCAAAAACGATCACAGGTCATTTGACATGTTCCATTTTATCCGTCGACAGTTTAATAACGATTTCCACCAACCAACACTTTCTACAATTTTTTCAATAAGACTACGAGCGGTGGCGCCAGCTCTGTGAGGCAATTCTCAAGCACTAGTGGTGCTTTGAGCTAATTGCTACCATCTGCAATACTGGTGTGATGATTCTGAAACCATAGACAAAACCACTACACAAATCTTGTGTCGTGATACAGAACAGCCGTGATGCCCCAAACTCAGCATGCTCTCTCTGCACTGGAAGACCCCTAGAACCAAAAATAATTAATTTATTTGAGTGATGCTCTGTTTGTATAAGATGGTTTGTTTGGCCCACTTTAAATCCTTCCCACTTCCTTTTCCTCCTAGATGGGCTGGACCTTCTAGACGCATTTGGAAAAGGTAAAATCCAGCGTGCAAGCTGGTGTTATTTTTGTTTGCTCTTTTTCTTTTTTTTTTTCTTGTATTACCCACCTGTACAAGACACATGCAAAGACAAAGACAAACACTTATTAATTAATGTAAAGCCAAAAAATGACAGCACAAACAGCATAGTAACATTCTAGAGTAATGCAAAGGCAAAAGCCTACAGCAGTAAGTATATTTACCCAACAGCAATCAAAGATTCAGTTAATGTAAGCTGCATGGGGTTTGTGTCTGTTTGAGCCTCCGTCCCTGACATGCATAGTTATTGCGTGTTTCCCGTGATTACAGTCATATGTAGTGTAATGTGTCTTTTCTCATCAATGTTGTAAATATTGTTATTTTTTTATATGCTCTGCTATCTACGGCATCTATTGCACTTCTGTCTGTCCTTAGAGCGATTCCACACGTGGCTCTCTCTGAGGTTTTTACAATTTTTTCTCATGTTAATGTTGATTTTTGGTTGTTTTTCCTTACTCTTGATGAAGGGCTGAGGGCAGAGCATGTCACACCTTGCTAAGCCCAATGAGACAAATTGTGATTTGTGAATATGGGCTATACAAATAGAATTTGATTGATTGCTTGAGTGAAAGGTTAAGTGTGTAAAATGTAGTGACATCTAATTGTGAAGTTGCTTGTTGCAGCTGAATACCCCTCACCTCAGCAACTGAGTATGGATCACACTTTTGCCTTTGTAATTTGCTCATCAGTGCTTTTTTTTATTAATCTGATTGAGTTTAGAGTTACCTATATTTTCTTAGTAAGTAAGAAAAAGTAAAGCAAGTGTTACCTGCAGTTTCTGCCATGGTATTGAAGGGTCTACTAATAGGGAAAGTCAGGATATAGCCTCTCTATGTATGATGTTAATGTATTTGATATGATATATAATATGAATGTATTCTTTGTTCTTTGTGTCCTTGTCTGCATGAATTATTTTTCTCCAGACAAGTCAACAACTGAGAAGCCAAAGAAACCAAGTTCTGGTGGTACTGGTACAGGTTGGTTTAATATTTTCAGCCACATGATGGTTTTGATTGTGCTGAGGTTTCAAATGTTATTTGGGATGTGAATAAACTGAATTGCCTCATAATCTATCAGGAAGGACACTTGATGAGTACCATTTGGTCAGTGTTTAATGTTTGTGTGCTTGTGTATTACAGGTGGCATCGGATTTGATCTGGGTGATGCATTGGGTCCAGGTAAAACTGTCAGATGAAAATGGTTAAAACAAATGTGGATCTCTCGAGGTATATTTATTATGTCAGTTGACTTTTTGTGAAACCCCCTCTACAATTAGCAATTGTCCAGTTACAGCAACTGTAATTATATGTCATGATAGGCATGTCAATATTTAGTTTTCCTAACATCATATCATAATGTTCGAAAATGCAGAATCATAATAAACTTTTTCCATATCTGACTAACAAGTTTATTACCTACAGCAGTAACTTAAGTGTAAATTCCAAGGGCAGGGCATTTTATTCTGTATTAGTTCAAGGTGTTACAGATAATGTTTAAAAAGCATTATTCTTGCTTATCCAGCTTTTCTTTTGGTTTCTTACCCTTTTCAACTATTGTGATCCTCTGGTGACTCCAGACACCGACTCCAAACCTGACAAACCTGCTGTCAAACCACCAACGAGTGGAGGAGGTAAGCCTTCAAAACACTTCCACATTCTCCATTCTCCTGAAAGCTGACAGAGCTGACATACACAGACTGAGTAGGTTGTGAGAAAAATCCTAAAGTGTAGAGACATGAACACACTGTTGCTTTGCTTTGAATTTATTGACAGATTAATTACAAAATAACAGCAGGTTTTGTCCTCAGTGTCATGACTAGCATAATTGTATTGAAAAAAAAATACATTTGATATTTAAATATTGTACATTTCCTGCAGGTGGTGGAACATTTAGTGACACCGACTTGAGCGATATTGGTGGTGGTGGGGAGTACAAGCCCGATGGAGGCAGTTCAGATGGAGGTAATCTTCACACTAAAAGCATTTCTCATTTTGATTTGGGCTTCAATTTGTGTTGCCAGTCACTGAATTGATGTACATAAGGTTGTATGCCACATTCCATAATACTTCCCAATATACAGTATGTCCTGCACTTTTAAATGTTTGCACCTCAACTCACTTCACATTCACTCAGTCATATGAGTTCAATTAGACGCTGAAATAAAAGATAGATGTGAATCTTTTTATCTGAATTACAGTGTATTAGTAGTGTGAGCTAGTTTGAACCAGCACCATCATAAAGGATGCAATTGTGTTTCTCAAAAGATTAATGATTTATTTTTCTCCTAACTGTAGCTGCAACTATTGATACAACTAGGACACAAATTGCTCTCTTTTGCCACAACAATAAATGTGCACTTATACCATGTTTCTGTCCAGTTTACAATAACATATTGCATGGTTTAATTCATACTTTTCTGTACATTTTTTGGTTCTCTCCAACTATGCGCTCCTTCCATTGTTTGTTAAGATATCCTTCACTACCTCTGACTCAGCAAAGTTGAGTAATTCAAGGCAATGTTCATGGTAACATTTATTTATTGTCATAGTAACTGACAAATTGTGATTTGGGTGATTATCAAAAAATCTAGGGGGGTCATGTGGTTACATACACATTTTTTGATCACATATTCACGTTGCCTAAGGGAAATGGAAGTAGTTTGTAGTAAATAATAGACAGATGTGTGTGTCACAGACAGCAGGAGTCATGCAGGGCTGAGGCATGCAGTATGTTGTGGTTTTAATGGTAGAGTATGTGACCTGTAAACTCCCAACTTCCCCCACAGACAGTTTGTGACTGTTCAGAGGAACATCCAATCTGTGTCACATGCAGAGTCACATGAAGTGAACAGCCATATTTCAGTTATATAAAAATAATTCAAAAGTCCTGTCACTTGTCAGAAGACACTTTACTACAGTTTACACTTATTGTGGTAGAAATGTACAAATTAAAAAGGAAAATGGAAGGAAAAGACACAAATATAAAGAATTGTAATTACCTCTTTTAATTATGTCTTTGTGTCTTAGTGGTTTAGTCAGAGCATGGAAGGAACTGGTCTTTCTGCCAAAGAAAGAAAAATGAATAAATAGCCAGAGGCTGATTAGAACCACATGACTGGTTTTCACATCTTAGGCAGCAGCTAGAGTAACCTGTTATTAACTGCAGCTTACTGCATTCACAACTTCTCAGTTGGAATTTTACTCATAGTGAAAAAATTGTAAAAGGGGAGATTGATGAGAAAGTAATATTGATCTGATCAGCCATATCCACAGTTTCAATACCTCCTCCCCTCAGTGAAACAAAACGGAGAAAATGTCTAACTTGACTTTTCTCCTTTTCTTTTGAACGTAGGCCATGCAGAGGACCCGGGCTATGATCCTCACGGTAAGTGATTCTTCCTATATTTACTGGGCCTGCCTTGATTCTCTACGTCATCTGTTTAAAACCCACTGACTATCTTGAGAAGTACGTATCCATGTCCAGTGTTTAGATTCATTATAATTCTTCACCTAAAACGTCATCCAGTGGCTGAGGTCTCCAGACATCCAAAAGTCAATGTGTCTGTCCAATAAAAGTGTTATGTTATTCATCTCTTTTCTCTTAACATCATAGACTTTGTTGATTGATTTGCTTTCTGTATTCTTCACAGGTGGTGCTGATCAACCTCAAGGTAAATCCACCATTACTGATCTTGTCTGGTGCTCTTCTGGGTGTACTTCCTGTCCTAGTGCGTGCATGCTCTTTCATCGTGGGCATCATTATTTCTCCTCTCCCGATTGATCTGCTCTTGTGCTGCTGCTGGGTATTTCCTGTTTCCTGTCATAGAGGAAGCTGTGTATACTGCTTCTGATTTCATGCTTATGTATTGTGGTTTGTGGTTTTCAAAGCACTGGCCTTTTTGAGTATTTGTCAGACTTAGGTTACATTTATTGTCTTTTCACCTGACAAACATGGCAACTTTGATAATAAATTGGCCCTTGGCTTGAGTTTCATAGCGGCATATTCCTCATATTGATACCCCTGGTCTGGTTTCTCTGGCTAAAACGATACAATTCTGTGTCGTTGCAGATCCAGACCTTCCGTGGGGCCAAATCCTGAAGATGCTAAATGCTAACATACCAGAGGAATTCTATATGTGGATGTCAAACTTAAAACAAATCTTAACACCCCTGTTAGAGAGGGCCATGAATCTTCTGCAAGCTATGCCATGAGCCATTGGTTCATTTATGTTCTGACTGGCTTTCAGGTCTGAGGTTGCTGTTGATTAGTGGTTTACTGGTGGTTTACAAATGTCTGTTGTACTGGATGTAAAGATATATCAGGGTGTTTGAAAAGCCAGGATTCAAAGAGAAATTGTTTGTTCCTAACATGGAATTCTGGGGTTGTGGGGTGCTCCCCTTTGTGCTTAAGTTTAAAGTATTTCAACTGGAGCTCTGGTGCTCCTCCACAATTACATGGAGTGGACAAAATAACAGAAACACTTTTGGTAATGTGTGAAAGGCAACCTCTGCAGAAAGTCCGGATCCAATCCGCCAGTCATCCTCTGTAGGTTCTCTCTAAAAACGGCCACTAAATGTTTCACAAGGTGGTTTAACTGTAGACTTATATGTGAAAGGAGGCCCTAGCATAAATTTATTATGAAATTAAAGTTTCAGTGTGTAGGACTTATTAACATCAGGTTTGTTGTATAATGAGGTGTTTCTATTAATGTGTCCACCCCTTTTAATGTAAAAGAGACCGTGGCATGTTTTTTATTTCTATTACTAGATTGTCTTCCAGAGCTCTTTCTGTCTTTCCAACTCGGCTCAGTTGTTTTCAAAGTTTACAGAGACAAGCTAACTGCTGAGCCACCATCAGGTTTAAACTATGCAGCCCTGCATGTATTATATAGCATTGAGTTTGGGTGTGTATGCGCTTTCCTTTTTTTTTTTTCATATCTACACCCTGCTCTCGTCGGTGCCATGACTCATTCATGTTTTGCTGTTAGACACCATTTATCTTAAGGTGGAGTTATGAACTCCTGTTACATAAAACATCACATCTATTTGAATCAGCTACTTTTCACAAAATGGTATTACCAGGTATTCCTGGTATTTTATTACCACTAAACAAGTCCTTATGTGAAGAAATGAAGACAGCACTGTTCCCAGTTCTGTTTTGTTAAGTTTTGAGATCTCAAAATTCACTCAAAAGCAAATATCTTTTATTAATTTGTTGTGGCTTTGTGAATGTTTTTTTTTCTGTCCTCCCTTTCTGGGCATGTGTGGCTACTGCCTTTGCACTCACTGTCAATTCAAACCCTGAGGATCTTCAACAGTCAGCATACATTCTTAGCATTCCCAGCACTCATGGGATTGTTGTAAACTTGTTTCTTATTATTAAGAAAACTTATCATCTTTGAATAATGTTAAATTTGAGATAATTTAGCACATGATGTTTTTTTCCCTTTTAGCACTTGGTAGCTTATGGATAGCTCTTTGGGTACTTTGGTTACTGGCAGCATATTTATTTTTGGTGGGTTCTTTGTAGTTACATTTTTAAGTTTACCTTGAGTCTTTATAGGATTTGTAACATTGATGCAATCACTAGAGTGTAAGAAAGTGATGACTGCTGTGATAATGAATAAATGTAGATGCATTATCAGTAATCAGTTTGATTTGATGATCAATCAAGGCTGGAGAAGCAAATGAGCAAAGTAGGAAAAACACTGACCATTATTGTGAGTCCATGAGTGAGTGAAACCTGAATGAAATTGTAAGGGGGTTCAAAGGGTTAAATTCATTTCAGTGTGATCACCCTCAATAGCCAAGCTGGGATAGGACAGGTCGAACCTCTCGGGTAAAAAAATCAGTCCGAGCAGCAACACTGTTCCAGGCCCTCAGGTGTCCTGCATGTGTGTGGGAAAGAACATGCACCTCATGCTCAGCATTTCTCAGTAGTAAGTCATGCTGTAGGCTGGCATCCGGTTTTCATTTGTCTTTTCTCTTTGCGTGTCTAGGCAACGCCCTATTTTCGTACACTGTGCCATCGTGACACACAAATCTAGCTCATGACTCACTGCGGTTTTAAAGACATGCCAGTCCTCAGAACAGCTAGGTGTGTGTGTGTGTGTGTGTGTGTGTGTGTGTGTGTGTGTGCCTTTGTGCTCCACCCTGCCCTGGTGTTTGGGTGTGTTGGTTTTTTAACTCTTAAGCCACCTTTTTTTTGGTAGATCTTGTCTCTGCACTGGTGTCTAGTCAGAGCATGGAAGGAATTGGTTGTTCTGCCAAAGAAAGTAAAATTAATAAAAAGCTACCAGGACCATTTGAGACCTTTTACTTACATTCAGTTACTGACTGATTTTGCCCTGATTGTCATATTTTTTTGCTTATGATGTGACAAAGTGTGACAGTTTATTTTTTTTAACTTTATTTGAACTTTTTAAAGTTTTTCCTTGAAGTGTGTTGGATGAACCTTTTTCCACTGTTATTTAAAGTTATTGACTGCCACCTTGTGGAAAAGGGGGGGTTATAACAGCTCACAGGTTGGAAAACTTTGTTCTACAATTCATCAAATACTTTCACTTGAAATATGGTTAAGGTTTGTGTAAATCTCCATGAAATCAGTTCAAGTAAACGTAATGTCTATTGAACACATAAAGACATCTGTGTGTGTGTGTCTCTGCTTTGTCATCCAGAAGCTGGATCTGGAACGATTGCAGGAATTGTCAGTACCATAGGAGTCGCTTTGGCCGGGGTAGCAGGAAGTTACTTTGCTTACCAGAAGAAAAAGCTCTGCTTCAAGCTGCAGGGAGGTCAGTATGTTTTTCTTTGGCCAAAACCTGATATTTTTTACAATGGCATAAATTGTATATACAGTTATCATAGCAGATGATGGAGAGATCATATTGATAAAACCTTCCCTCAGGTGTGGATCCTGAAAGTGGTAAAGGCGGGCATGGCACTCACTCTGAACCTCAAGGTAAGTTTCTTTTTTCTTGGACACTTACTGAAAATAAGTTTTGCTGTTTACATTGTACTGAAGGGTTACGATTAGGTAGGTCTCTCACCACCATGACTTTACAGTACAGCAGAGCATTTAAGGATGAACAGCATATTTCACAAAAAATACAGCAGTCTCACATACAGTCTCCTCATGGTGAAGGAGAGACTGCATTAGGTGTTCAGCTGGTAGAGATCGGTTGCAGGCCACCACATATGACCCTCATTATGCACAAAGGTATTAATGAATTTGGTGAGCCCTCGTGACTTAATTTCATGACAGAGGGCACCCTCTTTCAAAGAAAGATATGTCCTCTTGCCATCTTGTTCGAAAGGCAAGGGCCCTTCTAGCTTCTCAGCATTTTAATACATGAACATGAAAGGAGGATAGTTAGTACAGCTGTTCACAAATGTATACATTATTAGCACTATGTAATCATAAGAAGCATATTTAAGCCTATAAAACATTACTTACTGTCAGTAAAGGTACCGAATTATTAGCAGTTAAATGTATTTAGTGTTATGCAGGTTGGCCGGTCAGTATAATGTATATCATTCAAATCAATTTTATTTGTATAGCGCCAAATCATAATATACATTATCTCAAGGCACTGTACGTGTTAAGGTTGAGACCTGAAAAATTATAGAGAAACTCAACAGTTCCCACAATGAGCAAGCACTTTGGTGACTGTTGATAGTAAAAACTCAACTGGGAGAAACCTCTGCCAGAACCAGATTCAATGTTCCTCGACCAGTTGAGGTGAGCAGAGAAACAAATTGGGAAATAAGGAGAGGTGGGTGGAAAAGAGGGAGAAAATAGAGAGGGGGGTGGGGTGAGACCAGGAGCAGTAGTGTAACCATCATATTTAAGCTTTGTCAGGCTGGTTATTATAATGGAAATCGTATGAGTGAAAATTATAGATAGCAGCACCAGTTAATGTAATAATAAAAAAAATAATAAGAGGAACATTCTAAGTCTAACCTTAAATGTAGAGATGGAGTCTGCCTCCCAAACCCAGAGTGAAAGCTGGTTCCACAGGGGAGGAGCCTGGTATACTGTATTTTATATTGTAGAATTTTCTATCATTATTGCATTATTGTTTCAGTAGTACTGTTATTGCTGTTATATGTTGTGCTTTATTTACAGCTCCATAACAACAATGCATAATTTTAAGCATTATCTAGATATGTATCGTTCAACAAGTCCACAGAAACAGCTGCCTTAAAACTAGCCTGTAGGCTGACACCTAGTGGTAAATTGCAGATAGTGCAGATAGTTACTCTATATTTTGTATTGACTCTTGCACTCGTTGTTCTGTTCTTTTAACTTCCAGTACTCAGCAACCTGCTCAGGACAAACTAGACGGCCTTTTTTCAAGCACAAGACAAAAGGGGTCTCTACAACAACACAGAAGTGTATTCAACGCTCAGTCTCATCTGGTCCATAACATGAGACCTTCTCTGCATCTTTCTGCAGCCGGATTAGTTAAAACTATAAAAGCTGAAGCCTAACTGACAAATGTCAAACTCAAAATACAGTTAGCTATGTACCATTTATTGCTCCATTCACTTTTAACAAAACTTCAAGTGAAGTGATGATTTCAGCATGTGTATTTGCACAGAGCTCTGTGTCTATGTGCTTTGGCTGTGGAGTGCTGTACCAGTTTTCTTTCTTTTCATCATTTTAACACAGAATGTATATACTTTTACTCTTTCATCTAGCTGTTTTTTCAGCTTAAGCTCCTATCAAATCAACTCAACTCTTTCTGCAGAACTTTCAAACTGAAAGCCTACCAATAACTAGATCTGTTGAGGTAAGGGTTTTAATGTGAAATGCATTCCTCAGGAAGGGCCTATTTTTAATTGACAGCAATTTAAATTAGAGTTCAATCAACAGTGGACAGGGTGATAAGATAATTAATCAGCTGATTGATATTAGCAATATATTATAATTTTATATATTCATTGTCTTTACTGATCTACATGAATGATTTAAGTGGCACTTCATTGCAGTGGCAAGATAAACTACAATTGTTTTCTCAATATTTGCCTGGCTGTTTGAATAAAACATGTCAGATAAAGTTTCCCCAACTTAAAGTTAAGTTGAAAATAAATGTCACAAAATTCAGCATACACAACACAAGTAAGCTATATCTAAGATGTAAACTGCCCTTTATCACCCACAACATTAGTCAGAGTATGTGTTATCATACATGACATCCTTTTTATAATTAACCATTTTTTTGTAACTGTGTGAGCACCACGGCTTCCCCATCTCCTGATCTCATCGATTGCTGGTGCCGTTTTGTGGGGTCTTTTATTTAGTTTTATTCTTTCATAGCTGCACTGACCAATATTTTTGCTGTGGTTACAAACGCACAAAAAAGCATAAATTTCACACATCCTGCAATTATGATAAACAAAACCAAATAGACAAACCAACTGCAAATAAATCTTGCCTATTAGCGGTACAATTGTCTGGTCTTATGTGTCTTAAATTGCAATATGCTCTCTAGGAATGTAATCAGTTTTTTAATCACAAATAAGCACAGACACAAGTATGTACACCAATAAATATTATTGCATCAGGGAATGCCAGTTGAGTGAGAATTGTTATGATGCCAAACAATACAATGAATTGCATCCTTGTGAGCTGTAAATACTTTAGAATAATATTTATAGATATCCGCTAACTTTTGCTTTAGGCTGAGTGCTGCAGTGTGCTTTGAGCATTTCAATATCAATGAGCATGAGCTCAGTTTGAAGTGTACTTTGAGTATTTCTTTTGTTCCAACTTTTACAAGCAGAAACTTGATTCAGTTTTATCTCATCTGATGAGATAAATGTTACTTTTGGAGTGGATTTAATGTGTGTGTACATGTTTTCAATAAAGTGCTGTTGTGTACAGTTTATTAATGTTTTGTTACTCTGTTATATTCTGCTGTATAGTTACTAATCCAAGTTAAGCACAGATATTTATTTAAAATTTTTGGGATCAGGATCAACACATGGTTCACTTACTAGCTTTTCAGAGTTTTCATGCAAACGGTTCTTGTAAAATCCAACCTAGTTAATTTAAAAACATGATATTTGAGACAACTTCTTTTGAACTGACTCTATGTACACTTTAAATATGCTGATGTGGTATGTTGGTGTTACGACCCAGATTAGAGCTAGGAGGAAGGGAAGTAACACGGCTCTGGTAGAATCTGGCAACGGAGCCTTTTATTGAAATAATGCTCCAAATGACTTGCATTAACAACGGAATCAAAGAACAAACATGTTACACAAAGGGTTAGGTGCGGAGGGTGACGCCAAAACATGAAATATACAAAAGACAAGCCCTCTAGCTAAATCCTGGTCCTACTCCCCTGACTCATGGTGTCACACAAAAACAAAATAACACTTCACATAACCAAAAATACAGTCAGAACGCCACCCATAAAGACTAGTGAACTAACAAAGGGAAACTGTGAGTGCACAATGAAATAAGAAAATAACAAACTAAACTACGGCCCCACAAAGAACCCTCATATACAAGTCGATATAAAACAGCAAGAGGCACGAGGCAGACCGATCACATTAAATCTCAGCCCCCTCAACATCAAACAGGATTCCTTTTATTCCTTCGGTCACGAAGACTCGAGAGCTGAATAGTTCGCTGACGAAATTGGAGGAGGAGCCAGTGGAACGTGGATAACTGTCTTGGCCTGTGGGTGGTGCAAGGCGGTGCTGGTGTGGAGAAATAAACAACACTGTCCCCCCCCATCTTTAAAGCAGTCCAGGCCCATAACAGTTGGATAGAATTTTTTTTTAAATACTGTGACCACAATGGTCAACACAATCTATGTATCCTCTTGTTGATAATGTAAGTGGTTCTATGCAAAGGAACATAAGCAAAACTATAAATCACAGATATTTAAAAGAACTGCGAGGAACAGCATACCAAACATTATTAGGCTTCCCATAAAAATACAAAATTACAATTACACACACACACACACACACACACACACACACACACACACACTAAATGCTCCAACCTGACTGGTTGTAACTAATAAGGAGGAAATGTCGATATCATAGAATTGAGAACCCTGTGTAACTAGTACAGTTTGCAAATATGTAAATGCTCTAGGCTGGGCTAACAGACAGTCTGTTGATCAAAATATTTGTATATGCACTGCATGAAAAAATAACACCAGTTCAAACATAGACATGTGAATACAAATAAAGCAATTTCAGTTTCATTTTATGAAAAATATTAAATTAAATCTTAATTGCAGATAAACAATGTAGTGTGAAAGCAGTTTTCTAACTTCAATCTGCACCATAAAAACGCTACGGATACAATGTCCAGCACACAAATAATGAGAAAGTGAGTTTATATTGTAGAACTGTTTGAGGAAGACTCACTACTGACAATGAATAATTCTGAAGTAGCTCTGAAGCATTAACACAGGCCAGAGAAACAGTCCATTCTAAATGGGCAAGTTTAGAACGGGCACTGCACTAGTTCTAATAAATGCATCTTGTTCCTCAGAAAACAAGAATCAATAAAATCCTTCTGTTTTCCGTAAGTGTTTCTGTACAATCTTTTAGAGTTTTTAGTTTTTACTAGACTTGGCTAATCTAACAAAGAAAAAACATCTGCTGGTTTTCGTCTACTGTAATACATTAAAAACTTTTTACGGGCTAAATTGTATATAACCTAGACCATATCCATACTAATGAGAGAAAATTAAACAGCATCAGTCTTTTGTGCTGTGGATTCCACAAGATATTTAAAACTTTAATTTGAAGTCCTGTTGACATGATTGTATCACATTATTTGTGCAGATTTGTCAGCAGCACATTCATGCTGCCAATCTCTTATTCTCCCACATCTCCAAGATGTTCTACTGGATTCTGAGGCTGCAGTCGTTATTTTTCTTTTGATAATTATACTGGCATGTTTCGTGGTTGCTGTAGTTTGTATAAATGTTGTTGAGGATTTTTTGACCATCCTCACACATTACTGAATATGCCACTATCCATTATGTTTATTACATTATATCTGTACAGGAAAGTAATGCCTGTCTAATTCCACAGATACTCCCTTCTCTCTCCAAGCAGTACCAAGGTCAGGTTATAGATAAAGGGCCACCAACAGTACATTGTAGTGTCAACGCTTAAGGACTTTCATATCTAACTCAGATGTGCCAGACAGAGAGGCACAAACTTCAACTCTCACCAACTTCAACTCTTTTCCGTATTTCACCAGTGGCAAGATGCAAGGACACAATGTGATTTAGTTATGCATACTTTAGGCTTAACTATCCAATAGGATGTGAACACCTACATGTAACATAGAGAGTGACAGCAATTCTAGCCATTCATGGATGTGCTGATAGAATGGGTGACACAAGTAGAGGAAGATATATGGGGATCCTGTGGGAGACATCGTCAGACTTGGGGGTGACAATTGCTCATGTTACTCTGTTGATGTTTGTATATTGTTTCACCTTCTGGTCTCCTTGATGCATCAAGTCTACATTAAAATCTTCTGCATAAGACATCAGCTGCTGCCTGAGTTCTCCTTTCACCAGCTTCCAGAAAACGTCCATTACAAATGTTAATATGTCTATCCCCTTTGTGTTTGAATGGCCAGATTTGCCAATATATATGTTTCCCCTGTGTCTCAGTGAAGAAGATCAGTTTGGGCCCTAAAGTTCTCTTCAGATGGTGCTTGAGTTTAGTTAGGTTGACCTATTTATGTGCCCAAATTTATTGTAAAAATTATTTCTGCCCTTCTGTTAATAAAGAAAAAACTTTAAAAAAATGAATAAAAAACTACATGTGTATCTCTGGTCTATGACATTAACTGAATCTCCTGAACTGTACCTGTAAAACAAAAGAAAACTGACTATTGTAGCTGTCAGGATGCACAAAATGGCAAACGTGAACCCAAAAGCACGACACTTGAGCAGTTTTAGGGAATAACAAGAGTCTGGTTTAATGGAATGATCAGGGGTCAAAAGCCAGGCAGACAGTCAGAGATAGCAAACCAATCCGATAGGGAGCAGGCAAAAAGGAATCCAGGGTCCAAAAGGCAGGTCAGAATTGAGATCAGGCAGAAACGCTGGAAAGCTAGAAAAAAAAAACAACACACTAGACGATCTGACAGAGAACAGAGGAAATGAGCCAGTATATATATTGGGTGACTAATGACAGGTAATGGGATCTGTGGGGAGAGATGATGCAGAGCAGGGGAGAGTGGCTGAATTCTGAAATGACACGAGAATTAATACATGAAAAATAAGAGAACAGACAATGAAAATGTTATGAGCTGACTGAAGTTGTGACAGTAACCAAAAAGGAACTGGGAAAACACAAAATCTTCGCAACCAAAATGACCCCTGAACATCAGCACTGCAATAAATGCTTTTTGCAAACAAGGCAAGCTAACATAACTTTACAGGTACAGTAACTGACTTTATTCAGGTCCAGAGTAATCTTTTACTATGCTGTGCAGTTTAATGAACAGTAGATGTCACCAAAGCTAACACAGACCTTTTTACATATGGTCTATACAACACACCCATTTCAGTAATGTGTATGTCCTGTAACATGACAGTATGTCTAATTTTTGAAAACACACATACACTTATCTCATGTAAAAAAGTTGCCACCGTAACTGACTGTGCTGCTGACTTACACTGAGCCTAAATCTCCATCGGCAAACAATGTTGAACAACTAATAAATGCTCTTTATTAGTTGTGTAAAGTAAAATTATGTAACATGTTAGCACAAGGTTAAGCGATCTCTTAAGCTTTGCAGTTCCTTCCCAGTGATTTTATAGCTTCAGAGCCTCTCTCCTTCAAAACTACAAAAAAAAATAAAATAAAAAAAAATCTTTCATGGTGGGATCATATTTAAAGTTGCTCCAAAAGTTGAAACTGTTTTGTTACCATCATATTCTTTTCCCTTATCTGTATGTTATTGTCAGGGTTATGTAAAGCAGGTGGGCCCAAGATGCAGAGGCAGAGTTTTAAAACAAAAAGTGTGCTTTTAATGGAAAATGTCAAGCAGAGAAAACAACAAACCGAGAAATCTCAAAAAAGTCTGAACTGAAAGAACCAAAAAGCACACAGGGGAAAACACCAGGAACTTACTAAAAGACAGAGAAGAAGGCATTGAGGACAATAAGCACAGGAGACGAGGCATTGACAACAACAAACCGACAAGGGGTCGCACAGAGACTTATATACACACAGGGAAGGCAGGGGCAATTGAACACAGGTGGAACACGTGAGGACTGGTGCAGACAATCACAAAGACAGGAAGTGAAGAAAGAAAAACACATGAGGAGCAGAAACTACAAAATAAAACAGGAAACAGAACACAGGGAGTGGGAAAACATGAGACACAGAAACAACTCATAAACAAACATAAACACAGGGATAAACATGAAACACAAGGAGGTAATAATTAAACTGAAAACACTCTTCATAAAGAGGCGGAAAATAAACAGTCAGATGACAAAACCATGACAGTTATCTGATGTCATCCAGTGCAGAGGAGGAGAAATGTGTTCCCTTTTGTCATCAACGAAATTATTTGAAATACGTTATAAAATATAACAAAATGTAACAAATATAAAATATATATATTTTCGTCAAATCTAAACTATAATTTTGTCTAATTTAGGCAGTGAACTACAATGCATGTTTTTTGAAAACCTATGATATAACAAAAAATACAAAAAAGTTCAGCCCCAGTTGCATGATTGGCAAGGTTTGTGCTACAGTACATGTAGTCCTATATGTACTGTCTTTTGTAAATGTTTGATATTAAGTCACTTCTGTCTGTTTTATAACCTGTTTATAGGGTGTTCATTAAAGACAAGAAAGGAGGTTCAGTCTTGGCAGAAAGTTTAATAAAACGTAAACCCACATTTACTGACTTGTTTTTCTGGAGCATTTACCTATGTGTATTTACCACAACTTCCGACAAAGCTAACTTTCTACTAGTTGAATGACCAGCTGAACAAACAGATAACACGACACACACTCTTCCCTCAGCTGTTAAAAACAGACTGAGATGTGACTTTGCGTGCAGTGTGGCATTCGTGCCCAGGAGAGGTTCCAGGAAAAGCTGGTGTAAAGATGCAACTGTCATCTGGGCAGGTGTGATTGTGATTTTTCTAGAATACTGTCTGAAAAGGCTTTTGCACAAAAGTTGAGCTATTTCCTGGCCTTTTTTGTGGACATGTCAGGTATGTGCTGTTTTTTATTTAATTGCAATTCTCTCTGGTTTCTCTCTCCGGGTTTTTAAATATAAAGAGCACTCACTATGCCATGTGACAAACAATACATGCAGCCAGGACAGAGCTGCAGAGTTAAGGTCACTGACACAAGTCTCTGACACAATTGTCTCAACTGCACAGAATATGAATCATATGAAATTGGTTTTACACTTATTACAGTACAACCACAACGGAAATATTTACAAAATGGAGCCATTTTTGCCCTTTAGTGAGACTGCCTTGTAGAAACAAGTTCAAATTTAAATGTGCATATTTTGAAAATTGTGGCAGCAGCTTCAATTGCTCAAAATTAGACAAATTTATAATTAGAAGTAGTCTGTCTTTCTGAATGAATAGATGAGGCATACTGTATGTACACATGACAAAGAAGTCAGAATCGAATATGAATAAAGTTGATCTATGATTGCCAGAGTGAACTTATTACTTAGTTTGGTAATTGTTAACTGAAGCATATGGTTGAGGGTAACTAGGGAATGGCAGACCACATTCTTCTTTTCAAGGATTTATGGAGGACTCCCCTAGTTGTGTGTCACCTTGATTAAAAGTGCCTGCCAATTGAATGAACAAATAAAAGCACTGTTCAACATCTACTCTTATCATAGACAATGGAAGTTATTACTTAGAACTGTCCAGTTGTCATCAGATCAGCAGAGATGCATGTTAATACCAGGTCTGAACAGTAAAATCAGCCATCCTCTGTATACTCCAGAGAAAAATAGTGTTTGATTTAAAGCCGGGGTGACCCCAAAAGGTCAAGAGGAGGGTTCGTGCCCTGCAGTAAATTTTATTATTAATAACAACTTCACCCTGATTACACTCCACCGTTACAACCCTTCCACACCTGGTCACTTCCAGTTTACACCATGACATCAATTCTCACTCTCGACTCCTCACTTTCTGTAGTAAAGCTAGTTCTCTGTGCCATGAAGGTAATACTAGAACTCTCTGCCCTGTAAAATTCTGTGGATTTAACCAGCTGAACCACTTCACCCCCCCTGTCAAATTTTCCTAAATTAGTTCTAGATCCCTAACAAACACAAGCTTCATTTTAAAAAACATTTTCCTTTTTCCATTTTACAATTTTATTGTCAGTTTTCAAAGGTTAGCCTGAAGCAGAGCTGTACTTACTTTAGGTCTCCAATGACATCTTTAAATATATCTTAAAACTCTACCAAAGTTGGGTAAAGTCAAATCACAATTTTATTCCAAAATAATAAACAATACTGCTCACATCTAAACTTCTCTTTCAAACTATTAACTCTATTATTAATGCTACTACCAACAATGCCTACATTTTTGCACCCTCTACTGAAGCCTGTGAGACGTTTTCAGATTTCTTCATCCATAAAACTTACATCCTACCTCTTGTCCCTGACTTCATACCATTACTTCACTTAAAGGAGGTGTTCAGAACAATCTGTCCGCTTACTCTGGCCATAATTAACAACTGTTTAAAAAATGAAATTGTCCAGTCCTGTTTTAGATATACATAATTTATCTTTATCTTATGTCTTTTATTGCATTTTTCTCTTCCACTTCTTTTTATACTCCTATTGTTTTTTTTCATTTACCATGTTTGTAAAGTCCTCTGGCTCAACTCCTTTTGTTTTAAACTTACTATATAAATAAATCGGACTTAACTTGACTGTTTGACCAATGATAATTTTGACACTTTTGTTGTGAAGAAGAACATTTAGTAGTTCCTCAATATTTGCCTCATTATAGACAGAGCCTGATGCAGTGACCAGCTTTAAAGTCACTTTTAAAAGTGCTCATTGGTTAGCATCTATCAAAACAATAGGGTGTTAAAGCAATTTAAAATATACTTTGATCTTTTTTTTAATGATTAAATGATCACTGGGCTTTTTAGCCTAAATCAGTGCAGATTAATATAATTTCATTAACATGAATAATCTGCAGCAAATTTACATTTCTACGCTTGAGTCAAAGATCAGTTCAAAGATTAAGGACACCAAATACCAGATCAGTGATACATTTGTAGTGATGACTTAAAGTCATCAATTCAATCACGATTCACAGACATATCAGGCTCACTCTAAACCTGCCATGTGATCATTCTCTAGCAGATGAGGCCTTCATCACCCTGGCCACCACAAACTCCTACTGCAAGGGAGCCACAGTGGTGGCAAGTAGTTTACGGCAGCATGGGACAACTCGCAACATCATTGTCATGGTCACACCAAATGTCTCAGAACAGTCAAGGTGGGTGTGCAAAAGATCCCTTGATCCCCTGATATGGACAGACACTGGCCTTTAACCAGTTTAATGATTGTCAATCCACAAGTTGGAGTATTTCTGGGGCTTTTAGTTCACTAAATTAGCTCTGTCACATGTTATGAACATGCTGTTGAAGAGACCCTTTTTCAGTAATAACAGTATCTTATTATCTCAATATCTCATATTTTCCTGTGTGTAAGAGTTAAGTTATAATTGCTATATGGAAAAGTAAACAAATTGTTAATTGCAATTTATAATTTGGATCGAGTCATTGTGTAGATTTATAAATATACTAGAAATAACTTAATGCCTTGTCCCGTGACCAGGTGGCTCTTTTTCCAAGACTTTTGTTGTCTAAGTAATTTTATTTCAACTGTTAAACTGCAGTTCCATGCTGCTGTTAAAGAAATTCTAATACTGGTAACAGTGGCTAACCTCAGATGTATATTCACCTGTCTGAAATGCTATCCAACAGACTTGGCCTTGAGAGTGTGTTTGATGAGGTCATCCTGGTGGATGTGATGGACAGTGAGGACCGCCTCCAGCTTTCACTGCTGGGACGTCCTGAGCTTGGTATCACCTTTACTAAGATCCATTGCTGGACTTTGACACAGTACAGCAAGTGTGTCTTTCTGGATGCTGATACACTGGTGAGTCAGTTGAACATTTAGTCACAGGTTAAAGCCACATGTGGAAAATGTTTATGATTATTTCATATTATTTCGGAAATGATTTCTTAACCATTAAATAAGCTACAAGTGACATGTTGTAATTCATACAAAAAAAGAAACAGTAGAAATGTTGATGGTACTTAAAACGACTAGAGCGATGAGGATAGTTTCAGACATTTTGATGCCTCCTACAAGCAGAAACAAACACAGAGAAACAGTCACGCACATAAGCTGCTTACCTTCAAGACAGATTGATCCATTTACCACATTTTACACATGTCAAACCATAGTCTTCATCATTAATTCCTAGAATAATTCCTAGAATAATTCCTAGAATTTAAAACAAAGAGCTCATTCTAAATGAATAGATCCTATGCCCGAACAGATATTGCACAAACACAGCATGTGTTGTACATGTACAGGATGTACAGAACTGATCAACAACAATAAAGCTACATTTTTTATTATTGGAATCAATGAAAACACTGATGTTAGGGGACAATGTATTGGAGGATGTTGGTACTGTAGCTTCTATCTCTATTTGGTCAGTGTAAACATGTACTCATGTCAGGTGGAACAGGCATGTTTGAAGACTGAACTCAGTAAACACAAATGGAGATAGTGTGTTCAGGTCATACCTGCACTGACGCACATACATGAACAAGAATGGTGTTACAGTCTAAGTCTAAAATTAGCAAATGTCACTATTTTTTTGAATTGATAATTTCTTTGTTCTTCTTCGAACAAATTGGGATAATTTGAATGATTTTGTTTGACATGAATTGTTTAGAATTTGGTCGTCAAAGTTCAAGGGTCGAGGTCATTGTTATCTCTTAAAATAACATGTTTTGGCTAAAACCGTATACTTATTATTATAAAATACACTGTTACATAAAATACAAATACACTTTTTAAATAATACTGTAAAGTCTTGTACAGTATTATATATAATATATAATATATATAATTAACATATATATAACATCTCATAAATAGATATATCTCTCCATTGTCCAGGGATGGCAAACAATGCACAATCACTTTTCAGCAGATTGCTGAGGTCTCATTTCCTCAATATATTATGAAGATAATGTTGTACAAAACTATCTGTGGATTTAGAAATCTATAAATGCAAGTAGGAGTTGTAGTAAACTGGAACTGTTCTTTAATGTAACACACATTAATCCCGTCCTGTAACTCTAGAAACATGAGAAATGTATGGCACAATTGAATGTATTTCAGCTGAAACAGATGAAGAGCATAATGCAATTACCTGCCATGTGGCATGTGCACCAGGAAGAGAGGGCATATTGTCACGGACTAGCTAATGGTGTGTGACAAAGGGGAGGGAAAACTGAAGTAAATCACCAATTGACTAGTTTAATGCAAATAAAGAAACATAACTTTATATAACATGGGGTGTAGAACTAGTAGAGTAGTGAGAGGCATCTGTGTCAGTGGAAAATGTGTATGTGTGTGCATGTGTGTGTGTGTCTGTGTGATAGTGTAAAAAAATGTCCATCCAAACCAAATCTGAAAGTGAAAAACAGAGGAGAGAGAGAGAGAGAGAGAGAGAGAGAGAGAGAGAGAGAGAGAGAGAGAGAGAGAGAGAGAGAGAGAGAGAGAGAGAGAGAGCAAAGCCTTGGTGAGAACTCGGGTGAATGGCCTGTATTTGTAGAGCATACATTCACCTATTCACACATACATTCATACAGTGCATCTATGCACAACTCTGTTCTACATCATTAATTCAATTTTGGGTTCAGTTTCTTGCCCAAGGACTATTGTCATGGGAAGTGGGGGATCGAACCACTGAATAATAATCCAAATATACTTTCTAATACACAATATATAGATTATATTCACAGGAAACTGTTTTCCTATAGTCCAAGGCTGTGTCTGAAATCATTTACTAATTGCTATAGTCTACTATTTAGTGAATTCACCATTTTATAATTTTTTATACACTAAATTGTAGACTCATTGTTTCCCAACGTGAAAAGGTGTGTACAACCCATGGTCACTAACCTAGCAACACATGCATTCATGCATTGCTTGCAACAATGACAGGAAAAAAAATGGCAGAGAGAGGGGAGGAGAGAGGAAAGCTCCTTCTCTATCTGAGGATTCTAATTCTAATCAAAAATATCTTAATTTTTTCTGGCAGTAGAATAAAGTGTTGTAAAAAAATGATTCTAAGGGTGAAATAAATATTTAAAATGTAATATTTATGATCTAAAATTTGTTATGGGATTGAATTGTGTCTGAATTTCTTTTTTCTTTTGCTGATAAGCTCACTGTATAGCCTTCTTCATAGAAGTCCCTTTATAGTGAGTAGGTGTTTGTGAATGAGTGGGTGATTTCAGACACAGCATGTTATGTTCTTTTAAGAAAAAATAAATAAATTATATATATATATATACACACAACAACATTTACAAAAGCAAACTGCAATGTATTCAATTCTAAGACAATCAAATTCAATCAAATTTTATTTGTATAGCCCATATTCACAAATCACAGTTTGTCTCATAGGGCTTTAACATGGTGTGACATCCTCTGCCCTTAACCCTCAACAAGAGTAAGGAAAAACTACAAAAAAAACTTTTAACAGGGTAAAAAGAACGTAGAAACCTCAGAGAGAGCCACATGTGAGGGATCCCTCTCCCAGGACGGACAGAAGTGCAATAGATGTCAAGTGTGAAGGGAAACATCATCAAGGTTTTAGCAGTATTGATAGGGGTAGACCTTTCTGAAGCATAACTGAAGGTCAGTGAATTGGTGGATTAATGCCAATAAGGGTCAAGTATCTGAGAAATACTATGTATCAAGCAGTCCTGCTGCAATCATAGTCTATGGTCAGCAACCAGCAAGATCATGATCCACCATCTAGATCGGATGCCATTATAGTCCACAGTCATTGTTCATTGTCGCCATTAGGATCCATCATCAGCTGCCACCTTGGTCGTGGTCCACCACCATTTTCCGATGCCAAAACGATAAAGGATCCACCTTTATTGTCACGATCAGCCAGCACGATACAGAATCCGCCATACTGGATCCACCATTACAATCTCTGATACACGATCCACAGATCCTAATCCATGATGTGGCCACAGCTGCGACCCTGGATCTGCGGACAATAAGGCAAAGGGACTCCGGGGAAGAAGTCAAGTCAGTAACATGTATTGATGAGACATGAATTACTTTGATATGATAATGATTGAGAAGAGGAATGAGAAGCTGGAAAGAGAAGCTCCGTGTGTCATGTGTCCCCCGACCTTCTAGACCTATAGCAGCATAACTAAGAGCAGGTCCAAGACAAGCCTGTACCAGCTCTAACTATAAGCTTTATCAAAAAGGAAGGTTTTAAGCCTACTCTTAAATATACAGGTGGTGTCTGCCTCCCGAATTGAAAGTGGGAGATGATTCCACAGGAGAGGAGCTTGATAGCTGAAAGCTCTGGCTCCTACTCTACTTTTAGAGACTTTAGGGACAACAAGTAAGCCTGAATTCTGGGAGTGCAGTGCTCTAGTGGGTTGATAAGGTACCATCAGCTCTTTAAGGTATAATGGTGCCATATTATTAAGGGCCTTGAAGGTGAGGAGGAGAATTTTAAATTCTATTCTAGATTTAACCGGAAGCCAGTGTAGCGAAGCTAATACTGGAGAAATGTGGTCTCTTTTCTTTGTTCTTGTCAGGACACGTGCTGCGGCATTTTGGACAAGCTGCAGGGTCTTTAACGACTTACTGCTGGAGCCTGATAATAATGAATTACAATAATCCAGTCTGGATGTAACAAAGGCGTGGACTACTTTTTCGGCATCCTTTTGAGAAAGGACATGTCTGATTTTGGAGATATTACGCAAGTGGAAAAAGGCTGTCCTAGAAATTTGTTTTTAAGTGTGAATTAAAGGATAAATCAGGATCGAAGATCACTCCCAAGTTCCTGACTGTTTCATTGGAAGCAAGGGCAATGTCGTCTAGCGCAGCTATATCGTTAGATAATGTATCTCTAAGGTGTTTAGGGCCAAGTATTAGAACCTCTGTTTTATCTGAGTTTAATAAGAGAAAATTGCGGGTCATCCAGGATTTTATGTCCTTGAGACATACTTGGAGTTTAGTTATTTGATTACTTTGTTCAGGTTTTATTGACAAGTATAACTGGGTGTCATCCGCATAACAGTGGAAATTTACAGAGTGTGTCCTGATAATGATTCCGAGTGGAAGCATATATAATGAGAATAAAATTGGGCCGAGCACAGAGCCCTGTGGAACACCATGGTTAACTTTGGTGCGCACAGATGACTCATCATTAATTTGCACGAATTGGGAGCGATCAGAGAAATAGGATTTAAACCAGTTTAGGGCGGCTCCTTTAATGCTAATTAACTGTTCTAGTCTCTGTAGTAAAATATTATGGTCAATTATGTCGAATGCTGCACTAAGATCTAACAGAACAAGGACAGACACAAATCCCTGATCTGAAGCTATTAGAAGGTCATTAGTGACTTTTGCCAAGGCTGTCTCTGTGCTATGATTGGCTCTGAAGCCCGACTGAAAGTCTTCATATATATTATTTTCCTGGAGAAACTCACACAGCTGATTGGCTACAACTTTTTCTAGGATTTTAGACAGGAAGGGGAGTTTAGATATTGGTCTGTAATTGGCTAAAACCTCTGGGTCTAGGGTGGGTTTTTTGAGAAGGGGTTTGATTACAGCTATTTTAAAAGACTGTGGTACATATCCTGATGATAATGACAGATTTATTGTGTTCAGTAACGTGCTATCAATTAGGGGCAGAATTTCTTTAAGTAATTTTGTAGGAATGGGATCTAAGATACAAGTTGTTGGTTTAGAACATGAGATTAGTTTGGTCAGCTGATCAAGGGTGATCAGAGAGAAGCTGTCTAAATAATTGGTAGGATTCTTAGCCGTTTCTGAGATTTCTGTTCTTGGTAGGGTATTAGTGCCAATTGAGGGCAGGAGATGTTTGATTTGATTTCTCATAGTTAGAATTTTATCATTGAAGAAATAAAATAAAGATATTGCTCTTTAGGGATCGAGGAATACTGGGTTCGGTGGAGGTGTGACTCTCTGTCAGCCTGGCTACAGTGCTGAAAAGAAACCTGGGGTTGTTTTTATTCTCTTCTATTAGTTTCGAATAGTAGGCAGCTCTTGCTTTGTGGAGGGCCTTCTTATATGCTTTAACACTACTCTTCCAGTCTAGGAGATATTCAACACGGTTGCTGGAGCGCCACTTCTTTTCTAATTTTCTTGATAATTGTTTTAACTCATTATTATATTATATTATACCAGAATTATACCACGGAGCTAATTTATTATGTTTAATATGTTTCTTTTTTAGAGGCGCTATTGAGTCTAGTGTTAATCGTAATGAGTCTACAGAGCTATCGACGAGATGGTCAATCTTAGTGGAGCTAAGGTTTTTAATGAATTTGTTGTTTATATTGACGGATAATACAGGTTTAAATGTAATCGGAATTATTTCCTTAAATTTAGCTACAGCACTATCAGGTAAACATCTAGAAAATGAGTTTATTATTAGTGGCATATATTCTGATAGTGAAAAATCGAAGGTTATTAAATTATGGTCTGATAGAATTGGATTGCGCGGAAGTACTGTAAGATGTTCAATTTTTACACCGTATGATAATATAAGGTCAAGTGTGTGGTTACAACAATGAGTAGGTTGGTGTACACACTGACTGAAACCAATTGAGTCTAATATCGAAATAAATGCTACGCTAAGGCAATCTTTATTATTGTCAACATATTAATATAATATATATAATATATATAATATTAAAGTCACCAACAATAATAATATGATCGGTCTTTAGGACTAGGTTTGATAAAAACCTAGTATAAGCCCCAGGAGCACGGTAAACTACAGCAAATATGATTGGCTGTTGGTGTTTCTTAGATTGGCGTGGAAGACTAAGAACAAGACATTCAAATGAGTTGTAGCTTAGTTTAGGTTTAGGATTAATTAATAGACTGGAGTTAAAAATAGCAGCAACTCCACCTCCTCGACCAAAGTCTCTGGGAACGTATGAATTTACATGACTGGGGGGAGTAGATTCATTTAGACTGACATATTCATCAGGATGCAGCCACGTCTCAGTGAGGGACAATAAATCAATGTTGTGATCTGAGACTAGTTCATTAACTAAAATAGCCTTTGATGATAATGATCTTATGTTTAAAAGACCACATTTAAAAGTCTTTGTTTCCTGAGTTGTTGCAGAGGTTGTGTTAATTTGTACTAGATTTTTGTGTGGAATTCTCCCTCTGTTATTGTTTGATTTAAATAATTTAATGGGACGGTGGACAGACACAATCTCTATGGGTTTGTGGTTGTGTGACTGATCCAGAGGGAGCGCAGAGAAGTGTTTAGCACTGCAGCTCTGCTTCCTGGTCCCAACTCTGGGTTGTCATTTAATAGACTGGGTAATATTCCTAGATAAGAGAGATGCCCCATCCCAAGTGGGATGAACGCCGTCTCTCCTAACAAGACCAGGTTTCCTCCAAAAAGTTTGCCAATTATCTACAAAGCCCACATCATTTACAGGACACCACCTCGACAGCCAGCGGTTAAAACACAACATGCGGCTAAACATGTCATCACCTGTTGCGTTAGGGAGAGGGCCAGAGAAAATTACTGTGTCCGACATCGTTTTTGCAAAAGCACACACCGACTCAACATTAACTTTAGTGACTTCCGACATGCGAAGCCGGGAGTCGTTGCTGCCGACGTGAATTACGATCTTACTGTATTTATTTTAGTTTTAGCCAGCAGCATCAGTTTAGATTCGATGTCGCCGGCTCTGGCCCCTGGAATGCAATTGACTATGGTCGCTGGTGTCGCTAACCTCACGTTTCTCAGAACCGAGTCGCCAATGACCAGAGTTTGCTTCTCAGCGGGTGCGTCGCTGAGTGGAGAAAATCTATTTGAAACGTGAGCTGGTGGGTTTTTAATCATGGGCTTTTTAAGGGTAGCACTATGCCCCCTCCGGACAGTCACCCAGTGGCCCTGGGCTCCCGGCTGCACAGGACAAGTCGAGGGACTGCTAGCGGAAGCTAGGTGCTAGGCTAGGTGGCTCCGCGGCGGCTGGCTCTGCGGCGGCTGGCTAACTACAGCTAACGGAGGTTCTAAGCAGCGGAGCCGAGCTTCTAAGTCGCTAAGCCTCGCCTCCATCGCTACCAACACACTACATTTATTACATGTACCACTACTGTTAAAGGAGGCAGAGGAGTAAGTAAACATGAGACACTCGGAGCAAGAGAGAGCAGGGGAGCAAGAGGGAGAGAGAGAAGCCATCGCTGCTGTATTAGACTACAAGGGTGAACTCAAACAGAAGAATCCGGTGACACAAAATCACTAAGCACCAAAGAGTAGGTGGTATGTGTTTGATGTTTTAACTATATACTTAGCCGTAGTAATATAGAGAAAATTTGTTTAGCAGAGGAGCTAGTTCAGAGACAGCTACCACCACAAGCGACAGGAAATGACGTGAATCGCTTACCGTAGTACGTAGAGTAGATAGTCGAAATAGGAGAAAGATAGGACAAACAGGAGGTGATAGAAACGTCATGAACACACCCACTAGTTTAAACTGTATACTGACAAGTATGGGGAATGGAAAAATTACAATATGAGGTTTAAATATATAACATCTCTGCTAGTATAAAATCATTAAAATGACACATTTACACATTGTACCCAAAATTATATGATCAGTTTTGGGAAATATTTAGTTTTATTTTTTTTAATTGAAAACCTGTTTTGACACAGAACACCTATTAATGTGAAGGGCTTTAAATGTGATATTTTCAACGGACTAAGAAAAACATGCATAATTTTTATCACACACAGGAATTGAAGGCATTGTAATAAAACATTGTCTTAAAGAATTCATGGGACTTTATTATTCTGCATCAATCTTATAGCGTTTGTATTGGAACCTAAAATTGTTAAATGCATTGTTATTCATATTTGGGAAATCTATATCATTGTCTGGAATAATCAAAATGTGTTTTGAGTGATGTGTTGAAAGAAAGTCCAACCTAAAACTGTCTTTAACAGCTTTCACAATGCATTAACTTAACCTTACATCATTTATCAACCCACACATGCACCAGCTCAGCATTCAAATGAAACTGTTTCACCTCACATCATCCGTTTCCTCAGGTTTTGAGTAACGTGGACGAGCTGTTTGAGAGAGACGAGCTGTCTGCAGCTCCTGATCCTGGCTGGCCTGACTGTTTCAACTCAGGGGTGTTTGTCTTCAGACCATCTCTCCACACCCACGCTAGGCTCCTGGATCACGCCCTGCAGCACGGGAGCTTTGATGGTAACACATGATTTGATTTTTTCAGACTAATAAGCAGAGAGCTTCGTGTCCTCTAAATTCTGACAACTGAATATCTTTATGAAAATTAAGAGGGGCAATAGAAGTATTTTGTCATAGCACATTATTCGCTGTTCATGTCTTGTCTCTTTCAAAACGAATGAAAATCATCCATGGATCACTGTATGACACCTGACAGTACTAAGCTTGAGTACCATTTGACAATTCGATAGCTTGTCATCAGCATTCGAAAATTTGTTGTTTCAGTTTTATTTACTCAAAATTGGGGGGTTGTTGATTGGACAAATGCTAATTTCCCGTCACATTTTTCAAATGCAAAAAAACACATATTTATATCTGTATATGTATACCTAAAATAAATATATTTACAGAAAAGCTCATTGCCATCTCTAAAAATATAATTTGTTTGTTCTTTAGATATGTAATTATTTTGTGTTATTTCCTCTTCTCACCACAAAACATTATATGAAAGTAAAACATATATAGATGAATCATAGTTCTACTGTAGAGTTAGATTTGCTTTATTAACAAGTATATTGTGATGTTGTCTTTAGGCATGTATGAAGTAAATCACAGTTCAGGATAATTATTAATTTATAATAAACAATTTTTTTCAAACTCAGTGCCAAGTAATCTGTCCTGAAATCTGAAATCTGTCCCAAAAATGGGATCACAGAAAACAGTTCCTCTTATTTCAAGGTGCTGAAGGCAGAATTTTATATTTATACATTATTTACATATGTTTTACTCAAACCCCCCACCCACCCCCTCTGCTGTAAGGAGGGGACCAGGGTCTGTTGAACTCTTTTTTCAGTAGTTGGCCGCTGGCAGACATCACTAAGCACCTGCCGTTTGTCTATAACCTCAGTGCCAGCTCCATCTACAGTTACCTTCCTGCTTTCCAACAGTGAGTGTGCTTGTGGCCGTGTTTCATTGTGCTCAGAAGAATCCTTGTTACAGTGTTTTTTCATCAGTAAAACAAAGGTCTCCTTTTGGTAATTTTAGTCATGACAGTCATTTAAATTCATCCAAGACATATCTTCAGAACATGTATGATGATAAATGTAATTTTAATTTGAGTAAAAATTCAAAAGTAGTAGAGTTTTTTTCATATTCTAGAATATATTCTATAAGAATGTTTACATTTTTTGTAATGTGGCAGTGTCAAAAGCCCTATTGTAACATCATTGGGGATTGATTTAAATTATATGAAAAAAAAAGTCACACAACTGTGGTAACTACTGATTTACCTCTTTATATGTACAGATTTCCCATGGTAGGGTTAGTGTAGTGTTTACAAATGAAGTTGCTCACTATCACAAAATTGTGATAGCTTTGTTATTAATCAATAATTATTGTTGTTTTTTTCATCAAAGAACAAAACAGATCATGCAAATTACATCTCAGATTCACATATTGAAGAAGACAAGAATTTGCATCTTGTGTTATTCACCCAAACCTAAACTATCAAAGTCTCTCTACTTTTTAGCATGTTCAAGGTGAAATGTTTGCATAGTACAAATTTATATTTGCCTCAGTTTGCACTGACTGCAACTAATTTGTTTCTATTTGCATTGAATAGTTAAATTCCGTTGACTTTATATGTAACAGTTCTTATTTGCAAAATTGGAAAATGCTGGAATTTCTTCCTGCAGGTTTGGCCACAATGCAAAGATTGTTCATTTCCTTGGAGCAATTAAACCCTGGAGCTCCCGTCAGAGGAATGTCAGCCACTCAAACACCATGGAACGGTTTATGTCACTGTGGTGGAAGGAATACCACAGTCAAACAAAACCAACTCCACCAGGGAACCAGCCTGCTCAAGACTGTGATAAACCACAGCAGGTACCAAAATCTCTGTGATGTCCAAACTCTGTGTCCCATCATGAACTTAAAACTTCATCAGACTCAGGTCTGTTCATTTTGTGTAGTTTGTTCATTTTGATTTCATTTTATCTTTAATGGAAAGTGGCAGGAATGAGAGGAAACTGAAATAAACTACTAAAGCCACACTATCAGTCAAAATCGTAGCTATTGGGCTAACTAATATTTTACACTTTGATCCAAAGGCAGAAAGAAAGACATCCTCATGTAAAATGAATGGCTATACATCTGGCAATGGAGCTTTATGTAAAACAAATTATAGTCTTCTCTGTTCTCAACCCAGTGTCTAGTTTTCATACTGGTTAGATTTTAACAACTCCTTACAAATATTATTTCTATATATACGTATATATATTTTTTTATTTACTAAAGGTTCTGTCACGGCATATTATAATAGATGTTACTCAACAAGAAAAGACCTTGGATTTGCTGGGCATTTTCTTTCAGAAAATCCAGTTGGACTAAGTTGAAATAAACTACTTAAGGTACACGCTGATGAAAGACCATGAAAACAATTGTGGCTCACAGAGGAGAGAAAAGGAACGTGAGAATTTACCAATAATGCTTTTCCTTATTTTGTTTTTTCCTGTCATATACATATTATATGTTTTATACAATGTCAGATGTTCAATATTAAACAAAAGGAAGGTTTCATAGATGTGTAAACGTATGAATGGGCGGCTGTGAGGATACTGAACCCTGAATTGCCCTCTCATAGAAAAAGTGCTGCCCATAGCTGGTGATAAGATAACGGTGCAGGTTTGCTATACAGTTGTTTGGTGACAGCACAATAACATTTTACTGTTGTTTTTGTATTTCAACCAGGAGAGACTATCAATGAAAATTAAACAACATTTTATTTACTTGAACAACAAGAGGAGAAAGTGAGAGTATTTGGCAAGGGGATGAGGCTGTGTGTAGTGTAGGAAACCCCCTGTAGACAGTGATGGTTGTTGTGATTGGACGGAGAGAATGCAGCAGATGTGAATGAGATGATGAGTGGACACAGTGGGTCACAGTGAGCAACTAAAAGAAGAGCTGATAGCAAGAGATAGATAGGTACTGTAGGTAAATAGTTAGGTGGGTAAAGGCTAAATTAGAAGACAGGCTTTTAAGAATGCTTCCTAAGGAGGCCTGAGCTAATTATTACGTGTTTTAGTCAGAGGATTTTCTGACAGGTTGCATAACAGGCAGTTAACGATACATAACAGCTTCTTTTTTTTAACTATTGATTACTCAAAGCTTCAATAGAGGAGCCACAGACTAAAGTTGAGAGCTGCATGATAGGTCCCCTTTTAATGTACTTTCAGCACAACACTCCATGTTGTTGAACCATACAGAATAAATCAATTATGTGCCATGTTTGGCAGATGCACTGCACGTTTTCTCTCCAAACACTCCAATAGCACATTTCACTGATGACTTCCCCTCTTTAGCTGAGGGTTTGTTAATCAGTCACATAAGCTGCTGCAGAGTTTGGCTGGAACATAAACATGCAGACTGGAAGCCAAACGCAACACATGGCTGTGCAGCCAGCACTCAACATCCTCTCTTGTATTGCAGATCCAAGAACAAGAAGCCAAGATGCCATTTAGAGAAAACTTGGACAGCTCCAATTCCCTGCTCACACATCTTCTACCTCCAACTGAGGAGCTTCATCCACCATTTGAACCAAAGATGGTAAACTGACAAACAAAAATATTGATCTGTTTAACTCAATTATATCTCTTATTTGTGTCACTGTTGGATATATCTTTGCTGTAGTATCTTTATGAGTGTGTTTGTGCATATGTCTATTGACTTAATAGTAAAATGGTCGGAACATTGTTTTCCCACATTTGAAGCACCTTTACATAAGTAAATACAATTCTTACCTATCAAATAGATAAAAGAGAGAGAGAGAGAGAGAGAGAGAGAGAGAGAGAGAGAGAGAGAGAGAGAGAGAGAGAGAGAGAGAGAGAGAGAGAGAGAGAGAGAGAGAGAGAGAGAGAGAGAGAGAGAGAGAGAGAGAGAGAGAGAGAGAGAGAGAGACTGGGATATTTCCAGTTTTCATTACATTGTATAGGTGGAAGGTTCTTTGACACATGTTTAATGTATGAGTCAAACGACATGCCAAAAATCCTTTCACGGTTCCTTACAGTAGAACTGGACTCCAAGGTAACAAGTATATATGATCAAATGATTCTTTTCTAAAAAAGTTTTGTTTGAATTGATGGGTAACAAAATTGCAGGTCAAAAACTGCCATAAATAAGCCATACACACCCTCCTGACAATTTTTTCCCCCACAGCATGACTGATATTCACAATACTATAACGTAAGGCATCAAACTCTTAATTTAAAATCCATAATAATAACCCCAATAACCTCTTACCCTAAAATGAATACTTTTTGAGACAATGGTAAATGGTCTGTATTTATATAACACTTTTCTAGTCTTGATGACCCTTCAGAGCACTTTACAGTACAGTTTTTTTGCCATTCACACACACATACAGTGCTTCTACAGCTTTTTCTGTGAGAACAGCACAGCCTTCAGGGGAATTATTGGGTTCAGTATCTTGTCCAAGTACACTTTGGCACGCAGAATGGAGAAGACCAGGATCGAACAAGACATTACTATTAATTGACATTATTGCAAGGCATTGTGATTTAGATTAATGTATATTAAATGAAGGACACTGAAGAGAGATGTAGCAAAGTTACACCAACATGGAAAACATCAGAGGCTACTTTTTAAATTATCATTTTAATTTGAACCAACATTCTGACAAAAGCCTAACTGATAGTAGGCCTGTGTATGTTGTGACTTGGCCCCACAAAAATACAATTGAAATCGATTCAAACTCATTATATTTGTATTTAATTTGTATTTGATGGTTTTATTGCTGTTTTATCGCAACACATCAGCAACACACACACACACACCACCACCACCACCACCACATTGCAAACACATTGAATAGTTAGAATAGTTGCCTAGCATAGCAGGAAGAAACGGGTCATCAGCTCGATCGAAAGAAAAGCTTAACTCCTTTAAACACAGAGTTCATCTAAGGTTCATTTAGGATTAAGAAAAGTAAAGAGTGTTCGCTAATTCATCCATTAATTAACTTAATGAATAACCTTATTAACATAGCTGCTTTTGTTTATCATATACTATGGTGAATATGAAGGTTTGTTATTAGGCAGCTTCTTGTTAGTTCCAGTGGTTGAGACTGTTATTTTGTAAGAATTTGCTTGATTGCATCCAACTCCAACAAAAAACACAATAAATTAGTGTATTATCTGCCACAGGCCTATGAGCCTCAAGTAGCATTTCTGTTATTTGTTTTATTATCTCAGCTTGATGCACTGTGTTTATACAAGCTTGGAAAATTAGCATGAACAAATAAATGCCCTTCAGTATGTCATCAGCCATGAACATACATCAACAGTTTTATCAAGCACTACACAGTAAAACTGAAGCAGATCCATTTTATATTTAAACATCACACTTCATCTGCTGATGATACACTTTTAGCCATCGGTTATTTTACATTGGTGTACACCAGTTACTGTTGTGTATTGATGAGTAACATAACTATTCTATCTGTAGTGTTCCCACACAGACAACACACGTTTTAAAGAAGACACAAGCGCATGTGAGGACACTGAGATCCAGGACTCGCCTCAGGGTGTGGAGGATTTGGCGATTAGCAAAACTGCTATGGATCCTGTTCGTAACGTTTTGCTTTTTGACTCCTTCAAAACCTTTATTCTCAAACACAACTGTGTTTAAAACATGTTTAAACATACACTACCGTTCAAAAGTTTGGGTTCACTTAGAAATGTCCTTATTTTTCAATGAAGATATCATTAAATTAATCAGAAATACACTCTATACATTGTTAATGTGGTAAATGACTATTCTAGGTGGAAACGTCTGGTTTTTAATGAAATATCTACATAGGTGTATAGAGGCCCATTTCCAGCAACTATCACTCCAGTGTTCAAATGGTACATTGTGTTTGCTAATCGCCTTAGAAGACTAATGGATGATTAGAAAACCCTTGAAAACCCTTGTACAATTATGTTAGCACAGCTGAAAACTGTTCTGGAGCATCACATCTGTGGGTTCGATTATACTCTCAAAATGGCCAGAAAAAGAGAACTTTCATGTGAAACTCGCCAGTCTATTCTTGTTCTTAGAAATGAAGGCTATTCCATGCAAGAAATTGCGAAGAAACTGAAAATTTCCTACAACGGTGTGTACTACTCCCTTCAGAGAACAGCACAAATGGGCTCTAACCAGAGTAGAAAGAGAAGTGGGAGGCCCCGGTGCACAATTCAGCAAGAAGACAAGTATATTAGAGTCTCTAGTTTGAGAAATAGATGCCTCATAGTTCCTCAACTGGCAGCTTCTTTAAATGGTACCCGCAAAATGCCAGTGTCAACGTCTACAGTGAAGAGGCGACTCCGGGATGCTGGCCTTCTAGGCAGAGTGGCAAAGAAAAAGCCCTATCTGAGACTGGCCAATAAAAAGAAAAGATTGATATGGGCAAAAGAACACAGACATTGGACAGAGGAAGATTGGAAAAAAGTGTTATGGACAGACGAATCAAAGTTTGAGGTGTTTGGATCACACAGAAGAACATTTGTGAGACGCAGAACAGGTGAAAAGATGCTGGAAGAGTGCCTGATGCCATCTGTCAAGCATGGTGGAGGTTATGTGATGGTCTGGGGCTGCTTTGGTGCTGGTAAAGTGGGAGATTTGTACAAGGTAAAAGGGATTTTAAATAAGGAAGGCTATCACTCCATTTTGCAACGCCATGCCATACCCTGTGGACAGCGCTTGATTGGAGCCAATTTCCTCCTACAACAGGACAATGACCCAAAGCACACCTCCAAATCATGCAAGAACTATTTAGGGAAGAAGCAACAGCTAGAATGCCAAAGGTCTGCAATGCTGTAATTTCTGCAAATGGAGCATTCTTTGACGAAAGCAAAGTTTGAAGAACAAAATTAATATTTCAAATAAAAATCATTATTTCTAACCTTGTCAATGTCTTGACTATATTTTCTTTTCATTTTGCAACTCATTTGATAAATAAAAGTGTGAGTTTTCATGGAAAACACAAAATTGTCTGGGTGACCCCAAACTTTTGAACGGTAGTGTACATTCCAACATTCCCAATATCAATCAATCAATCAATCAAATTTTATTTGTATAGCCCATATTCACAAATCACAATTTGTCTCATAGGGCTCATGAGACAAATTGTTATGCTTCAAAATTTCATTTTTTTCTACATCCTTTTGAGAAAGGACATGTCTGATTTTGGAGATATTACGCAAGTGAAAAAGGGTGGTCCTAGAAATTTGTTTTAAGTGTGAATTAAAGGACAAATCAGGATCGAAGATCACTCCCAAGTTCCTGACTGTTTCATTGGAAGCAAGGGCAATGTCGTCTAGCGCAGCTATATCATTAGATAATGTATCTCTAAGTTGTTTAGGGCCAAGTATTAGAACCTCTGTTTTATCTGAGTTTAATAAGAGAAAATTGCAGGTCATCCAGGTTTTTATGTCCTTGAGACATGCCTGGAGTTTAGTTAATTGATTACACTGTTCAGGTTTTATTGACAAGTATAACTGGGTGTCATCCGCATAGCAGTGGAGAGTGTGTCACAATATGTCATGTGAATAAGTTCCTATCACTCCAGTTCCTCACTCTTGACATCTTGAAACTAATTTCTGCATTTATTGTAGTTTCAAAGTGGGAGAGGTTATATTAAGTGTCCAGCGATCTTTAGGTGTAAAAGTTAACAAGATGACTAAGAATTGGAATATTTTAATTCTTGTACAGAAAACTACAGAGTACATAAGTGTCACAGGTCAACTCTGTGGACATTAAAACACAAGAGAAGCTAACTTACAATCGAATGACTTCCTGCTCTGTTACTTTAAAGCTGAGGTGTTTATAAAAAAAAATATTGCAGATTGAGATGTTTACCTTTCAGATTCTGAGATAATTTTGAATAAATGAATGACCAATCAACATTGGTCTCAACATTGTGTATTAATGCACATTTGAATTAATAATAAAACTACATCAAGTTGTACTATGTCTAAATGTACTGTACACAACTGGTCAAGCTTGAAGCTAGAACCTTAAATTCAGCTTGAACAGAGTTGAATGGTCCTTGTTGACAACTGATCTGATTTCTCTCACTTAATTGTGGCAGAGGGAAACAGACAGAGAGCAATAGGAGCTGGAACGTGGGAGAATGGACAGGCCGACTATCTGGGCAAAGACTCTTTCCAAAACATCCAGAAGATGCTGGACTGTTTCCTGGAATAGAAACCCACACATGAGAAAACCTCTGTGACTACCAGTGTACCATTCCTGTCTTTCTTCTTGAGGACTGGGATTGTTTTAATTTTCGACATAAAACCAATGCTATCAAGTAAATTGAATTATGATACAACCACATTTCTCAACATTAAAATCTTCTTTTCAACATGACAACTATCAATAAACTAAATTAGTATGACTGAGCACTCTATAATCATGTCATATAATCATTTCAAGACTACTGAAAACATCATGAGAGATGACAGTGAAAGTGACCTTTCACAACTTTTTCAGTTTAAGAGGAATCTTAATGTACAGACCCTTTTCCCCAATGGAAATAATAATTTTCTCACTGTCAAGTCAAAGTTAAACAAATACTGTAAACCTAAAACTTACACTGCACAAAGTAATTTCATCTTTTTTGTAAGCATCAGCATTTTCTCAAAATATGTTGTGAAACGCTATGAAAGGAACACGAATCATGATATTTTCCTAAATCTAACTAAGTTGTTCCCCATACTTAACCCCTCTGTGACATAAAACTTAGAGCGTTAATTCCTGGCAGAAAACTGACTTCACTGTAATTTCTTTCTAAAATCAGTTGTGTGTTAATTTTTCCACTAGGTGACACTGTGGTTCTTCTATCTGAGCTCTTTCCATTGTGGCAGCAAATCAGAGGAGCAAGAAAACCGATTAATAGATGTTTGACTGCAGTTGACAGCATGCTGTGTGATCCTTATCCAATGGGCACATAGTGCATGTAATTTTCAAAGGCATTTCTCTCATAATGTTGTGACAGCAATGGAAGATACTGTGCTGAATACAAAGCAAAATGTCAGGAGGTGAGCTCAGGCTCAGCAGAACTCAGGCTGTTAGTGAAAAGGCCTTGTGATGATTGTTTCGAAAGAAAACCGGGCACACTGCTGCTTTTGGCTGAGCGGCTCCATCTTGACTCTGATTCGTCAAGATTAAACAGTGAGCACCAATCTGGGATAAGGTTTCCGGTGACCGCCGCATTTATTAAGCTCTAAAATAAGCAAAAGGGAATCTGAGATCAGTCCCTGCAGACACTGACATTCTATTAAAAATAATCTAGTTAAACACAGCTCCTCACCCAACTGAAAACATAAGGGAAATATATCTTCAGACATATCTACACATTTATATTCTCTCAGATTAACAGCAGCGGAGTTGAATGTGCCTTTATCTGTATAATCAGCTCCAGGAGCTTCAGACTTGAGGGTAATCCTGCATTGTTGTTGTGTATTATTTAGTGTAAATATAAGTGTATGGCAGTCTCAGATAATTAAAGACATAGATTAGTTGGCTGCAGTTCAGTTGAGGTTCAAAAATTAAACTTAGCAAGATATCAAAATGTGGCCATGATTAATGTAGGCTACACATGTTTAAAATGGGAAGACTGCATGAGCCCCAATAATACAGTCAAGCATTCTGAGATCAATGTTGATACATATTTAGTTTCAAATCTCAGTTTCCTGGATTCGGATAAATGAAGAGTCTTTAAGAGCCAACATGCTAACTGACTTTCTAACATCTTGAATGAACAAGACTTAGATTCTATAGTTATGCCTAATGTAAAGCAGTGACTTGAGCTTAATGCTGACATGCCTACAATGACAATATTAACATGCTGATGTTAAGCTGATATAATATTCACCATTTTACCATCTCAGTTACCATGTTAACAGTATCTTATTAGCACTACCATTGCTGATCAAATATTAGTTTTACATATTAGCTGTGTCTCAATTCGAAGGATGCTGTCTACCAAACCTTATGAAGACCGCCTCCTTTGTGGGCCGTGACAGTATGGTTTAAAGAGGATAACCGTAGTCGGCTTCATCACCTGCCCTTATTTCTGTTGGTTGCTGGCGCCATTTCCTATTTGAAAAATGGTTCGCCACCGAAGCACAATGAATCCTGGAGTAGCTTGGGCAGGGAAGGAGCCTTCCAAATGGAGGATGAAAGATGCAGCCTCCCATTCTCCTCACTTAGGTTGAACTAATCAGGCCATGACATTTTTAGCTCCAGAGCAACTCAACCACAAAGAGTTAGGAGAAAACAAAAATCTTGTATAATGAAATCAATACTCAGACCCAGACTATTTGTTTTAAAGTCAGGGGCCGACACCTATGTGATTCCAAGAAATTCCACCTTTGTCAGGTGCAAATCTCAAGGCAGATGGAACTGAATGCTGCGCTTGGTCAAATAACCAGAGCTCCAGCTGTTTGGTTTCGATCAAGCACCTGGGTTCTGTTCTGTTTCCTCCCCTCTACTGTTTATTCTTTATTTTCAACATAAGTGATTTCCCCTCTCCTACTTCTTTGAGTTTGTTTCATTGAACAAATAGTCTTGATACTGTCCCCATCTGGAAGTCCTCTGTGTGTTAATGATTACACAAGCTTTCTGCTTGATGGAGTGTTTGTGATCCGGTGATTATAGTGGATGTGGATGAGGCTGTGTGTGTGAGAAGGGGAAAAAAGGAGAGAAATTGTGTGTGAGTGCAGATGTCCAAGCCAGTCAGTCCCAGATATCATTTAAGCCATGCTGTGATAACCTTCAGAACCATAAAGTGTGGACGTGAGAGAATGTAATAAGTTTCATAAAATCCTGTTTAGGGTTTGCTTAACCGCCTATTCTGCATGTGTGTGGTAGACATCGCAGGACTATTTTGATTCATTCTTAAAGCCACTCGGCTAATTTGATCAGCGGTTCAACCAGTGACTTTGGATTCTAATGACCCATACTTTTTGTGATCAGGCTAATTGGGGATTTGAGAGTAATGACAGTACAGCTGTGGAAGAGAATGTGGGGTGCACTCATTTCAAAGCTCCTGATGGGGTTGAGTAGCTAGGTGGAGTTTGTCCTTGCAGCAGCAGAAAGTCGACCAAGACTCGGCCACAAACCAGATTCTCAAAATTAGACAAGTGAGTTCTCTGCTATTCAGTAAACAGATGCAAACTGAGGAACATCTGAGGTCAATTTGTTGAGATAACCCTCTAGAGGAGGATTTCGCAGTTGTTGAGGCTGGCACTGTGTCCAGAACTTGTAAATTAGCTATAATATCTGTGAATCCTGTTGAACCCAAGCAAAATAAATTGAATAGAATTCAGCACCATGATGGCCTACAGGCAGATGTGACCATTCCTAATTCCTAGAGTGGGGGGTGATCCAAATGTTCAGAGTTTACTATACAGCTGGTGGAACCTGAGAGACTCTTTGGGAAGGTCTCCTATCTGTTGCATAGTTGACACAAAGCAGAGGGTGTAATAAAATAATTATCTGGAAAAAACAATCATTATAATGTTTTAGTTAGTTTTGTTAATTTTAGTCAGATTTACTGAGCATGCAACAATCAACAAATGTTTTCTCTCACATTTTTTCAATTTAGCAGCTTATTTACTGGGACTGATGGGTTTTTTTTGCCTCCTGATTAATATATATATATATATATATATATATATATATATATATATATATATATATATATATATAATATGATTATAACTAATCTCCCTATAATAGAGACTTATTTTTCAATGTCCTACATCAGTTTCTTTAACCATCTAAAATCAGGGCAGATAAGCACAGGAAAGTAACTCTTCATATGAACAGCATATGGCATTTGAATTTGAAAAGGTGTCAGTACTTAATACTGATGACTGTTTCTTTCAGTACTGAGAGTAAAATACATTCATATATGAGGGCAATTGATGAGCACAAGATGTGAGTTTTCCAAATGGTATTAATGCAGAGTCTGGGTCACAAAAAGCTTTATGCAATGGCAAAATTCAGCACTATGTCCAGTCAGTGTTAGCTTTGTGACTGTTTATTCACATGTGGAGAAACATTTATCACTGCAGTCTCATACATTTTCAGAGTGGAAAATGCTAACTTCATCTGAAAGAAGAAAGCTAAAGATCTTTTCTGTGAATATTGGATGAGGCAGAACAGTGTAGCACTGGTTGACCTCAGTGCCCTGACTGTTATTAGGTTTAAAAAAAGGGGGGTCACTGATACTAAAACTAAAAGAGTGACTCTTTTAGGCTGAATGTGCTGAACTAATGGGAGATTTCCTCATGGCTCCAGATGTTCCTTCTTTCTGGAAGACAAGACTGCAGCTACATTCCCAGTGCAATGACTGCATGTTTCTACTCTCTGTGAGTAATGGTGACCTACTTCCTTCATCCAAAATGCTAAGTCGAGCATTTTCTCAGGTTTTCATCTGTTCTGTTCTCAAAAGCTGGCTGAAAAAAACAATGAACTTTTTATAAAGTCTTCACAACAGAAAAGACACAAACATCTGTATGTTTGCTGAAGATATTTATTTTGAGCCTTTTCTTTTATTTTCAAAACAATATACCCACTCATTGATGTTATTTTACAGTTCTAAATTTAAAACATTCTTAAAACATATTTCTCCAATCTTTTGCTTTCCCTGCCTTTGCAATAAGGTTTTAGTTTTTGACTATGAGTAGTAGAAAGGAGTGGAAATCGCAGTTCATCACAGTCTATCAAAGACATTATTTACAATTGAGGACATAGAACTTGCTGAGAACAGGATAAAAACATTATTGAAATATCTGACAGATAATGGAAAGGCACAGGATATTAATCATTATCTCAAATAAGGCCCTAAAACTGACAATCCCAGCTACATTTTCATTTAATTCTATAATTAAGTTAAACAATATTTCCGAGAAATAAAACAGACCGTTGACACAGCTTGACATTATTTGTCATTATCAGAAGCAACTGTACAATGTCAACAAAGGTTAATTTACTGCTCAGGATGCTGCAGAGCCAAATAATCAATTGTTTTAATGTGAATCACTGAATCACGGTGTTTACAGTCAACAGTACCTTCCCACATGGACAATATACATTTTGTTCAAATATGTTTTTCTGCCTTGTTTAGTGAGATCCAAAGTGCCATATTGATCGCTGAATGTAGGCGTAGCCTGTTTGTCAATAGCTTTATATTTTGTCTCCTGAAACTTCACATATTGTTTGATAATTATGGGTTAATGCTTCCTAAGCAAATTTACTTGGTCTGATGATGGCAATATAAATAACAGCCAGGAAAGTAAGAACTTTAAAAGACAGCAATTTAGCAGAGAGCCTGTATGGCTTGAAATTGTGCCCTGAAATACACCTCAATATCTTCTATAAACTAGCAAAGGCAAGGCAAAGGACAATAAAGGCCACTATGATGGAAATCTTTGCTAATTTGCATAATACTACTATCAACACCTGAGACTGAGATGATACAATTGTGTCATAAAATGTCAAGATAGGTAAAAAAGATGGGGTTTAGCAGGTAATCCTGGTAACCCTGGCCTCATATCTCAACTGATTGTGAGGGCAATCCTGATGTCCCACACTCAGTTGGGGCATCTGGGACTGGTGTTCTGAACCTACACACCAATACATTTAGTGCTTAATAATACAACCAGGAGCAAAAGTAGCTATAATAGCAGCTTCAAATGAAATATTGTTCATGAACCAATTGTTAACTCCAGTCAAAGTATTTCCTGATTATTTTTTGGAAAAATATTAATAAATGTCACTGAAGTAAATTGTGTTCATCAATGGGGTCCCGAATTAATTTACTACATGGTAGACAAGATAAGATATAACACCAAACAAGTGCTATTTGGTGTATTATACTGAACATTGTGATGATCAAACAAGTGTGTAATTGTTCTCACTTTATCTAATAACAGAACTATCTGACTTTGCTTGGTTTTGTTAAGCCTGTACCACGCTTGATGCTGTTTGATTTTGGATGATTGAACTTCCTCCTTTTGTTATACGCCAAAGAGTTAGAACTTGCAAACTGTAACTACAACTATTCCTTCATACTATTACATTGTAGGAGAAAACAATAATTTTACAGGTGTTATTTCTAGTGAAGTGGACACATTAGGTAAAGACCAATATACTGTCTGAGGGGATGAAGTCATTAGCCTCAAGCTAAATTGCACAATGAAGGAGTAAGGCCCATTGATATTTCCCAGGGATGAGGAATATGAATATAGTGAGCACCAAATACCATAAACCTTTGACGTCTATACACATTCAGAAACGCACTACAGGTTTTAATCATCTCATTGTTTCATCATGGTGACATGATTTACATTTGGATCATTAAAAACATTAGCTGTTTTTAACTAGGCAGTTGCTTGGGCAAACAAAGAGAGAATGACCACGATGAAAAGTGAAATTCATCAGTACACATTGAGAAATGTAGCTTTGGAGTCTATGCCAATGGCATTCCTGGCTGTGCAGCGGTAGATACCAGTGTCTTTTTGTGTGGGGTTCTGAATAATGAGGGAACCTTGTGGATGGAGGTACTTGTTTCCAAAAAGGCGTGGCTGTGCACTGACAGCCAAGCGGGTTTTATCAGGTGTTTCCCATGCAAGCTCCACTTTTGGAATCCCATTTGCTACACAGTTCAGCTGCACAGCAACTCCATGTTTAGCATAGGTCACAGAGGGAGGGCCATTTGTAATTTGAGGTGGGTATGTAATCACAATTACTGCTGCTGAAAGCTGAGAACTTCCATACTCATTTGCAGCCCGACATATATAGGACCCCCGATCATAGACTGATACTTGTTGGATTGCAAGCGTCCCATTGGGCAGTACAGAGTATCGTCCAGCTCTCTGTGGTCTATTGAGGACAACCCCACTGGGTAGTGTCCATGTTAGTCTGACGGGTTCGTCATTGGTTTGACAATGTAGCAATAGTATTTCCCCATTCATGATGCTAATAGGAGAGTTGTATCTGTTGTTGATCTCTGGTTTTATTCCTGGGGACAATGTGATAGTTCGTTCAACAAGCCCTCCAGAATTATGCCCCAGACAGCGGTACATACCAGCTTCACCAACAGATGGATTACTGATGATCAGAGATCCATCAGGCTGATGGAAAAACTTGGAGAATCGAGCACCACTTAGCAATGGTATGCCATTGGGTAAGATCCAAGTGATGTGAGGGAGTGTTGCGCCCTCAAAGGAGCAATTCAAAGTCATGGCATTCCCCACAGTCAGTGACAGACTATGTGTTTTGGGACCTCTAATTTGCGGCCTCTCAACAACCTCTTTTACATCCAAATCGACCAACAGTCTGACCTCCCCTCCTTCATTCCGAGCGATACAAGCCAGTTGCCCTGAGTCTGTCCTCTTGATTGACCGGATTTCCAAGGTACCATTCTGGTGAACTGTCATTCTGTTGCTGTAGTATGGTGCAGGAAGGATCACATTTCCTGTTAGAACCCACAAGATGCGAGGGGTAGGTGTTCCCTTTGCGACACAGTCCACCAGTTTCCGCTGATCCTGGACAGCAGTTATCTTGACAGCACTGGCAGTTTCTCTTAGGCCATTGATCGTTGGAGTGGTTACTAGGACTTCCAGCCTGATGACTTTATGGTCTTGTCCTACATTGTTCCTGGCCATGCAGGTGTAGTTACCTCCATCAAAACGTTGGACCTTTTGAACCACCAATGTCCCATCATCCAGGACCTGATATTTGTCCAATGCAGAGGAGATCACTCTATTTGTTGGGGAAATCCATGTGATGACAGGCATTGGTTCACCTTTGGCATTACATTTAAGTGTAATGGACTCACCATAGAAAACCCGCACAAACTTTTGATCTTTATCCAGGATTTGTGGTGGAGGAGTTTCAACCTTAAGCTTAACTCTGACCTTCATCTCATCTTTGCCAACTTGGTTCTCAGCATAACAAGTGTAGTCCCCTTCTTCTGGCATACCAACATCATTGAAATACAGCGTCCCATTGTCAAACACCAGATACCTACAATACATGCAGTTGAGGAAGGAGAGGGATAAAAAAATGTTTAAAGACTTTAATGACTTGAGCTTTCAGATAAGTTATGTCCATAAATAAATGAAATAAATTATTATTAATTATATGCAGTTACATCATCATGAATGGGCTGCATTCACCAATATCTTCTTTTGTTTTTTTCTAGAATTTCCTGAAATGAAAGTTCCTAAGAAAACTGAATGTCAAATTCATGCATGTTCTTGAACTGCAGAATTGTTTACACCTGTGTTTTAATACTGATGAATATCAGTGTTTTTGCAAGTTTTAGAGTGTGTGCCAGTTATTCCTAATAAGCACTGGACAACACTCCACCAATGCCCATAAGATGGCATGAGACTGTAGGGCCATGTGAACACACAGAAATCCCAGAAGCTAAAAAAAATTTGAATGCTTGAACAAAATTCATGAGACTGTGGCGCATTGGACTCGAATAAAAATGTAAAAAAGTTGTTGTATTTAGTTGTATCAGCAATGGAAATAAGATAACACAAAAATGATACATGGGATGCAACTACATGTTCAGTGAAAGTTGCATCGGGAAAAGTTTACAAAGTTGATAAGGAAATAAAATTTTATAGTCTTACACACATACAGGAAAGACTTCTTAATAGAGGCCATCAGCAGCTCATACCTGCGACTGCGTCCTCCACTGACATGGTCTCTCTCTTTCACCGGATTGACCATGGTGCCATCCGGCAGTGCCCAGCTGATCTCAGGGCTTGGGAGCCCAGACGCCACGCAGTCTATCTTCAAGTCTCCACCATACACCACCTCCTGACTGGATTGCTGCTGCTTCTGTTCAATTTTGGCTGGCCTTGTCAGTACAGTGACCCGCAGCAGAACATAGTCATCACCTATCTTGTTGCGTGCCATACACAGGTAGTCCCCACTGTCCTTGTCAGTCACTGAATGAATGGTTATAGTGCCATTTGGGAAGACCTTAATCCTGGTGTCAAAACTACAAAAGTGATAGAAGAAGTACCATTCAGAGGATATTACATAAATGCATTTATTTAAACATTTAATTAAGGATATAGAAAAATTATTAAATAATCATGTGTGATTTTACTACCTGTACTGAGAATCCACCAGCTTCTTAGAGGGTGTCCTCCAGATGATCCAGGGATTTGGCTCTCCTGTTGCCACACAGTTGAGCAACACATTTCTTCCATAAATCACATCTGTTCTTTGGGGGGATGATGAAGTGATACTTGCCTTGGAAGAGGATGGATTCTTCTTGGTAATCAAGATCACAGTTCTCTTGCTGGATGCCACTGCATTACTAGCTGAGCACTCATATCTCCCAGCATTTCCCGGGCCCAATCCCTTTATGTAGAGGGTTCCATTAGGAAAGACCGAGGGGTTGTGTCCAGTGAAAAACTGGGAAGCAGTGAGTTGTACGCCATCAGATGTGATCCAGTGAATGACAGGTTGAGGGACACCTGTGGCGGTACAGTGGATGTAGGCATTGCTGCCCTCTAGAAGAGTGAGATTTTCATTTTGTGTCTGTTGAATCAATGGTGGCAATGCTGACACATAAAGGTGGACAGAGACACTGTCAGTTCCAACTGCACTGCTGCCAATGCACTTGTAAATACCTCTGTCTGTGTAACTGGCCTGGCTGATCCGGAGGGTTCCGTTACCGAAAACAGCCACACGCTGCGGAAGGGGCATACCAATTGAGGCAGCAGCTATGCGAACATGGTTAGGGAGCAACCATGTGACTTTAGGCATAGGATGCCCCTCTACTTTACACTCCAAATCCACTTTGCCACTGAGATTCACTGTCATGTCTCTGTTCCGAGGCTGGAGCACCCGAGGATGCTGAGACAGGACCACAAGGTTGACCACCATTTTGTCTGTACCATACTGGTTCTGGACCTTGCATAGGTACTGACCCCCATCCATGCGCTGTGTGTTCTTGATGATTAATGTACCATTTGGTTGGACCTCAAACCTGTGAACCCTGGTGCTCTGTGCAATACTTGCCCCTGCATGAGTGAAAAGACAGATATTTTAGATATGACACTGTTGTCTTACATTCATACATTATAGGTGAACAATTACTGTAAAGAAAAGACAAGAAAAAACAATATGCTCCAGGTGAAATTAATGTAGTATTTTTATGGTGTGAAAAATAATTTGTGTGGGTCCGTATATCTTAGAATGTTCAAGGATAATTACTTGATCTACTAATCATCCTAATAACTAGACACACACTAGCTTGACTAACTTTATTTTGTCAAGTTTTCTATCAGAGCTTGAGAAAGTTGGTGTTTGTTTATTCCTTTGGTATCATATACATACTGCTAATATGTTTGTATGTCATGTTTGTATTTCACATTGTTTTTTCAAGGTTGTATATACTTTACACTAGAATCAAATGTAATTATATTTTGAGCTGACTGTATAATTTTGCACAGATTACATGTGTTCAGCCTTTTGAGACTTCATCCAATTAATAATGAAATAGTTTGAAAACCAAATAAATAAATCAATGTGGTGTCATATTTTATATTATTATTCTCATCCACATCCTTCTTCGTGTCCAATTGTGAACATAAAAACTTATTTTTACCTATGCTGAGTGTCCAACCATGATATAAACCTAACATCAAGGATATAAATGCGTATTTTACACAAAGTGCATGTGTAAACATTTCCATTCAAACATCTTTTATTTTATCTGATATAAGACATATAACACAATATAATATAATATAAATTATGATATATTTATAATATAATAATAATGTAAAAATATGATGATGAAAAATGATAATAATAACAATATTGTAAAAATTACAGAAATGTCTGTCAGTCTGTCTTTCTTTCTGTCTGTGAAACACGTATCTCATTTCTCCATTGAACTTATCAGCTTCTCAACTCACTCTGCTTGTGTGTTGTTAAGGGCCCAAGGAAGTGCAGTGTTAAATTTGTCATGATTAGGACACGGAATACATTCAATATTAATAAAAGAAATCGAATGAACAGGTGACCAGGACATTGCTACGAGCAGGGCTGGGGCTTAACAGTCAGTCTGTGGACCCAATTGAGTATGAATTCTTCTACGTATCCAGAATACATTTGTTCTACAGTGGTTACTGCTGGTAGACCAAAAGTAATGCATCAGCAATAACCTTTGGCCAGTTTATTTTGATAATTTTACAATATTTATTTGACCGTCTCGGACCGACAAAGACATTCACAGGTGTTTGGGATGCTCTCCATCATGGCAGGAGCATTCATAGAATCACTTCCTTTTAAGCAATTTGTCTACAAAGTATTTTGAAACCGTATAGGCCTGTTTGAGGAGGGCCCACTAATGAAAAAGAATAATTCTGAAGTAGGCCCGAGTGTATCAAATAAGCTATTCTTAAAATTATAATACATATTATTCACAAGGAAAATTTCAGAAAGAAAGCTGCAACGAGCACGATGTTATGTTATTCATGTTAATAATCATTAATAATCACAATAATTATTTCCATTTTCCATTACAGGGAATTGCCAAGACTGTTCTAAAATGTGTGTATACCGAAGTTTTGATTTTGAATCACACATACCATTGGCAACTTTTGTCCATGACAGGAACAGCGTTGGCTCTCCATTAGCCTCACAAGGAAGTTGAGCATCTGTTTCAGCTTTCACTGTGAATGTTTGGAAATTGCTCTTTGATATCCTTGGCTTCCCTCTTGAAATAGATCCTCTTCCAGGTAGCTGGTGCACACTGGACACATCCTGGGTATTTGTCAAAGGTTCCTCTCGAAATTGATTAGTTTGGATTGCAGGAATTGCTGGGGTAGGAGTGGCCTGTTTATGTACTGGCCCACTGGTGAGTTTTAAGGCAAACAATGTCATTTTGTGGTCAGGTGACTGGGTTGCAGATTGGTAGTCTGATATTCCCCAAGGCTTTGTGGTAATGATAGGTTTTATTTGCTGGACTGTGATCCTAGGGCCATCCTGGGCAGTGGTCTTTGGTCCTACGTTAACTCCTTTGGAATAGGTTTTGGGTGTTGTGGCATGTAACACCTCTTGGGATGGGATCAAAGGATCAAGACTTGATGCGGTGGTAGGGGGAGCTGTTGTTATGGTGGTACTTGCGATAGAAGGATTCACAATATCAATATTTGCAGTTTCTACCTCTGATTCACCGCTTGGTGTGTTATGTTGACTGACTCTATTATAATATCTCTCAGACTGTTTAGGTTTCCTCTTGGTAACCTGTTCTGTCTCCAAATGACCATCAAAAAGCAAACTCTGAGTTGTAGGTATGTCACTAGAAGTGTATTCAGATGTCTTGAATGCTTGCTCAATCAAGGGAGAGGATGAGGCAGTTAGAAATGGCATCAGTGAAAAATGCATCCCAGATTCTTTCACAAGCATTTTTCCACTATCAATTTCAATGGGTGGGTATTGTTTGGCATTTGTTTGCACACTTACAGTCTGAAAATCCACAGTGGAATTGTTAGAAAATGGCACATGTTTAAGGTCTCCTGTTATACTTGCTCCAACTGTCTCTAAAAGTCTAGAAGTTGGAAAAGGTCTGCCTGTTAATGTCTGCAAAGTGGTTAATGTGAGCATATCAAAGTGCTCTCGAGATGCATTCTCTGAGACTCTCAAGGCTGTTTGAGAACTTGTCTTTCCATGACCCACTGCTGGAGAGGCTGTTGGAAATGATGGTGCTGCTGATGTGCTTTTGAATAGTGGTTTGGCAAGGGGTTGAAGGGGGTCCTTAGTTTTGGGGAGAGAAGTTGGCAGTGAGGAGGGTTTGGTGGCTGGCTCAATGTCATGCCTGGAGACTGTGTTTTCTTTATGACTCAGTCTCCCTGATGATGCTGCTTGGGCTCTGGTGAATGGAACAGTGGTATTGAATTTGGCTTTTGTAACTTCTAATGGTTCTATTTTTAGCAGTGTGGAGGCAGTCGTCCTGACTGTTGCAATTGGAGCATTTACAGGTGTGGTGGCAGTAAACTGGGTGGGTTCATTCAGCTTTTGTTTTCTTCTGTTTGGTCTTTTCCTCCGATTCCCATTCCTTCTCCGGTTGTTAGGCTGGTCGAGGCTCAGGAACTGTGCTGCAGTTGAACTACTTGCAGTGGTGGGCGCAAGGGTAGTTGTCACAAATGATGTCGTAAGCATTGCTTGAGAGTGCAAATCATCAAGTGTTGTGTTCTCTGCCTGAGTGTACTTTTCTGATATTGTTGTAGCCTCTCGAAAATATTTTCCACTTTCTTCTTCGCTTGTCTCTGATTCATTTCGTTCGACTAAAGAGATGATTTCAGTTCCACTGGAAGAATGCTCTCTGTCATTATTCGAGCTGGCAGCAACATTCGGTCTATTTGTATTCTCACTCCTCTCAGATGTGTTGGTCCAATCAGTTGTTTCGACTGCATTAACATTTGTATCTGTGCTATAGTTATCTCTTCGAGAAATTGTGCTGCTGCTTGCACTGTTTGTGTTCGCCTGCCAGACAGTGACATGTAGGGGAACAGGTGGAGTCTGTGAAAGCGGAAATATGCTGTCTGAAGTTATGTATTGATCCAAGTTTGTGTCATGGGTTGTGCGCCATACATTGTATGTGGTCTGCATTGTCTGTGACTCTGTTGTAGCATGTATAATGTGTGTGTGCTGACTGTTAGATGTGACATGGGTTCCCTGACTTTGTCTGTTTTGTTTATTAGTTTCCATTTGTGTATGTTGTACTGGACTATTTTGGGTTGTTAGGTAATCTTGTCTCTCTTTCTCCTGCACAGTCATGCCATCTGATGACCCTTCAATCATGTCTTGTCGCTGTGTTGTTTGCTCTATCTGTCTCCTCTCTGTTGTGTACTGAACTGGTGGTGATGTTACAGTATTCTGAGTATTTCTGTCTCTAATCTTTGCCAAAATATCAGCCCATTTCTCTGGGTCTATTTTACTCTTTGACACATTAATTCTCCTCTTGCTCTCAACTATATATTTCCTGTCTTCTGTTGGTTTTCGAAGCACTGGTGGCCTCTGCCCAATATTCTTTGATGGATGGATGCCCCTCCTCCCTGGGGCCACACCTGCTGGAATTCTTCTCACAATATCTTGTCGGTTAACTGGGGACATTTCTTGACTTATCTCAATGTCCCCTGATGCCTCCTCTGGATGTATGTATGTGTTGACCCCAGAGGCTGACTGAGGTCTTGCTGGAAACCTCCTCAAAGGCCTCATGAGCCTGTTGCGCCTGATGACAGTAACTTTTGCAGCCACTGTATCCACACCATGTTGATTAATGGCAATGCATTTATAATAGCCACTGTCTAGTAACTGAGTCTGTGGGATATGTAGAGTGCCATTGGAATAGACCAAAGCTCTGGAGGATTTGTCTTGGCAATGAACAATGTTGTTGCTTGGGAGAATCCAGTTAATTTCAGCATCAGGGGAGGCAGATGTCCTGCAAGGTAGGGATAAGGGGTTTCCTGCAATTACCTCCGTGGGTGTATTTGAGGAATCCTCTCCGGGGGGAGGGTTGGACGATTCCTGCACTGTCAGATGGAATGACAGAACAGCCAGGTCTCCATGAACATTAGCAATGCAGTAGTAAATTCCTGTGTCTGTGTGGCTGACAGATTTAATGACCAACCTTCCATTATTGGACACAGACACCCTGTTGTCTGGGCTGCTGTATGGTGCCTTCACTTTGGAGCCATCTGGTAGCATCCAGTGAACTACTGCTTGCCCAGAACTGTGCACATTACAGAAAATTTGATTTTGACTTCCCAGGATAGCACTTAACACTTTACGAGTCGAATTTGTTGACTCAATTAAGACCCATTTCATTTTTTGTCTCCGCAACTGCTCTACTTCCACTTTCTCTGAGAGGTCTGTGCTGAGGATCAATTTTACTTTCTTGGCTGATGATTGAAGTCTGTTTAGCTGAAGCTCAGCAGATGTTTGCATCAGCCATGCCGGATGGGCCATGACGTTGACTTTAATGCCTGTATAGTAGAGGGCATCCTTCTCAGAGTCCTGTCTATAGACATAGGTTGGATGAGGTTCTTTGCTGAGCATGATTCCCCTTTTTAAGTGGGCTGGCACACTGCTGTAGTAAGCAATTAGCCTCCACAGCCGCTCATACTTTTCTCTATCAACAGGACATTCAAGATCCACTGAAAAAGTGATATTGGAGGCCAGCTGGATCTGGTTGACATGCTCCCAGTTGATCTTGGTAATCTTTCTTGGCATCCCAACACAACACTTCAGATCCACCTCATTTCCATGTTGATCAGAAAGGCCCAGGGAGATGTTTCCAAATGGTTCCCTGAAGTTCTCTGTAGTCAAGACCTCTGTGTCAGTGTCCTCGGGTGGGGAAGTCCTGTGAGGAAAACGGATGACTGGGCTGCTGCAGACCAGGTTCTCCAGAGCCAGGAGCTCTTTCTTCTCAAGGTGCATGGGAGACAAACACATAGGACACAGCTGGCCACCAGGAAAGGCCTTGTCCTTTTTACATTTCAATACACCTAAAGCAAAAGAAAGTAAAAACAATATTACAAAATATGTACATTAAGTAGTCTTGAATAATCATATTGGATAAAATGCTCAAATCTAACATGGACAATGAAAAGACTCAAAGTCTTAGGTCAATCTTTTTACTCTTCAAGAATAAAGAAAGGCCTGAATGAAATTGCATGAAGACATCAAAGGACTAACCTGGTGAGGTTTTATCCCAGCCATGGAGCCAATTCATGTTGCAGTCACAGGTCCACGGGTTCCCATGGAGGTACAGATTTTCGAGCTGAGACATGGTCGCCACCAGCCCAGATGGCAGCGATGTAAGTCTGTTGTCTGACAGGTAGAGGTGCCTCAGAGTGGACACGTGGAACTGGCTCATGAGAGTGAAGGTGGTGAATGTTGCTGGATGCAACTGCTGAAGCTGGTTGCCTTCCAGCTGCAGCAGCCGCAAGGAGGTAAGACCCTGGAAGGCATCAGGGTGGATAAACTCCAGTCGATTGTGGTCTAGATGTAACCTGGACAAAGACCACAGACCCTGAAGGGTATGTCTGTTGATCTCCTTCAGCTTGTTGTAGCTGATCTTTAACATCTAAACCAATGAGAAAAGGAGAAAGAAAATCATCATTAGTAATCACGACAGTATGAATCTCTTCAACCCTGCCACACCCATTCACAGACATTCATCACAGCCGATATGAGAAGCATATCATTCTGAACAGAGGTGAAATCAAAAACACATTGAAGATATTTCTAATTGTTTAGTAAGCTGAGTTTATACGGTGTGTGTGTGTGTGACAGTTAAAGAATACTTTAAGGATATCATCTCACTTTCAATTTAAATATTGAGTATAGACTATTTTGATAAAAAGCTAGTGGTAAGAAATATATTTAAGGTTTTATAATGTCAAGCAACTTTTTAAATGGTGCTTTAGAGTGACAGTTTTGATTCACATTCCAGTTTAAGAATATTTAGATTTTTTTTTACAATTCAGTGTAGTCAAGGGCAAGGTATCAGGTTTATCTTTGGCTTTTTAAAATAACAGAAATAAAAGAAATATATGTAAGATAGCTGTCTAACACTATCTTGGACTCCTCTGAAAGGTAATTTTTTGAGCACCTGTTAATGCTTGAAACACAATGGAACCATAGTAAGTAAAGTTGGACACAACCAGTTCCAAGTGTTTTGATTTCTAGCACGTGTTTATCTTGGTAAACTTGGTAAACTTTGTAAGGGAACCGAGACCATGTTGTGCAAGTTCAAAATTAAAAAGAGCAAGCTCAAAGTTCAGTTGATGAAGGTTAAAATTAACTTAATTAACGTATATGCCGCATACACCGCTTGCATAACACTGCGCCTAGATATGATGTTATCAAAACTATTAAATAAAATAAACAAAGCATGCAAATGACTATGTAAAAAATATTAAAGAGCCTTAAAAGAGGCCAGCACAAACAGTTCCTCATGGGATGTCAGAGTCCTGTCCAGGGATATTTTATCCTGAGCATTAAGTTATTAATATATTCCAAGGTTACAGTTTTCTCCTGTCTTCGGCCAGTACCTGTAGTGACACAAGGTCCCTGAACACTCCATCATGTAGAGTTTGGATATCATTTCCATGAACCATCAGAAGCTCCAACTTCTGAAGACCAAGCAGTGATTTATCTGTGATCTTATGAATGCTGTTGAACCTGAAACAAAACAAATGAATAAAAATCAATACTTGCTGTACTTTTTTCTTTTACACTGAGATAAGATAATCCTATATTTGAAAAAGTAAACACACTTTAAAAATAAGGAAATATAAAATATAACTAGAATAGAAATAATGTATACAATGTATAGAATACATCACAGTGTGCAGAGTATATGTGCAACTGCTTGCACAGACAGAATGGTTATCGCACAGTTATATAAGTTATACCTGGGTTTATAGTGCAATACAGTATAGTACTATATTACAACTGTAGCAAATTAACAGGCATGCTGAATCAATGCCAGAGACTGACCCCAGGTTCATGCGCTTCACGTATTTAGGTACAGCATCTGGGATGGTGATGAGTGAGCGGAAGGTGCAGTGGAGCTCAGTGGGCTGGGGGCAGGAGCAGGGCCGTGGGCAGGAGACAGAGGTAACAGGGGGGAAAATCATCAGCACCAGCATGGTCCGGAGGACGCGTACCGCCGCAGGGTCCATCTTTATCTGCAGGAGGGGAACTCACAGCAACTGTCCCTATAACAGTACAATGGAGGTGTTATTATTATTATTGTTGTTGTTGTCTTGTACCAACAGAACAACCTCGGGTACCATCCATAATCCGAGAGAGGTGGAGTTAAATTTGGCTCAAACTCCGTGTGGCGCTCTACCTTATCATCTCATAAATGGATGAAATCCGGTAAATTACGCACATTACGCTGCAGCGGGATTTCAGCCAAAGTCCTCCCTGCCTTTTTTTAAACTAACGGCTTATTCATTGTAATGAAATATAAATGCTCTCACCTCAAAATCTTGATCGATTCTTTTTAAGAAGATCCTCATATTCCTCTTCAACATGGATAAAGAGAAAACAAACGAACACGCACAAACGCCGCACAGTCGAAATGAAAATTGGAGAAAAACTGAAACTTCGGAAACGAGGAAGCCAAAGTTGGCGTTACAAGATAGAAAATAAAATTAAAAAATCGCATACAGTAGTAAATAAGCACAGATTTGATAAATATAGGTACGCGCTTGATCAGCATGCGCTGCGGACCTCCTGTAAGAAATGAGAGAAGGAGACTCTCAAGCACAACGTGGAGACACAACAGGAGGAGCCACACACATTTTTCGAAGAGAGAGTTTCAGTGGGAGTTTTTGTAGTTGCACTTGACTGAGAATATGATACTCTGATACAGACAAATACATAGGCTGGTGAGTGTAATGCTGAGTTCATGTGGCTGGAATACATTACGTGAGCCATATTGAAACCATGGGATATAGATTAACCTCAATCGGGCTGAATGAGATGCAGGACGAAATCTAAAGTTTAGTAAATTATGTGGGAAACCCTGAACGAAAAGTCATTGAGAGTAATGATTGTTGCCTGTTATGCTTAACACTCAAGCATAACTTTTGTTCCAAATTTTATTAAAGAACGCACATTCTGTGATTCCTTCATGTCCACAGGCTCGAACTACTGGTTCTTGGTTTGAAGGCAGTACCTTGGTCCAGCTTTGGCTAATGCGCAGTCAAGTGGTGATCTTACAGTGAAATAAATTCTAAGAAAAAAATACGATTAATAAAATCAACACACTGTATTTGATTATGTGCTTCTACTTAATAAACGTATTAATAAAATAAACAATGCTATGGTGATCCAGTATCTCAACAAATCAAAGCGAGAAGAAAGCCCTCACAATATAGTATCATGCACTGACACTCACACTCTCTCTCACACACACACACACACACACACACACACACACACACACACACACACACACACACACACACACACACACACACACACACACACACACACACACACACACACACACACACACACACACCCTGCTAAACTTCTGGACAAACAGAAGGAAAGTTGAGGTAAGTTGTGAAAGTGGAACCTGGGTATCAGCTTGGAGCTGACCCCAGAGTTGTAATAAGACTGTATGTTGGACTTTTTTATGTTGATGTTGGATTTGTGTTCATCACAGTTCATGAAACACTACCTGCGGTGTGTTAAATTGGTCTCTCCTCTCAGCTGAAAGTCTCCATCACCTACTTGCTGCAGTCCAGAGGCCAGTGGCTGCTGAATTCCAGCTTTGTGACAGTGTTTAAGTTGGAACAATGTGAAGGTCAGAGGTAACAGAGGTAAGGTAGAAGAGGGCCTCCTGTTCCCGCTGCTGGACTGAGATCCTCCATCTGTCAGGGTGTCACAGAAAGCATATAGCATAATTGTACCAAAGCCACAGGGGAGTGAGGTCAGTGAAGTCCTGTACCCTGTGACAGATTCAAGGCCAGCCTCTATGGAACACCAGAGGATCATGGATTGCTTTCTGTTAAGAATGAATATTTCATAGAGCTCCTGAAAAAATACATGTTAAGCTTACAGTTCTTTCAAAATACAAGTAAGATTCACTTCTTGGATAAACTCCAGTTTCAAATTTCCCTTAGGCTAGTCTCCTCTTATTAAAACAGAAATACCAACTGCATGGTAACCACCATGACACCTATAGCTTGTACAAGCACTGGATAATGGCATTTGATCACTAGGTTTTGCATTTACAATTTGTTTAAGTAACAATTGTCAATATCGCCATACAAATGGATCTCAATAAAGAAGGTAGGCTGTTTTGTCAACAAATATGGTAGGTTGCAGTTAAAAGGGAGACGTAGAATACTCTTAAGGGAACACAGCAAAGGTCACAATATAGACATAGAAAGAGGAGACATCAGTAGGTATAGTGGCCACACAGCAAATTCTGCTTCCATCACATGATGCTCAAAAATGTTTTTTTCCCATACACCAATACTTAAAAAGAGGAGGCTCTAGAATAGTGAATACATTTTTCCGATTCACATAAAACCCTTACACATGACCTTTTTTATCGTACTATTTTATCCCATTCATGTGTGCGAACAGTCAACTAGAAGTCAGCCAATTTGGCTATAGAGGGAGTCTTGGACAGTGTGTAGAGATTCTGTCCGCATGTGATCAGTTAGCAACTTTTAAACAAATTAATTTCCAACAGCAATGGCTAACATGATAACTGTGGTTGCGGTACGAGAGCGATGCTCAGCTGTATATGTATTGTAATCAATGTGGCCCATCCATTGCAAGAAACTCGAAATTTTGAACCAGGTTGATGCAATTGGTGCAAGTTGCACGAAGAAAGTAAAAAACAAAACCTGCAGCGATGGATCAACCTTAACCTAACCCCAAAACACTGAGCCAGTACTTACTTCCTTTCAGCAGTAAAATGAGAGTAATCACTCAAGAGATCTGAATAACATGGTCATCAAATACAGCATTTACATAGCGAAAGAGAAACTCCTGTTCATAAAATTCAAACCTAGTTGAAAATGTGAAATATTGTAATAGTGTATATAATTGGGATAAAATAATACAGTTTTAGTTTAGATGTTTATCTACTCAATGGTCTGTACCAAGAGTTTTCTTCTACATGCGGTCTGTGAGCAGCTTGAGATATCTGAATCTTGTCATAAACTAGTTCATTTTAGTTAGATAGGTCATAGCTATTCTATTAGCTTCACGTGTGTTTGTTAGCATTCATTAGCAACATGAATGGACTCTCCTCTGCATAGCTAACCCAACTTGCACTGAAGGCTTTAGTTCATCAGTTTTGCCATGTAAACAGTGAGGATTTAAACAGACTGTGCTAGAGTTATCAAGGCTGCTTTAAAAACAAGGGAGAAGCCATGTGATCTCATGACACCTGCTAACGTTTTTGTCCTTTAACTGGGGCTGATCGACTAGTTAAAGCTACAGATGGACTGGGAACTGAAGGTACCAAAGTTTTATTTTGGTGCTTTTTACGTGAAACGGCTGCCTACATTTGGGTCTTGCCTCATAGTGTCGCATCAGGTCACAGAGACTACAGTTCATTAAAGGTTATTACAGGAACTCAGGACAACCTTATCTTAAGTATTCATTACTGTAAATTAAGTTTGAGTGTCAGTCTTACCTATGCCAACGATGTAGCCTGTGCCCAGTTAATAAGAGCGATATCTGACTGTACTAATATTTTAACATTCTCATTACCCACACATGGTACTCTCTTGCAGAGCAGGGAAGTTGCTAAGATGAGGTCTGCTTGGCTGCTGAGAACTGTATGCTTGTCGCAGGCAAAAGCTGTATCAACCAGGTTTATGCTGAAACTTGCCTGCCTGCTGAGGATGGTAAAAACTTTAACCGGCTACATCATTATGAAACTGGTGATACAAATTGAGTGCCTATACTGCATAGCTTATATACAATAATCACGTATGCATTGCCTCTCCAATGATTTTCAGGATCTTTTCTTTTGAATGTATATTTATAGAACATTACCTATTTTGTCATCTATTGCTTGTGGCAGAGAAACATTGTTCAGAAATATCGCAATATATAAATATTGCAAATATAATTGTTTATTCATGAGTTTTGAATTACTGTCACTTTCTACATCAATGCAAAATGCATCAAAAAGCATCAGCATGCAAGATCATTGGTTAATACTGTGCTGTACCAAAACAAAGAGGATGTGACCAACTGAGAAGACCAGTGGAAAAAAGTTCCAGTTTTGTAAAATCCCTTCGCATTTTAGTCTGTGTGCGATCATTGTTTTGGTCTCGCCTTCAAACTATGCTCTCAGGAAACCAGGTTTTGAACAGCCAAAATAGATGTTTCTGGAGCTCTGCTAAACCCACTGTACATTACCATCACAGCAGTGAACAACAAACATGTTTTATCAGGAGTTGAGGAAAACCAAACCAGAGGTTAAACCAGAGTTTCATCATCATTTGTCTGTTTTAACAGCTTTGAGTGTTACCACAATGGACAAATAAAATTAAAAATTAATATTTCCAAAATGTTCACAGTATTAATTTAGAGAGACTTACAGGGAATCAAATGATATTGTTGTAATATAAAGTTGTGCTATGCAGAGACACCTCAACATAAATATTTATCGTGATCAGTAGGAATAGACTTTGGCGCTTAGACATCAGCAGTAGAACACCACAAGAAGCAATCCTACAAATGAGGGGCTTTGGATATTAATGAGACTTCCCCTTGAGCATAGACACTGGTGGTGGTGAAAAGGGACGAAGAAACAGTTGTTATGATGAACAGGCATCCCAAATTCTGAAGTGGAATTGGTGCCTCGGTGGAGGTGGGTAATGTGATATAACAACTGAATAAAAGCATAGAGAGACAGAGAAAGTTTGACCGCTTGTTTCTGCTGCGCTCTAGTGCACAGAATAATTGGAGTATTCCTTTAACCATCATGGTTGCATTAACCCAGGTGGTCCTGCAACAAAAAATTGCTGTGGGCCATTATTGACTACCTAGAAAATGACTATTTAGAAAATTTACCTGATATATTGGAAATTTGGATTTTAAAATCATACGGTTTATCATATATAGTTCTATAAATAAGTCCACCAGTCGGCCAGTTAAGTGTCGTCTCTGTTCTAGTTGAGGAATGGCTGGATGAGTAGACCCCCTTTACCCAGCCAGCTACCATGACACACTTGGAAAAATAAAAAAAACTTCTGAATGTGTCTCTGTATGTGAGAGAGACTGAGTGAAAATTCAATAAAAGAATCGGTGTGAGTGTTCCTGCTTTTACACACACTGTAAATCTCAGTCAGACATATGGCTTTCATATGTGCTCAGGATGACTTTCTGTGATCTAATGATGATTTGGTTGGAAAAAAGCCGAGCTTAGGCCAGAGAGTGTCTGGATACAGTTCTGACATTACGTAAACACCAAGGGAAGCATAATGCCTGGAAAATTAGAGGGTGAAATCCTCAACATCTGCAAATGCATCCCAGGATATTGGGTTCAAGGGTGACAAGGCAGCAGAAGGTAAAAGGATTAGCACTTCATTCTTCATAGCACCAAACTGTTTTCAGTGAGAGAGGCAGCACAAGGTGAAGCTTGATCCCACAAGATGTATTCACATGCCCACACCATTTTCTTCTGTAACAGCCAAGGCAGATATTGGGAAGTAGGTCAAGAAATACAGTATGTAACACTGCTTGACTGAACTTAAAGTCATAGTAGAGTAATGGCTTTAAAGTCCAAGGAATGAAAAAAAAAAAAATTGACATGTCCCCACACAGCATGGCCTCATGTGCAACCCACAGTGGATGACAGCATATTGTTCCAGCAGTTCAATTTCATAACTCATTGAGGTAATTTTAAATGTTTCCTTGATCTTTTCCCCTATACCTCTTGAGGCAGTATGAAGCAGACATTAGAATGAAGAACAATTATCATCTGAGTCTGAGTTCCCCTGAGTTGTATGTACCTTGATCACAAGTTTAATGTCCTGGCTTTCTCATCACTTGTTTTGAGCAGCAGCAGATGTTTTCAGATGGAAAGCTGTAGAATCCACTGTCCAAATAGCTGCTCAGCAGCAAAGAGCAGACACAGCAAACAAACTAACTGGTAGCCATAGAGGAGAAGTTAGCAACTTAGGAGCCAGATATTTCCCTCAGGGTTGGGTAGACACCAAAAACAAAGCTAAAAAAGAGAGAGGGAAAAGAGAGGGAACACTGGACCTAGATCCATCATGTGAACACACACCATTCCACTGTGTTTCAATTTGGATGCTTTACACTCAGATGTACACTGTATATATATAAAAATATACATCTTAACAGGCAAGTGTTGTCTCATATCAATCACGTCTGTTCTGCATGGCGATCACAACACTTGAATGCTATTTATTTCCACAAAAATACCAGGCTGCTTTGGTCACTTGCCATTAAATTGAAACTTTATATTCGCTGTGTGTAACCCCTATTGATGGTCATTCCCCTTCGACTCTATAGCCACGATGGTGACTTTTGGCAGTGAGAAGCCTCAAGCTGTCAACACTCAATTATGAGTGGACCATGTGGGCACTGCAGCTTGTCATACTTGTCTTAGGGATATGCACTCACAGGAGCATGTATGCAAATCGATTCACTCTTTTTCAGCCTGTGTGCTTGGCCTGTGTTAAAAGCTCCGGAGTCTACTTCAGAAAGATTCTTTAAAGCTCAACATGGGCTGGCCCCTATTTACATTTCGCATAGAGGTAATGATGTCGGATCTACTGAGTGGGCCACATGGCTTTCATAGCACTGCCATACAAGCCAATAGCCGGTGGTGTCTAAACAGACAGACACACACAAGCACACAATCTCTTGTGGGGGGCGGCTATAGGCTTGGGTAGGTCAGTCACCTCTGAAGACCATCATCATTTACCCCCAAACCGGCGCAGAGAAATGCGCTTCCTGTGTGAACAGCCAGGCGGCTGCTCACAATGGATTCTGATGTGCATTTTATACACATCCAGAATTTCAGTTTTTAAATAATTTTATAATAAAAAATAATTGTTTCATTAACTAATGAATGTAACCTCTGGAGTGAAGGAAGGAATTTGTGTTTGTGTTTGTGTTTGTGTTTGTGTGTGTGGTGGGGGGGCTCTTGCAGTTTTGCTTGTGTATGTTGGGGGGCCTGGGGGGGTGCCAATCTGAAATCTTGCCTAGGTCTCCAACATTGTCAGGGTGACAAAGAAATACGGCAATTAAAAAAATAATGAAGCCTAGAACCAGGTATGGACAGGCCTCTGACATAGGAGTCGTTCCCTGGACCTCAGGATGCTCTGACTATTTACAATTGCCCTGCTGACAGAGCTCAAATGTGATGGAACATAACTGTTCCTGGTCTCCCCCACCCCCGCCCACACTGAATCTGGTTCTGCTGGAGGATTCTTCCAGTTAATGAGGGAGTTTTTTCTTTCCACAGTCGCCAAAGTGCCGGTCATTGTGGGAACGGTTGTGTTTTGCTTATGTTATGATTTGGTCCTTAAAATTGAACTAAATTCAAAACCTTGAAATGTAGATTTCTAAATGTAACAATACTCTCACCATAGTTAAATGTTGAAAATATAGATGAAAATAATACAAAAAACTGTAATAATAATAATATTTAAAGTCAGCATTCATTTAAAGTTATTTAAAATATTGATGTTAAGGTGAGGTAAGAAACAGCTACCAGACATAATGAAACAGCTATTAGATTTGTGAACACTGTTTTTAATATTAACTGTTTAACCAGTATGGCTAGGTGTTGAATGTTCAGTTAAACACAAAACAGATACACACACACACACACACACACACACACACACACACACACACACACACACACACACACACACACACACACACACACACACACACAAGGGCTATGTGTCAGAGTAAATGTATGCAACCGTATGCACGTAATTTGATATGGTTTTATGAAAAATCCCCTGCAACTTACAACATCCTCCACTAAAAAACTCTATCCAGATGTGTTCCCGTAACTCATTGATTATTTTGCCTATCACTTGACTCACGGCTGGTGTGTCCAGTGTTGCTGCATGACAGTGAAAAGCGATATGAAGCAGGGGAAGTTGAGTAATTTGAGTTTTGGACCTTGTTTAACTTTGAATATTGAGGAGGACAATTGAACTTTCATTTATCTTGAAGGGCAACTAATAGTAGTAACTGGACATTTAGCATTTAGTGCTTTTCTAGTCTTAATAAAGTTACACTACAAGTTACATTCACACAATCATACAATGCTTTTATATGCCACACCTTTTGTATTATAACACATCATTATCACTCTGACAGAGGCATCAGGGGAAATTGAGGGTTCAGTGTCTTGTCCAAGGACACATTGGCATGTGGGGAATCAAACCACAGTCTGTTCTGTTAAGTGAAAGACAGTGGCTAAGCCACATTTTCCTATTTCATTTACTGTGGGGCTATGACCCCCCCCCCCAGTCCCCTTCAGCAATTTGGCACCTGCTGAAGACACTTTAAATCTTGCTTCATCTTTAGGCTTGCTTTTTGAAACTTTAAAATTTTGATGTGATTTATTCTGTGTCCAAAAAGTGTATCTACTGTTTCAATTCTTGATTTCATGATACATTGACAAGTAATTAAATCAATAAATAAATAGATAATTCGATGTAAGTTATTTAAAATCAGATATGCAACTGGTAAACATAAAATCTTAAAATGTTGTCCCAAAACATGCATTAATTCATTGTTTATTTTATAGTTGTGTCTACTTTATTTTAATACCATGTGCCACATAAGGTACTGAGATATTTTTTGCACTGTGTTCTGTAAATAGAGTTCTCACATTGTGAAGTTGTGATGGTGAGACTGTGAGGAATCTGTATCAGAAAGACATGTGTTTGTATTGTTGTGGAGAGCTAGAAAAAGAGAACAAAATTCTAATTCATAAATGGGTTTCATTTATCTTACTGTCATCAATAACATGTACTTGCACTTTACACACAAACAGATTTTACAGCATTTACACTGTCAGAACGTATTAAAGATGGAGAAGTGGACAATACATTATATTTAATTTAAAACTTAATGCAAGATCTCATAAAAACCTTTAATCTACCTATTGGAGTACACACCATATCTCCTGATAAGTTATTTCCTTTGCTGTGTATAGGATGATTTACCCACTTGACCATTGACTATTAATAGGAATGTTACCTGTTCTTGGAAGAAATAGATTTATGAACTGAATTCATCTTCCATTTACCAATGAATGAAACAAGAGACCTTAAGACTAAAAAAGCACCATATAATTATAATCAATTTACCATTCCTATCAAACTAAACCAAGAAAACAGCATTTGAGTGAACATGTGACTCCAGCTCATAAACTTTGTACAAAGATAGATGATGACATATACAGCTGTGCTACTACAGAGCGGAGCTACATGGACAGTAAACATGGTAACTGTACACAAAGTTGGAAATGTTTGAATAATTTTATGTTTCCGGAGAGTCAAATCACCATAGTTGGTTGTTTTTTTGTGTAAATTTTTACTCAAGATCAGCATTGCATCAGTGATTTATTCTTTGTGTTTATTTCCCTCCTAAACCCTAATGTGTGGTTTAAAGTGGGCACCACAAGTCAGAGATGGCCTTTACTTTGGGCATTCTATGGTGTAATGCAAAATGATAAATGCGGGGTTATTGGGTTAGTCCATATCTCAATACTTAGTGGGGTTCTTGTTACTAAAGAACTTCATAATGCCTCACATATCGTTTAATTTATTTAATAAAAGGAAGAAGGATTTCTTTTAACAGCTGCTCATTGCAGCTGAATTTAAAGAGCAAATAAACAGGAGAAAATATTGCAGTTGTTGGGAACTTATTTTCAGCAGTTGTGCTTTTCACTAGATTTTGACAATTATGGTGCTTTAGGTCACAGAGGAATAGGAATATATACAAAAATTGAATGCTTGTTAGTCCGATCAATTCACTGGTTTAGGTCTACAAATGGGATGGGATAACACTGATACCAGTCTGTGCAAAACCAGCTGAGCAGTTCAAATGTACAGTAGACAGTCTAAAAACAGGCAGCTCACAGTTAATGTTTGATGCTCAACTGGAGGTGTTTCAAAGCATCTGATAGCTTGGAGAAAATGTTGTCATGTTACATGAATCACATGGCTATTTGATTAGAAATGGCTGGTGACAGGGTTGGTGTTGCTTTTGAGGGATATAAACAACCAAGAAAGATTCCCTGACAAGATTATTTCAGCTGCCCTAGGTTAACAGCAATGCATCTGAGGTATGTTATTTTATGCTGCAACATTCTGTAGATTGCTGATACAAATATCTCAGATTCCAGGTTCAATAACATTAAAATGCCATACATATAAAGAATGATTTATGAGTCAATTCAGTAACTATTGTCTTTGCTGGCATGTCTATCATTCAAAAACATACTCTGTCATCACAGAAAAGTAGAACATTATGTCAAGTCACTGTTGATGGTTTGTGTAATGTATGCTTCATTACTGGTCAAGTAATCATTTAGGAATGGTGGATAGATCAGTTGTAAACTGAAAAAAACAACATTAGATTTCAAGTTAGTAAAAAAATCCTTTAGGGGTTAATAATTTATATTTTATAATAATATTAATAATAATGGAGTTATGAATGTTATCAATCATTAATAAATACCTGGGGGTTCCTATGGCCTAATAAGCCATTTTGACTATAATTATACATGATTATAAATTGTTAAGATTCTCTCTGGTTATCAGAGGTGGTGCATTACAGGGACGTCCTGATGAGTTAAAGAACTAGAAGGACATTTCTGTAACCCCTGGGATGTTCTGTTAATGGTTTATTATACTGGTGATGTAGACATGGCAACTATGTGCAATCTCTGAATAATTTCTACTTTTACTGGCATTACTGTCACAGTTTTTGTAAAGTGGAATTATCCTTTGATATGGCCACATACTTCCATTAGTAAATGATACAATAATGTGTCAGTGTCTCAGTCACAGGTTTCTAGGTCAGTACATCCATTCAAGGATAGCCTTATTCTGTCTTTTGTATTCTGCTGGCTTGCAGCCTCACTTGAGAGAATAAACAGTCTCCCCCGCCTGCTGTGCTGCAGCTGTGCTCACACCCTGCAGACGCCTCTGGCTGGTGGGTCGAAAAAAAAGGGAATGCCAGCCTTCATAAAGCAGTCGCTAACACACAGAACCACCTGAGACAGAGGAGCAGCAGGTCAGACTGCGACTGGCTGCCAGGTGTCGGGAAGCCTGGCTGTCATTAAACATACACACTAATTACAGGATTGGGGTCACATGAAACACACACACTTATGCCAACAGGCATGTTGTCACAACCCCCCTCGAACACACTCACACAGGTAGTTAGTGGGAGGTTCGAACATGTGTGTGAATGGGTACATGGTAAAACCTGTACTGTAAAGTGCTTTAAGTAGTCATCAAGACGTTAAGAATGTATGCAGTTGTACTATGAATATATATTTATTGTTGAGCTGAATAAAATTTCACACATATTCCATAAATAAAAGAGTGAAAGTTTTTATGTATATTTCTGAAACTTGGTTAGTCCACCACTGAAACACCTCACCATCTCATGGACATGAGCTTTGTTACAGATACTTGAGGTGAATTGTGACATTGGTAATTCTGTGAACGTTCACCAATGTCACCAACAGTGAACTGTCTCAACATCAGCAACATGGACTGGCACAGATTAGTGGAGACATTGGGCTCATGCCCCAGTATATATTCAAGAACTGGACACATGCTATTAATTTAGAGCTTGTAAGGAAATTATAAATTGTAATGTAACAGACATCAACTGTTAACTGTGGGTTCCCTCTGCAATGAACTACCAGGACTCATAAGCAATAAAGTGATTATTTTATTCTGTCTTTTCAGACACACACACAAACACGCACACCCACACTGTTTCTCCTCCGGCCCATATTCTGGCCGTCTTTGGGACAGTCCAGGAGAGTCTCGGTGTGTCAGCCAGGCGTGGCTCTAGCACGCTACTGCTGATAAAGAGGAGAGGGTGATTAGCCAACGCAGCGCCTATGCAAAATCTGACTCCCTCCCTGGCACCGGTCCCCGAACCACATCCCTGATCTCTCACTCCTCATATATTATATATATATTAACATGTTGATGTTAGCAGTACTCCCCAGAGGACTGCTAATATGTCTCAAAACCCTTGTTAAAAAGTGGTCTCATATTGTCAAAATGCTGTTTCAGAGGACACTAATAAAACTTCCCTCCCAATTTTAGCTGCAATACTTGTTAACCAAGCTACCGGCCATCAACCACTTCCATCCAGATAAGTTGTTATCATATGAAGTCCAAAACAGGAACTGTGGATGGTTCCATAAAGATAAGTCTTTGCACACTCAAGGGAGCAACAGATAACTTGTAAATAGCACAAAGATGAGTAAGGCAGTTGGATCATGAGGAAACTATGCATGGGCATTTTGATGTGCAAGTAGCATGGGAGAGCAGGGCTGTTTTGTTACCATCTCTTTTTGAACAGGGTGCTGCATGCATTTTTTTTATGTTTCTTTGTCAAGAGGTCATATTCTAGTTGCTCTTGATGACTTGGGAGTAAGGGTTCACAGCATGTTTTTACTTTCATGTCATGAACGTTGTCCTTGTGACCTGAATGCATCACATTTAGCCAGATCACACAGAAAAACTGATCCTAAAATGATATCCCTGCTCCTGACATTCCCCTTGGAGCTATCAATATAAGGTAGTAAAACTTCAATTCTGAGGCACGTCTACTAATTTCCAATCTCCTCTCCCTGAAGCGTCTCGCTCTCGGGAGCATCCATTCCCCTGGGCCTGAGCCAGCCACAATGTTTCCTCAGCTGGGGATTGAAAATTCAGCCAGGCCCATTTGTCTCCATCAACAGATGGATCCATCTCCAGAGAATAATGCTCAGGCATCCAGAAGTGGCTCAAATGGAGGGTTAGGGTTAGGGCTAGAGTTTGCAAAGAAACACACAGAGCTGCTAGCTGTTACACTGCCAAGGAGCAAACTGAAAGCCAGTATTTAGACCAATTATACCTGCATTGAATGAATCAATGAATCAATCAAATTTTATTTGTATAGCCCATATTCACAAATCACAATTTGTCTCATAGGGCTTTAACAGGGTGTGACATCCTCTGCCCTTAACCCTCAACAAGAGTAAGGAAAAACTACTAAAAAAAACTTTTAACAGGGTAAAAAGAATGTATGAACCTCAGAGAGAGCCACATGTGAGGGATCCCTCTCCCAGGATGGAGAGAAGTGCAATAGATGTCAAGTGTAAAGGAGAACATCACCAAGAAAAGGGTTTTAGCAGCATTGATAAGAATAAACATTTTGAAGCATAACTGAAGGTTAGTATCTGAGGAGAAATACTATGTATCAAGTAGTCCTGCTGCAATCATAGTCTATGGTCAACAGCCAGCAAGATCATGATCCACCATCAAGATCGGATGCCACTATAGTCCACAGTCATTGTCCATTGCCGCCATTAGGATCCATCATCAGCTGCCACCTCGGTCGTGGTCCACCACCATTTTCCGATGCCCACATGATAAAGGATCCGCCATTATTATCATGATCAGCCAGCACTATCCGCCATACTGGATCCACCATTACGATCTCTGATACGCGATCCACAGATCCTAATCCATGATGTGGCCACAGCTGCGGCCCTGGATCTGCGGACGATAAGGCAAAGGGACTCCGGGGAGTCAGTAACATGTATTGATGGGATATGAATTTTTTTGATGTGATAACGGTTGAGAAGAGGAAGGAGAAGCTGGAAAGAGAAGCTTTATGTGTCATGTGACCCCCGACCTTCTAGACCTATAGCAGCATAACTAAGAGCAGGTTCGAAGACAAGCCTGTACCAGCTCTAACTATAAGCTTTTTCAAAAAGGAAGGTTTTAAGCCTACTCTTAAACGTACAGGTGGTGTCTGCCTCCTGAACTGAAAGTGGGAGATGATTCCATAGGAGAGGAGCTTGATAGCTGAAAGCTCTGGCTCCTACTCTACTTTTATAGACTATAGGGACGACAAGTAAGCCTGAATTCTGGGATGATTGAGGGTTTGCTGAAAACCACCACTTGTTGTGGACAGAAAGCAATGCAGTTAATTTAAATTGTCAATTTGCTAATATTGGCATTTCAATGGTTGGTATTTTGTGGACTGAAACACTTCGACCAACCCTTCATCGGCATAGTGGTCAGAAGATAATGAATGAAATTTCGTTTTTGGGTGAACTATCTTTTAAGTAAATTATTCAAACTTATATAAAAGCCACACACATGAACAATAATAAAGTAAATTCAGTTTCATTTCAGTAAAACACTGTCTAACTGATAAATGGTAAATTCTGAAGAAGGCTCTGAAGCATTACCACAGTTCAAGCTAACAGCCCATTCCTGACAGGCATGTTTACAACGATGTTTTATTCTATATTATAGCTTCCATTAAGTTTGAGAATTCGAAATCCTTCTCTTGAAATTAACAACTGTAGATCCCTTATTAACCAAACAAAATACAGGCTCACTTGTGGTTCCTAGAGTCTCTAAGAGTAAAATGTAAGGTAGAACCTTAAGGTACCATGTTCTTCTCCTATAGAACCTGCTCCTAGTTTGGGTCCAGTAGTCCGAAACCATTTCTATATTTGAGGCCAAAATTAAAACGTTCCTCTTTGATAAAGCTTATAATAGCTCACTCAGTTGGCATTTGAACCATTCCTAAGTTGTGCTACTATTGGCCTCGACTGCTGGGGGAACCCCCAAGATATATTAAGCACTTGTCCCTCTTTTTCTCGCTCTGTCTCCCTATGCTTGACCAATTGAAGGATAAGGTGCTGCTTAGCTACACCTTAACCAGGGTCTTCCCAAACGAGCTGGCAGAAACTGCTGGACAATTTGTGTTGAATTTATGTTTCCTCCGGTTATAATAAAGGTGTTGAAACCTTGTCCTGGTTCCCCTGTCAGTGGTGAAGCCGACACCTGGCCCTGTTCCTCGATCCAAGTTGGCTAACATGTCGAAGCCGGGTCCTGAGTTCGGCGATGGGGGTATGTGGGCAATGACGTGGTTAAGAGAGCACCTCCAGCTGAACCAGGGAGATTTAATTGGCACAGTTGAGTGTAGTTGGCGGAGAGCTGCCACAAAGAGACATGGGAGAGACTGACACAGGCCAGAATGAATTGCTGTGATCCTATGTGCCACACTGGTTCTTGAAGACAGGTGTGTTCAGTATCTTTGGAGGTTCAGTATATTGACCAACCAGAAATGCAGACTGGGAAGAACTCCAACTGGGGAGACACTACTGAAGGAGAGCTCTGCCTGTGTGTGTCTACTGATTCATGTTTACGGCACATATAGTGTAAGTGGTCATGTGATATGTGTTTTTATACATGTATGTGTTTTTACACGTATGTATGGACAAAAAATATTTCCCTAATTTGTAGAGAGCTGGGTAATGAAGATTCTATTTTTAAAATGGGCCACTGTGGCTGAAAAGGTTGTCCACAAACCGTAAAGTCTGTGGTTCGATCCCTGGCTCCTCAGTACAATGGCTGAAGTCTCCTTAGGCAAGACACTAAATCCCAAATTGGTCCTGACGGCTAAGCAAGCAGCGTGTTTATGGCATTGGGATAGAAAAAGTGCAACATAGAGTAGCACTGTAGAAGATTGGATGTACAGTATAGACATACACAATGGACGTAGATGAATATGTCTTTTTATTAGATTGTCCCACGGCCATAACCTGAAAGTGAACAAAATGCTTCTCATATGAGGTCACTGTGAGAGACAGTGACCTCAGAGATGGGAATCCACCCTTGTAAAACTCCAGACACCACACGATTGCTCAGGCCAGACAGCCATGCTGAGCTCAGGCTTAATTACAATTCATGTGATGATAGAAGCCTGTTTGTGTTATCATGCTCCAATCAATGAAGATGAAAACAGAGTTATATTCATGTTGGGCAAAGACTGACAAGCTCAGTTGAAACTAGGGAAATTGTAGCATGTGGTGCTAAAATATGATATATCATTCAAGATGTATTAATCCCTCAAGGGGGAAACTAAATACCGCCTTACACATGGGACTTACAACAGAGAAGAGTCTCCTAATAAGGTACCCATCAATATGATAGAAACTTATTCATAATTACCAACATCAATACAATCATCAGTACAACCATCTCCCTAATCAAGTTAAGCATCCGATCACTATCATCATCAGTGACAGAAAAAGATAATGTTCATTGAAAAGGATTTCCGGAATCTCTCTGAAGAGCCCTTCAGAACAACATCTGCCACTAATGGAGCTCCTTTGCTCCTTTCTTGTAAAGCTTAACTTATCAATATAAATATCAAATCAAATAACTATGTGTAATGTGTCATACATTTTCTTCATGTTGTAGAATGTATTACAAGGCTTGTCTTGTAGATTAGAATGGATGAGTTTAAGCAAAGATAGCTGCATGCATGTGTATTTTCTGATTTGCTCTCTATTTGGAGCAGATATGATTCAAGCACAAAAAACACCCCAGCTAAAAGATTTTTGACCACTGTCAGTCTCCACTTTTTATGGCAGTGTCATTACCACAGTGTCATGTTTTACTGTTTGTAGGACCCAAATGCAGATGATGGAGTTAGCAGCAAAGAAAAAATGGTTTGATTAAATAAACAGACTCACTGGAAGGCAGGTAGACAAACTATAATTTCCCAAACTCCGCAAAAAATAACCTCCAAAAAGCAAAGTAACAAAGTAAGTTAATTATGTTCGAAAAGCAGAAACACTACAAAACAACCGGAGACATGAACAGATGACCTGACAAAGACAAAGGGAAACAAGGAGACTATATACACAAGGGATGTAGGGTAATTGAACACAGGTGAAAGACATTATGAAAGGTGCTGGAGATCACATGGGCGGAGGTAAAGCAAGAGCGACACAAGGAGCGGGGTTTCAAAATAGATAACAAAATGACGAACTCCGATTTCAAACTAATAACCAAACATAGATCCAGAAATCCAAACACAAGCAAAATAAGGTAAACTTCCATAACATAAAAAGTCTGCACAACATCAGAAAGTCTTTCAAACAGATCCAAAACCGTCATTCAAAAAGCTCCCAAAAGGGTAGAATCATGACACACCAGAGCCAGGCACCCAAGATACCAACCAGTTCTCTCAATTTGAAAAGATGAACTGATCAAAATCAAAATTGCAAGTGACAGTAAGTCATATTTTTCCTTGTTTATGTTCTAAAATCAACATTTTTAAGTTTTTAACTAGTTAACAGATAGAATAAAGTAATCGGCAAATTAAGGACACTCCACTATATTCACCCAGTAGTAAGCAACAAAATAATTATAAGAGAAAATGATTGTCAGAAGTAATTGTCGAACACGATCGTTTTATAAAAAATCCTTGCTTGAGGTTTTCTGTCTCTATTACTTGACTCAAAGGAGATAAAATCAAAGCAGTTAAATAAACACAACAAATGAGAACAGAGGGTGAGTGTATAAAGTTTTACAAGAAAATGGAGGATCTGTTACAGTTTGTGGTGCAAAATTCCAACAAATTAGCAATCAATCAAATAATGGTCACAGAAATAAACCTTAGGCTTTTTGGCCAACTGAGTTGTTTACTCTTTACATCTGGGAAACCTCTTGAATGAAAAGTTACATGACTATTAACATGTAGTATCAGTAGTATCGGAAATGAAATATAACAAAATGGGATGCTTCTAAGGAGGCAGATGGGAAAGCAGGTGTCTCAGTACTGGGAGTTAAACAAAGGCATTTTGAGACAGAAACTCATGGTGAGTGAGTAAAGCAGAGAAGTCTGGATGAGCATATGGAGAGAGGAACACAGGCACTGATGCCAAACAGACACATGGAAAAAGAAAGGAGCAGGAAAAGGAAAAACATGCTTCAACAGGTCATCAACACCTGCATTCCACACATGTGACATGTCACAATCACAATCCCTATTTTTATACATCAGAATAATCAGCATATAATTCACAAGATGTTGCAGCCACAAACATGAGCTGTCATTGTTTTTTACCTTTTAAATTTAATTTGTTGATGTACACTCACCCACTTAACCTCATGAGCATTGCCGACCTATGACAATAAAATAAATTGAATTCAAATTCCAATGTGCACATTCTTACATTCTGTACATTTCCATGTCACATACACAGTAATTTCCCAGTGGACACAGTCATAGTACCCATGACAATCCAAATATTTTGTATAATCCTATTTTATGAAAATACCTCTGTGTCCGATATGTCTTGAAACTAAATGTTGGCCTTCCTGGATTATATCTGTTCTCACCAGTGCCTGAAGGAACCCATCCACATCAGTGAAACCCCATGTTGGGCTAAATATTTGTTGATATTATGTTGGAGTATTTTCAGTCAAAAACTCGGCTAGACTCAGACTGTATCTAATAATACATCTAATTGCAACAGACTTTAATTTTGCAGGGAGTGGCCAGCAGAGCAAGGGTGTGAAAAATGTCAGGGTTTCACTTTGTTTAAAATTTCTTGTGAAGTTGGCATCTGTGGGCACAGAGGTGGCTCAGAGCACCTCCACCTGTATCAGAGGATTATTCAGCGCAGGTGAGAGCTGATAGCTGACTGATCCTTTGGTACAAAAGGCTGCAGCAGATCTGCCTTAGAGAGACATTCAGGACGCTTTTGAGTTGAGTCTTCTGAAGTTATGTTTGGAATGTGTGATGAATAAAATATGCTGAAAAGCACCATGTTCGTCTCTGGCTGTGTGTGGGAGACCACGGTAGCATGGTCGACTGCCACAGCGACTCTTTCCTTTTTCTTACAAAACTCTTTCTGTCACTGTTTGGTTGAAAGAGAGAGATTGTGGAAGCACTGAGCCACAGCAATCATGGTAGGCTTTTTACTATATATGAAACTACAGCCAGCCAGCTAGTAGCTCACTCTATGTGGCAGACTATTTGTCAGCACTAAGCAGTCAGAACAACAAGAGGAGGCCACAGCAAGTTCCTCTACCTTACCATGAAACAGCCTAGCACATAACCCACTGTAAAATGGCAGAGTCAGTCATCCAGATTTCCATGTGAACAGGTGATGTCTGGACACTTTGAATCACTCCTTTCATTATGTATAAAGGGATAGATGGTGGGGGGGGCAGTCTGGTAACTAGTCTTTGTGACGTTCTATGTGATTAAGATCAAGTGATTCTCTGCATACAGCTCAGCATGACTAAAATGTGCAGTTTTGTAAAGAAGACACATTAACTGTCAGAAATTAAGATGATTCATTGACTTGTGGTGAGCCAAGTGAACTAGGCAGTAGTGTTTGGATGTGTTCCTGGCCAGCACAATGATGAATCTCTGTATCTCTCCATCTGTCTTGTCTTACAGTCATCAGTTTGTGTATCATGTTTCCTTTCTCTAGTGCCAAGAAGATGTTTTCAATTGTACTGAATCCCACATCATGCTCAACAGGAGAGACTCTGCTGAGCACCAGGGCACAAGCAAAACCTTTACTCTCTACCTCAAGGGGTCAAAAGGCTAAGTGGGCTTAATGTGCAAACAAGCATGGACAAACAGCTAAGTAGTGTCCATGGGTTGGTGGTGGTGGTGGTGGGGGGGGGGGCTACTATGAAAATCCATCAATGAAATGGAACATTTCTAGTGATAAGTAAGCTTTAGAAAAATGTCATGGGAGGTTATTGAAAGAAGCCTGGGTGCCTTAAAATGGGCTTTCTCCAGACGTTCAGTTTGATGTGAGAGAGAATGCTGGGAAAATAGAGACAGCAAGACGCGACTGTGTGTGGGTGGGTGTCTCCAAAGGGCTTAGAGATGGGGCAAAGAACCCCAATCACATCCAGCTGTTGAGCTGCTGTGCTGATGGATGTGTATTAGATGTGAGAAGCAGCACATTACAACACAAGCTGGCTCTGCAGTCTTTTAGATTTTTGGTCCAACCTGACATATGAAGAATACTGAATAGAAAAATACAAAATGTCCCAAATATTTGTCAGTTATGGCAAAAGTATCTATAGCGAGTTTAGTCTTGCTAACAAGGAGGTTAAAAACATAGTAACTTCAAGTCCTATTTTTGTTATCAACGGGTTGGTTTATCCAAATAACACATTTTCAGATGGAGATATATGCAAGTAAAATCACTATACATTTATGACTTTAAAGTATCACATGCTATTTTAAATATTATAGAGTGAAATACTTGCCTTGCTGACAGTTTGTCATCATGTCTCGGGGTACTCAGGCACCTAATAGGGGAGTGCAACATGTGATGACCTCAGTTTGGCATCAGTGATTAGGACCAGGAACTGCCTCTCTAATTAAAGTGAACCACACTTTGTTCTGACAGCTTGTACCTTCTAATTGAAACAGATTAAGGTAGATCCATTGGGACACTCCACAATATTTCCCCAACACTAGCAACCTCCTCTTAGCAGACAGTAAACACATATTTAATGCACTCAGCAAATACTAACCTAATGGGAACTGAAGCTGTATACATCAGCCATGTATTTTGCTGTATGTTTTCCTCAAGGAGTCTCTTTAACTTTGCACTCCCCCGATTGATGCTTTAAAACTAAATATAGTTTAAAGATTTCAAAAAAGACTCATGGGGAAAATAAATCAATACAAAATGTAACTGTTATTGAAAACAATTCCACAAGAAAATAGGATAAGTAACATGGCAGCAGGCCTACATAAGAGACAGTTGAAGGAAGCAGAATTGTAGGTATAATCAGATATATATTATATATAATCAGAATGAGGGCAAACATTAAAATAAGGGTTGAAAATAATTTGGGAATCCAAGAATACAGTTGGAGAATTTATTTTAAGCAAATCTATCTGCTGATGAGATGATGTTGAAAACTCTGGAAAAGCTAATTCGAGGTATTTGAGACAAATATAAATTTTGATACATTTTTCAGGCAGCCTTACAACCTTTCATGGAGAGTTCCAGTTGTGCTGTGCATCAGCAGGACATTTAGAAGGGTAAGCACAAGTGCAGGTGGATGGGACACACCCTGGTTGGGAATGGGATGGTGTGTTTAGGTGTCACCTTTTTCCCAGCGAGAGGTGTGGTGCATTCACAACCTGTACTGATGAGAGGAATGCCAGCTGACCACTGCCGACATGACCTCGGAGCAGACTTGTTATTAGAGCAATATCACAGGGCATGTAAACAAGCACATCCTGTTGTTAGGTCGGGTGGGGCTTCACTGAGCCAATGACACTTAAAAGAGTTCCCGAGACAGTGTCAGATCACTGTGTATTTAGAGTATTGCCTTAAATGTCCCAATGTCAGCCAGTCGGTGTCTTCTTCATTATCTTCCTCCAAACGTAAACAATCAAAATGTTTTATTGGCTGTCTGAGTGCAGTATTCACTTCAGTGTGGTGAGACAGGACATTACACTGCATAGACACTGTGTTAAAGAGTAAGTATCGACAGTATCACTACTCTGGTGTTCATTGCTGAAATGCAGTTTCGAAGGCAGCCAGTGATGGTTGCAAGGAAAAACTTTTCTCTTTCATTTTTTACTGCAATGAGGACCATTAATCACACACTGGTGAATTAGGTACCTTTTCTCAATCTTTAATAATCCATGACTCTATTTTAACCTCCTGCAGGACCCTGGTTGCTCTACCAGAGTCATGATGTCAAAAGATCTTTGTTTTACATTCCAGTGCAGCTCCTACATTAATATTATACTGTGTTAGATTAATGTATGGCCTATTGTGCGGTATTTTGATTGAATGGAATCATGCAGCCAGAAAATGTAATTGTGTTCCTCAGCTATTTTAAATTTATATTGTAATACAGTCGTTTAAGTAAAGTGCCCTGTAAAAAGTCCTCTGATATTATCCTCCAAGCCGCGTTCCCGTTCCCATGCAAACACCGGAATCACCACACACACACTGCACACAAGCTCTTGCCCAGGGGCATGCGCATCACTAAATGTACTAGCATCGCTGTTTTATTATGTCTGAAGAAGGAGTTATCAGTTACTTCAACTGTATTGGATTTAGCTGACCCTTGACTGATTCTCACAACACAAAACAGACTCTAATAATATGTAATAACACTAAATGAACACTAATGCATCCTTCATAAAATGGTTGCAAAGTGAATTTACCAAGGTTCTACTTTTTATATTAATTTGCTATTCTTAAGTTTACCAATGTCCCATTTTTAGTTAATTTTTGTGTGTTTGATGAAATAAAATGAAATGCTGCATATTCCATCTGAAGCCAGAACTGTGCCAAGTATCAGACTTGAATTATAGGAATAACTAAATGTAAAACATTATTCAGGATCTGAAATGTATTTAACTGAGAGTCAATTGAGCTCAGCTTTCTGCTGTTACTCCATTAATTTCCCATAGGGTCATTCACTCAGGTCAGTTCCAATCAGAAGCAGGCCTCTACATGTATGTGGAAGTCAACATTGCTTTGAATTTATTTGTGTTTCATTGCTCTCCTCTCTCTTTTTGCCTTTTCTCCTAGTTCAGTTGGATGTTTCCTCCTTTCCTCGACTGTCACCAAGTGTTTGCTTCTAGTGGAAATTGAGACATCACTATGTTAAGTGTCTTGAAATAAAATATTTTTATTGGGTGCTGAATTAACCTGAATGAGACTGTATGTAGGCTAAAAAAATGACAAATGTATCTTAAATCAAGACCAACAAAGACAAACTGAAAGTGTCTTTTTTTTAAGAAAACCTTACTGAGTTTAGTTGCCTTGTTAGGCATGTGTGATGATGGTGTGGTCAAGGAGAGTACCACACTTAGTATGGTGAATAGGAGAGCAAATTAGTAGTCACTTAAAAAACAATAACAGAGGTTTCCAAACAAAAATTCAAAGTGCTAACTTGCTCCAGCTCCCATTCTCCTCCTTAGTATGCTCTCGTTCTCTTTTTGCGTTTCCGACTCGCCAGTTCTTCACTTTGTATCTCCTTCACTCACATATCTCTTGCTCCCTGTAATTCCTCCCTTTAGCAGGACTGAAACACATTAATCTAGGCTGTTTAAAATGTTACATAATTAAATAATAATTGAATGTATAAGCTTAGTTTTTACCTTTATCTACTTTGTGCAAAACATTACATTTTGCATTTTTTCCTTACCAAGAAGTATTTGTATAATCCCAAGCAATCCTTTTATGTACACCCACACAACAAACAATTATCTTGTTTTTTTCAATTTCTCAATGTAATTGCAGTGATTGTTTATCCAATGAGAAACAATATCTCAGAAAATACCCCAACTGAAATGAATACAACCTACCTTAAGTCCAACCTTAAGTAGATCAAACACTCAACAAAAATTGGGGGTGGGGGACGTTACCATCACTATCTGAGCTGCTGGCAGCACTGATGTAATGCAGCAAACTTTAGTTTGAGCAGTTTGCTTCATGTTTGAATTTCATTAGAGGCCATATTTATTTTTTTACTGAGTTAAGTTAACAAGGCATGGCACGCTACTCTGCCTTGGTTTATTGTTATTCTAACTAACCAATCTCCACTCCTCATACCTAAACCAACCTACAAAGGCAACAAGCACTAGCCAATCACAGGTCGGGAGCGCCGGTGGCCACGGACTGGCAAACATGATACCTGGACCGGAGGATGGACCAGACAATGAATCTGTTCAAGTTCAAGAGGAGCGACAGATGGACACTCCTCTCCCTATCCTACTGTCTAAGTGCCCCTGAGCAAGGCACCTTACTCCCCTCCAACATCTGCTCACCGGGCGCTTTCCAATATACAGCAGTGGTCACTGCCCTTGTGTGTGTTATGTTCCATGTGCTGTGTCCACCTATGGATGGGTTAAAAGCAGAGGTTGAATTTCCCAATTGCATGTAGCATGATTGTGTGTGCATGATTGATGGGGGTCGACAATAAAGGAAATCTTGTAAGTTGGGTCATGCTAACACTGTCCTAAGAAGAAAATGGCTTGCAGCAGCACACTGATGAATGATGAAGTAGGTATATGCTATGCTGATTAAAAAGTAAGTGGGTATACCTGTATATACCCTGCACTACACCACTCATTCTGATTACTATGCTCTTTGATGGAGGTCGTGTCTATCACAGGGGCGGAAGTCAAGGTAAAGTCCATTTAAAGCTAAAAGCATGCAGTAAGACAAAATACTGAACTCTGAAACACAGTACATAAAAAACTGTTCAATTGAAGTACATAAAATACAAAAAGATGTGACACAGGTCAATTATGTGGCCAGAGTCATTGGGCCAAAGGAAAGGTTTCCTGTGGGGCGGCCTCCATTTGACTCTGACCTGTAGCCTCATCACAAAGATCAAATTATGTCTGCAGCCTTCACAGCTTGCATTTGCATGCAGAGGTCAGGAGAATTAAAGTTAGTTACAGGAGCTCATCTGTAAAAGACACTGCCATTGTGGAAAAACTATTCCAATTCCCGTATAGGGTCTTATGTGGAGGACTATAAAGTGAGCTCATGAGCAAAACAAAAAAAATGCTTTTGGACACTACTATTGACATTTTCTCTGCCAAGCTAAAATAATCTTATGTCATTGTTGCAGTATTCTGACGTACAACAACAACAAATACTTTTAAAATTAATTAAGTAATTAATACGATGAAATTAATTCATCGTATTAATTACTTAATTAATTTTAAAAGTTTATTTTACACATGATATTAAGACTTTAATTTGAAAAATCATGTTGAATGACCATCTTTAAATATAGACATAAACTTGTTCGCCGCAGTTTGTGCTGTGATGCACAGCTCTGCTCGTATTTGTACGACAGGTTGGGCGGTTCCTGCTGCCCTCTGTCCTCTTGTCTCTCCGCTGCAAGCGCAATGCATGATGATATACAGTATATTGCTCGGTTGACCATCAATTGTACATTGGCAAACTTACAATATAGTGGACTTTAAAGTAATTAGTGATTGATTTCAGACATAGCCATGGTATTTGCCTCCCTAACCCAAACAGGGAGCTGGTTCCACAGGAGAGGAGCCTGGTAGCTGAAGGCTCTACCTCCCATTCTACTCTTACAGACTGTAGGAACCACAAGTGAAGCTGTATTGAAGCAGAGTGATCGATTGGGATAATATGGAGCTATGAGCTCTTCAGTACATGATGGGGCTTGATTATTAAGGCTTTGTATGTGAGGAGCAGGATTTTTTATTTTTTTCTGAATTTTAGAATGCAATTATCTCTTCCTCTAGTTCGTCAGCACCCGCGCTGCAGCATGTTGCATTAACTGGGGGCTTTTCACAGATTTATTTACAATAATCCAGTCGAGAGGCAACAAATGCATGAACTAGCAGTCAGCATCCTTTTGAGACAGGATGTTTATCTATTTTTGTCATGATATTTTGCAGTTCGAAGAAAGCTGTCCCAGAGACAAATACAGCTCAGTGTCATTTGTGGAACAATGAAAATGTTGTCACATTGAAATAAACTTCAAGTCATTCTGCCAGCTAATTCTGAACCTGTTTGCCTGAATCTGATTTAAGACTCCAGCCTACCTGCCCTGCCAAGTCTCAAGCCCACCAGCAGCTCACTAAACCCAAACCACTCTGGCATCTCCTGCCAAAATCACCCCCACTCTCACAATCAGCACACTTAATTGTTATAATTTAAGACTCTGTTAATCCTATCAAGTCTGTTTGCTTCCTGGGTCCAACCTATACAAATGTGATAGTTTTGTGTGCATGGAGGACTCATCGTTAACATCTTGGAATATATGTGATAATTGCAATTTAAACCAGCCTTGTGCTGTTCCTTTAATCCCAGCATGTTGTTCCAGCCTCTGTAACAGATGGTGTCAAATGTAACACTAAGATCCAGCAGGTCCAGCAGTCCATTGTCAAGACCATGAAAACATCATTGGTAACTTTAAATTGTGCCGTTTCTGTGCTATGATGGATTCTAAATACTGACTGAAAGTCTTCAAACAAACCATTCCTGTGCAAATAATCACAAAACTGTTCAGCAACAGCTTCTTTGATGATTCCTCTCATTACTGACATCAGTCCACTGACATTGACTCTATTTCACGTTTGACTGATTTGGTAAGAAAAAGGTAACACGTTGACACACCAGGGGACATGTTTGTGTTCTGTTCTAATTATTGTCATCTAGTGCAACACAAAGCAGGAAAGTTATCAACATTAAATGACTTGATGGATGTCACCTTATGTCACACATACACACACACACACACAATGTATCAGACAGATAAAAAAAGGTAGTTGGGGTGGGGTGGGCCACTTTCATTCAAAAAAAGAGGAATGAAGGTTTGGTAAATGCAATTTTTTAATTACCTCCTGATATCAAATTATTTCTGTCACAGAGCCTTTCAGGGGGAAAAAAACTTTATTAGCTGGCTATTAACTCTGTGCAGCTCTGATGGTCATCACTTAGAGTAGACTTGCATGGACTGCAGACAAATCATGACTCACTTTTCCATTGTAAACATAACCATTCTTGAAACAAGGTGTTATGAACATCAACACAACTCCTACACCTTTAGATTTAAAGAGGAAATTAAACCTAATGAAGGTAAAATAACTTAACATAACAAAAACCCTAATTATCCCCAAACCTTCTTACTATTATCAATGTGCACAGCAGAAAAGCACTGAAAACACAAAGCAGTAGAGGGCAAGGTCAGACACTGGCAGCCCCACATGGCAGTAAGAGGAGCTGCAGTACTCTCAAGTATGGTTACAATGTCGCAACCGCACAGACATGCAGTCTCTGAGGAGTCATGAGGAATATATGAGCAATTTCTAGTTTCTCATAATTTCCACCTTGACATGCAGATTCATTCTGTGGTCAAAACCAAAGCAATGTATTCTTAGTCATACAAGAGATGAGAAGAAGTAACCACCTGTGCTCTAGAATATCATTAAAGACCCACTGGTGAGAGACAGAGAAAATTGGAGGGCCGCTATGTTTGAGAAGCCAGGAAATCGCCTGCGCCTGGTAGCATCTTTCGAAATAAATGCCAGCTCATAATTCCACCTGGGGTACAAGCCCTCTGTCTTCAGCCAAGGAGGGTAACAGCTGTAACCGGCAGCTTTTGGCATGCCGTCATTCCCCTGAGAGTAAACCAGCTGTCACAGATGTAACCCATGATGTGCAGTGAGGCAGAGACACCAACCTAAGAGCCACTGCTATCCAGAAACTGTGAAATGTGGGACTCAAAATGAAGAAGATCATGGCAGGACATGGATGAGATGCTTTGTATAAACATGAATTCATATTTATAATGAATCTCAGAATCTATACAATATAAACTTGTCTTCTATCGGTCTTAAAGGATAGTTAATAGCTACAGCGGACCAATGGAGAGCAAGAAAAGGGAGTGACATACTGATCAAGCTGTTAACTACTACTATTAACAATAATAGTAATAATAATTATTATTATAATAATATAATAGTAACACCTTTTGAAACCGTTGTTACAAAGTATTTCACCAAGAGAACAAATCGAATGAATCAAAAAACAAATAATACAATCTAATTTAAAATCAAATACAGCAAATAAACTGCACTTGCACAACCTCCAACAAAAAGTAGCTATAGATTGAGGAAACTGTGGATGAAAAGATACCCTAGAGTCATTCAGTACATTCCACCCCCACTCTCCTCTGGGACCTGGGAGACACTACTGAAAACCTCTCTCTTCATACTCACTGTGTTAGTAGGAGAATTTGGATATGGCAGAATGCTTGTCCTTTTTCTTTGGCACATGTTTAGCAGATGTTTATTACAAAATCAGGTGACCTTGTTAGGATATATACAAAGCAGGCAGTGCAGGAAAAGCAAGTCCCAGACCAGTTTTGGAACTATGTTTGTGTTGGTGGAGGTCACAAGTTGTCACGATGTTGTGACTTCCTGTGCAGAGGCCATGGTCAGTCGATGATGGTGTATGTTGATGCTTTTCTCTATTAAGCCTTTGCACATTTTGTAAGTTGAGCTAAAGATTCTCTAAAACTCAGAAATAAAGTGTTCTTAACCGAAATGTCACACTTTTTACATTTACAGTCAATATAAAAGCATTGATTGTGTACACCGGCCAGCAGCTGCTCAGTGACTTGAGGAGAAAAGAACATTTTTTTTGCTTTTTTGTTGTCACATTTAATTTTTTTAAACGTTTTCACAGAAACATGTGCCGTAGCTTACAGTTCCATTATTAAAAGTAGAATAGTGGTTACAGTATATTTACTGTAAAGGCATCACCATGTAGCTCTAGCTACTGGGTAGAAAACTATGGATAGTTGCGGCAATAAAACAAAGATTGTCAAGGAAAATGCTGACAATTATAAAACATACTGCTCTGTAAAACAACATGGGCTTGGGTTGGAGGTTACAGACATTGTATGAAAATTGTTCTAAATGGATGAGAACTCAAAAGCTTTAAAAACAGAGTGGAGTGTAATTTATGGGCAGGGTGAAGAGCAATGATTCTTAATTTACATCACAAACAGGAGACACAGAAGTGAATAGGAAATGTTCATTATAGAAGGGAGAGGCTGATGTGTATGTGATATGAATTCTCATATCAATATTATAGTAACTGTGTAACAACCCTTAAATACAAAACCGAGTGTGTTAGGTACAGTAGAATGAGCCATATATATTATTATACATCTACATATAGTGCAGACAAACCGGTGGCATTTCACATTTGTACCGTGATGCAGCAGCAGGAGTTAGATGCTGAATTAAATAAGATGTTTCTCTTATTAATATTAAATCAAGACATGTTCCAAAAGCATTCCTATTTTTGTACTGAAGTTGTCAGGAATTGATACTTTGAATCTGACCATTTTACATAAGTGGACTCAAATTGATTTATCAGCCATGTTGATGTTGGTTTAATAGGTTAGAACACTTTGATTCTGTAAAGGGAGTATGACATATGTGAACAGAAATGTTAGTATAGAAATGCCAAATGTGTTGCAGTGCAATCATAAAGTATTCATATTTTTCAACTTTCAAGAAGAAATCCTGCAACATTCGACACTCAATTCCCTTAAATGTCAAGCAAAAAACTAGATTTATTCTGCAAATTTATTAAAACTATGTTTTTGCACCCTTTAAGTCCCTCTGTGTGGACATGATTTGGAAAGACACCTCATGCTATTTGACATTTATATTAGTTGAGTATACAGTTCTGGGGTTATATTTGTGAGTATCTAATTTTACTAGGAGTCCTCCAGATGTTGGGCAGTATGAATGCATGTGTGAAAACACTTGTACATGCCTTTCATATGTCCAGAGGGAGCCATCTGTAGTCTGAGAAATGTCCTCAAGTAATGTCACTTGATTCTTGATCTAAATACTACAAGATATCAGGGGGTTGAAAGTAAAGATATCAGGGGATGTGGACTTACCGGACCTCTTTAACCCCTCTCATCTCCGCTGCAGGCTGCGGGATACATTAGCTGCTACAAGCAGCCGTGGGAGCAGTCAGCCTTCAAGGCTTTCTGCCAGAAGTGGCTTTAAGAAATCAGGTGAGGTAGTATCAAGAGCTAGAATGTCCACATGTAATGAGTCAAACAGAAGACTTTGTTTAGATTTAAGCAACAAAACTACCTAGTTAGGTATTCATGTCAGCAGAGAGCCCTGAAGGCAAAATTGTATGAGTCACAATTAGCAAAACACGCCTCTGAAATGTCCCTACCCAACTATGGTCAAGTAGCATTGTGGGTAATGTAGGCACAAGAAAAAATGTCACATGACAATTTGCAATGTGAAAGCAAACAAAACCAAATAACATATATGTAGTGTTGGGGGGATTAAAATAACAGATGAGGAAAAATAAAGAGTGATACGGTTTTAGGGTATCTGCTGAACAGTTTAACAAGCATTGTTAAGAGTAAACATGCAATACACACAGAACTGTTTCAAGTGTTAACTCCTGCAAAATCACAGCTGCTTCTTTGTGCTTAGCCACGACCTTGCAGTATCTGTTGTGCTTCAACCATTTCCTCCAGTTAAACACATGTTGACACATGTAATGGGTGGAGGGCTAGGCAATCACACAGCAGTACTGTGCCAAAATGCCCTCAGTATATGACTGGTGTCACCTGTACCTGAAACATCACTCCCTCACCAACAAGTTCAATGGCAGCCTATAAAATGGAGAGAGCAGTATGCAGTTTATTTTAAAGGCCAATAATGTCCTGAAATATAACTACATAAATATGCTTTAAGCCTTGACTACATGATACACTGACGTGGATGAAAACTGACTGTTGACTAATGTAGCTCTACAAAGAAGAAATTAGATGTCAAGGGCCCCACGTCCCAGCACCTTTCACTTCACATGGCTTTTGTAATAAGAAAGTCCCTACTGTGAATAAAGCAGTTTTAGAGGTGCAACAGGAAATAACAGAGCTGGGAGATAAGACTTTTAAAGTGGAAGAGGAGACGGCACATTCAGCAACACCACACGTGTGCTGACAGTCCCATGATTCAACTTCCATTAGTACTGCCAGAAGATTTCTTGTGAATTGCAAGACATCATGCCCAATAAACTGTGATGTAAGGCACCTTTTTACAAGTGCTACTGGTCACACATTTTCAAATAAAGTGTCTTGACTCATGACTACATACAGTATAGTAAGTCCCAAACTGCACATTAGTAACCACTTGCCAGCTGACATTTACAGCACCAGTCTTGAGTCATTAAATATGAAGACATGAACATTTGAGAGAGAAAATATAAAACAATATAAAAAAAGACCTGATTATTTTCTTTTTTAAACCTAGGAAGTAACAGTCTTTTGGTTTCAAATGAACCACACTTTTTGCATATGAGCAGGCTCAGAAAAAAATTATAAAAATTGAAAACAAAAGTTTGACTTAGGTCACATAAATAAACATATAAAAAGCAAATCATCTCTGTGGTATGATACAGGTCACAGCATCAATCATTTGGAGTTGGTATGTAGGGAGGTCATTATTACAAATAAAATGTGACTCCCTGCAACAGTACATTTAGAATATGTTGGGTCAATTCTCAGGATATTCCACGAATAAATAAACCAGGCAGACTGATCAAAAGTTCTTGAAGATCTCTAAGTCCTTCTGAGGCACAGGAGGGTCTTTTTTCCAGTCGTCCTCTGGGTAAACGTCAAAGTTGGAGGTGTCACCCTCATGGGAAACTTTAGGCACTATAGGAGGCTGAGGGCACAGTACAACAGTACAAGTTCAAGTGCTGGCCTGAAATAATTGCTGTAATGACAGTTGTTAAGCCAATCAAACTATTTTTTCATTGTATACTATAGACAAATCACATTTGGTCTCATAACAAGGTACGACATCTTATATTTTTAGGGAAAAACTAACCCTCTAACTAACACTCTTGGAAGGTAAAAAGAACTCAGAGAGCCACATGTACAAGCATTGAGAGTTGTTGAGTGATTAAGTTGAGTATTTATAATTAGTACAATGTTGCGTACCCAGGTCACTGCATTGATTATATAGCACTGACCTGTAAAACACACAACTTAGTGATCAGATATCAAACTTTGAATTATTGAACGTTGTGGGATTCCTTTTCAAATGCAGCCGGTGACTGTCATCAGGTCTATTTCGACAACACACTGTGGAGGTTTCATACCGGAACTTGGATATCTCCAGACAAGTTGTGATGTCATAAATCATACAGGTACGTCCATGTGTTAAACTATGATTTAAGCTCTTCAAAAAACACATGTCATTCAGTTAAGTGGACAAGTAGACAAACATTTAAGTTTGTTAAAAAAATATATATTTTAGAGGTGCAGTCACATCATTTCAGTTTCTAGTTAGATAATTTCCACTAATAGTTGATAAACAAAAACTATTGTTGATAATGGAAATAAAAAACACATGGTAGTGACAAGGTGATCAACCACCACTGTGTACCAACTATTAAAAAAATGTTGCATATTGAGAGCTACACATGGTTAGATTTTAATATTACACGGTAACAGGGGACGCTGCTGCTAAGAAGGTAGAGCGGGTCATCCACTAACCACAGGGTCAGCAGTTTGATCCCAGCCCCCCCCCGGATGATGGAGTGTCCTTGGGAAGATGGTGAACCCCAAATTGACAGCTGTGCTGACAGTGTATGAGTGATGTATGACAGAGAAAGTGCTGTACATGGATGCACTGTTTAAATATGTTTGTTTCGTATAGCAAAACTGTACTGTCAAAGTGCTTTCAGTGGTCATCGCACACCATTTACCATTAATTTACCAAAAGTGATATAAAAATGTTGCACTAATCTGACAAATGAAAAATGGCATTTTAGAAAATGTAACCATCTTGTAATGGTTCTATCCTGTGAATCCTGTAACCCTAACCCTACTATTAAGAGATTTTTTTGAATTGAAAAGCAAGAATTACTAACATCCATTACACTAACAGACTGAACTACTGAATTCTCATGATAGATATTATAAGATAAGATATTAACACTTATTATTAATTCTCACCTTCAGTTTCCTTAGAGGAACTGCCTCCCAGTCAATTGTTTTGAACCAGCGGTGCTTCTTCACATCATCTGCTCCATTCTGAAAGAGAAAACATGGCGTCATGACTCTGACCCGGTTGTGAACTCTTGAGACTTTAAAGATTTTTGTTTGGATCTTTTGTTTTGTTTATGGACTTTTATTCCCTTTTTGTTTGTTTGTTTTTAAATGTGTCTAATTTCCTGTTATATTTTGTAAACTCACACCATTGATCACAGTCACTTCACTTCCTATTGTTTCCCAAGTCCTTGATTACTTGCACCCTAATCTGTCACACCTGTGTCTCTTTGGCTGTGTCCGAAATCACCCACTCATTCATGAACCGCTAATCACTATGTAGGGAATTTTATATATGCTATGCTCCTTGGCAAAAGAAAAAAGACTTTCCGACACTACTCTGAGTACTCCAGTATTTAATGGTCGCAAGACTATTTACACCAATGTCGGCCATCTTACACTTGCTAATATACTTTTATGTAAAAGGTCATTGAATGACCATGGTTGTTTGCCATAGTTTGTGCTGTGGTGCGCTGCTCTGCACTTATCACATTTTACCACCACAATTAATATATTTGTCTTGTGCCAGTCATAAAAAAAATCAATTACGCCATTGGAAACACGAGGGATATAAGCTTAGACAGTTTTAGAATCGGTCTGTGAAAATTTCGGCAAATATTACCGTAAATTCTGGCATATAAGCCGCTACTTTTTTTCACATGCTTTGAGACTGCGGCTTTTACAACGATGCGGCTAATTGATGGATTTTCATAGGCTAACTAGCTTCAAAGTATTTGCAGCCCCTCAACATTAGTGTGAACCGTTCATTTAAGGTGGCACTCCGAGTTCAGTGGGAGGCTTGGATGACGAGCGGCGAGAAATCCTTTACAAAAACTGGCCGCATGCGAAGAGCAACTTTTTCTCAAGTCTGCCAGTGGATCCTAACAGCGTGGAGCAGTGTCAAAGAATCCACCATCACCAACGGGTTCCGAAAGGCTGGACTGCTGCATGATGAGGAAGACAGCGCAAGCTCAAGGGCGGATTTGCCTCGGGAGGAAAGTGAAACGAAAGAGAGACTGAGTGCAACGAAGCAATTCTGAGGCTGTTTAATTACGACACTGAAGAAGACAACTTTAGTACTGTTAAAAGCACTGTTCTGGAAAAAAAAGCATTTGCGGTATGTATGTAGTTGTGGATGTTACTGGCATTTATTTAATTAAAAGTTTAAAAACATCTTTCCTGTAACATCTTGCCACGTTAATATCTCATGTTTCAACGGGGACACCTGCGGCTTATAGACAAGTGTGGCTTATTTATATACAATTTCTTTTTTCTTTTAAAAATTAGCAGGTGCGGCCTATATATAGGTGCGCTCTATAGTCCGGAATTTACGGTAACCTGTCTGTATCCTCAGTTATTCCGATATTTTAGATAAGAACAAAAGGGGGTAGAATCAACTGAGAGAGAAGGCTGAAACAAGCTGACTTCTCTCCTCTCTCCATCACTTCTCTTCCTGGCAATGTTTGATAGTATATATTGCGTAATTAGTGTCTATCGGCTGGACACTACTTTCTGTAAATGGTTGGTATTTATATAGCATTTTTTCTAGTCTTGATGTTTAACAGTAAAAATAGGGTATAAAAAATGTCACTAAATATTCAGACAGCACTACAATGGTGAATTTACTATATAGTGGACTATATAGTGATTGATTTACCTTCCTTCATTAATAATATGCCCCACCCCCATTACTTGCACCTGTGTCTTGTTTACTTTCCATCTTATCTTCTTTACCAGAGGAAACATCGGACCATCCTTTACAAAAGAAAAGGGGAATATGTCGTCCCACAATTCATTGAGGGAGCAACATTTCCAGCAAGGCATCCTCATAGCAATTGGGCAGCTCCACATTAAATGGTCTGCATGGTAAATTCTCTGTTTATTTATACAGCGCTTTTCTAGTTTTGAAGACAACTCAAAGTGCCTTAAAGTACAGTTTTACAATTCACCCATTCACACACATCTATGTGTATCACTTTCTCCATAACATACTTCAACTTTCATGTCCCCAGTCCCTGTGTTCCCTTGTATATCTTGTCCGTTTGTCGGTTCTGTTAAGTTTGGCTTCTGTTCAGTTTGGATCTTTTCAGTCCAGCTCCTGTGTCTCCTGTTCTGTTTTGACTGATCTTGCCAGCCTCCTGAGTGCATGCCAGTTAATTTTGATTGTAAAAGTAGCTCTCCTCATATCAGAACAATAAACATCTGGGTATCCTAAACAAGAAAGGGCTCAAATATTCATCTTGATTTCAAAATTGAATTGAACTAAATTGGAAAGGTCTGAGATCTTTCTAGTTGTCCCATTAACACAGGGGTCACTTTGTTTATATAATTCCATGTGGGTCTTATGTTTCCTCCTCCAATCTTGGGTCCTCTACCAAAGGGCCTGGAACTTAAGGGTTCTGTGCAGTATCTTAGCTGTTCCTAGGACTGCGCTCTTCAGGACTGACATATCTTATTGTTCCTGGAATCTGCTGGAGCCCCTCTAACAGTTTGGGGGGGTTAAAGCCCAGAGTTCTCCAATTACCTCCTTACCTTTGTCTCCTTCTTGTTGACCAAGATAGTGTCAGGTTGGTTAGCCATCACTATATTATCCATCTGAGAGTCCCACAGAATCTTAGCTTGGTCATTCTCAACCACCTTTGGAGGTGCCTTCCAGACCATACTCGTCCACTAAACTATGCCCACCAATCAGTTACAGCATTCCATCTCAATAGGATTTTAGAGAGTATGGCAGTGTTCTAGAATCAGAGGCATCTTATACATTACCTCCTCCTTACATACAATCGATGTAGCCTGATGTGGGCACAAGATATAATTACACCCTCTGAATCATTACCTTGGGTAAATTGTATATAGATATTTTTGTATAGGCTGTAATAAAGAGTGATATTGATTAACTGTCAGAATAAGTTAAATTAATGAGTTGCTCTACAATATAGCTAAAATCTAGTTTAGAAGTAGTGCAAGTTTGAAAAATGTTTACAGAAATAGACAGAGGGTGAGCAGCTTGGAGATGATTTGAATGAGAATTCAGCTCCTGCTTTATGCATCCTGAACATGAACACAGGAGAAATCCCAATTGGGAGAGACTGACTTCAATGATGGCAAATGATGGTGAATTTAACTACCTTGATCCCACAATACTTCATGACATCACCAAACTGTCTTTTGGTGTTGTTTTGAGTCTCCATTTTGTGACAGAAAATATTTTTGGGTTTATTAGTACACCATTCAAATGCAAATAAAAGGATTACATTCTAAAAGCTTTTTAGAATGTATCAGCTTATCAGATGATTGTAGAACACTTTTCTCCTGGTGGCACTGTTGAGCCTTCCTACAGCCTTTGAGTACACTGCAACATCATAGTTGTGTTAATGAGCAATGTGACTGTTCTGCTGATATACTGAAATACTGGCAGCCACAAATCAATATCGTCTTGTCTGGGATTATATGGAATTAATCACTGGGTTTAGAAAATTATTTGTTTTATTGAGAGTCCTTTCACTGCAGCCAATTGAAATACAGCAGTGTAAATAAGAATTGACACAACTCAACGACAGGCTCCTAGTCCAATTCTAAACTAGAATTACAGTGTACATATTTCATTTTCATTTCAACATTTTTTCACAAGGTCACTGTGACGTAAACGTACTCACATTATCAGAACATTTTTCAGTCCAAGTGACAACTGATCACTTGGACTGAAAAAACTGAAATTCCCTGAAGCACTCTTGATATTACATGTAAGAGGCCAAAAACATGTTTTTGAGGCCACCGTGACCTTAACCTTTGACCACCAAAATCTAGTCAATCAAAGTGAATTATACCAGATGTAATGATTTTCACTATGGGCAGTCCTAATATATCACATTCACAGGGATGTGAGGTCACTCTGACCTTGACCTTTGACCTCCAGACACAGATATCTAATCTAATATCAATTATTCTTTGAGTCCAAGTGAACATTTGTAGTAATTTAAAGAGATTCACTTGAGCTGATCTTAAGATATCATATTCAAGTTCTAGTGAATGTTTACTAAATTAATTCCTTCAAGGCGTTCCGGAGATATCGCATTCACGAAGAAAAGAACGTGCTTTGTGAGGTCAGAGTTACCTTGACCACCAAATTCTATTCAGATCATCCTAAGTCTAAGTAAATGTTTGTGCCACATGTAATGATATTTCCTTTGAGGATTCGTGATATATTGACTTCAAAACGGACACCGATTTCCACACTGTCTTTATTACAAAATATTACTGAAGAAATAACTGAAGCTGTTGTGTTTGGGTAACTTCGGCTGGTGCAATCTTGCTGTTGCAGAGACAGTCAAACAAAACAATTTCGTCTTTCAATATCCCTGTCAAGATTCATTCACTCTTGAAAAACTATTTACCAGTTTTCTGAGGGATCCTCAGAGACTTTGAAGCAGAAAGTGGAACTCTGACAGTCAGGGTGAGTTTGAGGTTAATCAGGCGTGGGTAAAAAAATATTGTTGCTTTGTTGGTCATTTGACTCAATCTCATCAACAATTGTCGAGTGAACAAAGTCTGAATATTTTGTTGAGAGAACCAAGAGGGAATCAGATCAGAACTAGTGCTTGAGCTTTCCATTGGTGTTTGTATCCTCAGACTAAGAGCAGAGCAAAACAGTGTGAAGTGTGAAGGTCCACCGTTATCCTGTTTGGCTGTGCCTTCTTTAAGTTTACTAACTTGTGTGGTACATCTGCTTTTTTATTTACCTCAAAGACGGGATACCTATTTAACTCAAACAGTGAGGCTACGTTTGATTTCCTGATTACATCTCCCTTAAGTGTGCCCCTTAACTCTCATAATTTCCACATAACAAAAGAGGAATGGATAAAAATGTTAGTACAATGACCTCAGTGTCCCTGGCTTTTACCTCTTAGTCTACTCACTGGTTGTCCTACCTAACTGGGGAGGTTGTTGCAGCTCTGTACAGCCTGAGAGCAAGACTGCAGGCAATAGAGCTCCAGGCGTCACGTGACTTGTTATGTTTACACCGCCATGTTGGCAGGAAAAGCCTGAGTCAAAATGAATGGTGCCAGAGTTCACTGTGTACTTTAGTTCCAAGGATATTAAACAATATATTGCGAAACTTGATCGATCAAGCTTTTCACTAGAATTGAAACAGCCGCAACTGACAATGTTCCTGACCTGCAGTATCCAGACTAGGGGTGCAACGCTTAATCGACAAAAATCAATGACAAAAATAGTTGCCGCTGAATTTAATCGTCGATGATTCGTTTGGTTACGTCGTAGCGCGTGTTTTTCGCTCCCTTCCTATCTCTGAAAGTCGTACATGTGCAATAGCGGCATGCGTTGCCACACCATCACGCACCAGAAAGTCAAAAGTACGGGAGAATTTCACCCTTAACATAGCCCGAAAAAAACCTACCTGCAATATTTGTAAGGCGGACCTGCTTTCCATGGAAGCAGGACACGAGCATTTGAAGAGGAAGCACGTTCGACATCGTAACGTAGACGATGCAGACTCGCCTCGGTAAGATAGCCTGTTATCTAGCTTGGTATATAAACGTATATACCTGTGTGCAGGATTCTCGAATCCATTACAAAAATATGGTTTAAACTTTTTTTTTATGAGTTTAAAAGCATAGTGTTATCCTATTGCCTGACAAACGTCTTTTTAAATCACAATTATGCAGTCCGAAGAAGACTGTAGTTTTGATTGTTGATGTTTTTATTGCTGATACTTTCCCTGTCCTTTAGTTAACAGAAAAAATGGATACTTGATTTTTTATTTATTTTTAGTATCAGCACTTGGCCTGTTCTTGGTTCACAGGAAAAAGGGAAACTTGAATTTAAAGTAATTTTTTTATATTAGCACTTTGCCTGTCCTTGGTTTTAAATGGACAAAAACTTGATTTTTCTTTGTTTTTGTATCAATAGTACCCTCATATGCAGCAAAGTTTATTAAAATAAAATTTTTAATGAAGTATCGATCTTTATTGTCTTTCTTTTCAATCACACGCCGCAAACAACCTCAAGCTAAATTTAAAAGCTGATGGCTAAATAAGATCAATTAAGAATTTGTGTGATTCATTATCCGATTAGTCGATTAATTGTTTCAATCATCGATAGATTAATCGACTATCAGAATAGTTGTTAGTTGCAGCCCTAATCCAGACATCTATAACTACCTGATTAACTTCCCATCGTGCTACTCTGGAGAGACTTTGAAAGCTTACAAAAGCCTGGAGGTGTAGAAATAGACGAAATCTTGATTCGTGATGAATATTCAGCTATGGAGTCTACCGGCTATCGTCATCACTGGAAGGGTAAGTGTCACTTCATCATAGTTACCGTTAGCATAAGCATTGGACAGTGTAATGTAACTGGGTTAATGGGTTTGCTAACTTGTATGTTAACTAGTCTGTATCTTTGATTTACCAAGAGTCAACTACATTAGCACTATGTGAATAAATTTCAATAGCACCACCTCATACATGAAATGATACGTATGATATGATAAACAGCAGTTTTCACTGCCATGTGCCATGAAATTTGTATTTCAGGTTAATCATTCCCAAAGACTGAATGATCCTCAGTTGAAGCTATGGGTGGTGATCAGGAATGATGGGGTTGTGAGTCTCCTGAGCTAAAATTTTGAAGGTTTGCAGATGCAGTATATCTCTGTGGGCTTATGTAACTTTGTGTTGCTGAGCATTGTAAGAGAGTAAGGATGCTACTCTCATTAGGGAATAATAATACTTAGATTACAAGTCAAACATATTATAAATATCAGCATCCACAGTCTGACAATATAATTTCTCTTCATTTATGACTAACTGGAACCACTTGGAGCTTCAGTCACGCTGTTGACCCTGATATGTCCTGATCTGGTCTCTGGTAGTCTGCTGACGTCAGACTACCTACGAAATATGGCGAGCTGCCACGTGGCTCAAGGACACAGAAAGTCTAACCTACTCACCTTCATGTTGCCTAGCCGTCTGGCTCTATCAATGACCAGAAATTTCTTGATGAGGTCTCTGGGGGGGAGACAGAAGCAGTCAGTGAATCCACAGCTGTACAATAGATCTTTGAAAAGTTGTCTCCCTCCCTCTCTGTCAAAAGGAAATCTGCCAGAGGGTTGTACCCATGGGGAAATATTTGTATGTATGTCTTTTAATGGTTTTCATTAAGAAACACAAATAGGAGAAGGGAGGGGGATCTTTTTTACATAAAAATTAATTTTCAGTTACTGTAACATTAAGTCATGGCATGCTTAGGTTCAAGGTTTCTTTATTATTACCCGAAGCTAAATTTGTTATGCAGACAGGGTACAGCAATCCAAAGTTAAAAACAGGAAACAAAAGACAGAACATTAGTTAAAAAGAGGACATCACACCTTATCAACTCATAAAACATCAAAACACTCTCAAACAGACCTTAACACAATACAGCAGAGAGCAATGGAACCTAATACAGCCATGACAGAGTGCTTTACCACGCCCATATGCACCCGCTCCTCCTACAGGAGCCTGAAGTGGTCAATGTGCTCAGGGTGAGGTGCATCCCTTGTATCAATTTTGTCCAAGCTGCAGGTACAAAGTTATCTCTGTAGAGCTTGGTTGTGCTCTTACATTGACATTGACATTGACATGTCTCTCTCATCAACAAGATGTTTCCGTCCAGAGCTGCAGCTCACAGGATGGATCCATTTGCCCGCATCCGTTTCAAAACATAAGTACTTCCGTACCGTCCTGCAAACGGATCGAGTCCAGTCTACATCCAGGACATGGTCAAACCTTACACCCCAGCCCATCCACTCTGCATCTGCCAATCGGCTTGTTGCTCCCTCACTGCGAGCTAAACACTCAACAAATTCACGACTGTTTGCTGTCCTCGCTCCTAAATGGTGGAATGAGCTCCCCAATGACATCAGGACAGCAAAAAAGTCTATACATCTTCCGCCGCAAACATCTCTTCCGACTATACCTTGAATAAAAAAAGTTTAAACCAAAAATGTTGTAGCACTTAAATGGCACTTACTTATAGCACTCTGTAGTTGGGCTTTCTTAAAGAAAATTGTGCTTTCTTGATTATTGTTGTTCTGGGTACCCTCATGGTTGAATGCACTTATCGTAAGTCGCTTTGGATAAAAGCGTCAGCTAAATAAAATGTAATAATTCCCCCAGCTGCAAAACCAGAGTCATACTTGAATTCCATGCTTTGAACCACAGTGTTTAAATATACATACTTGCAAGGACATAAAGGACATATATATGAAAATAGACATATTGATGTCTAGCACTTACTTGACATAGAAATCCAGATGGCGAGGAAATTCCAGTTTTCCAGCCAGAATTTTCTGGTAGATTCCAAATGGGTTGTCATCAAAGAAAGGTGGGTACCTGTGGAGAGAAATAAATGTCGTCTCAAGCCAGTCCCAATGAAGCTGCACACCCACAGTGTGCAAACTTAATTCATACTCAGCATGATGCAAGAAAACAGGAAAGGCAAGTAAGAGCTGACACACAATGAACTGTAAAAGTCTGAACAAAATGGAGGGTGAACATGTGGTGAGGTCAACATTTGAAGTGTGGTGTTATAAAAACTTTCAGCTGTGGACAGAGCAGCCTTTGTTTACAGCTATTTTGACAAATTGTATGCGTGTGTGTGTGTGTGTGTTTCTACCACCCACAGACCCTCTGCTGCTACACTCCACTGAGTGCTCTCCCAGCTCTCCTGTTCTTCCCTCTGCTTTGGCCTGGACAAGTCATTACCCACAAATTACATAACGGGACCAGCCACTAAACACATTACGCATAGAACAGACAGGCCCATAATCGTACCAGTTTGTCATACGCTGCTTGCCTTCCTAGTAAAAGCTCCATAGTCAGTAGACTGTAGATGGGGGTGTCTGGGAGCTGGCTTTTCACCACAGACTGCCCTCATGTATGTTTTTTTTTTTTTTTTCAAAAAGGATGCTGTCATAGCTGAAGAATCTGGGTCATTCGTGCAAAATGGGGGGAAGACAAAAACACATGACCATTTGTTGACTTTAACTGACAGTCCATGAAAGAATAGAAAGTATTACGTGACAAATACTGATACTAAACAATCATAGGAGTACTTTATGGTGGAATGTGTTCATGATTCATCATAATTTGTTATCATCTGGATAGCTGGACAGGAAAATGAATTTAATGGGATATTAAAACTCTCTCTGCCTTCAGTACAAACTGCATCCATTGAACAAAATATCTCCTTACATTCTGTAAGAGTGGGATATTATAAATGTAAACAACCCCCTAGCTACACCTGACTGCTGGGACATCTTTGTTATTCACAGTCTGTTCATTAATCAAGAATGTGAAAGGCAGAGAGAAGTTCTAATGATACTGGTAGCCAAAGTGTAGTGCAAAACAAAGTTTTTAAGCAGCCCTTTACAGTTCAGTGTGGAACACTGGAAAGCAAATTAGTTTTGGAAAAGGCAAAAATGTCAACAGTTTGGTTAACTGACATAACCTTGTAATTGCTCACCCCAACCGGTCAAGGCACATTGAGTCTTGTTCTGCTAGACCATGAATGTCACTCAAGTCCTGTGGTACAATGATAATCCGTGGTAAAATATCATATGTCTATCTTAACTGGCCAGTCGGTTTATAGGATGCACAGTATTTTTGGTGAAAAAAAACCCTCCATAGGCCGAGCCACCGTGCGCAATGCCCGGCTAGACGCACACGTAGCGAGCAGCCCTCCTCACCTGTCGAGTATTTGGAGTATTTGTGTAAAATATCTTTCCAGTGTTCTAGAGATCCCAGGGCCTGGCAGCCAAGGAAGGATGCCAAACATCTGGCTCTGGCACATGTACATAAAAAAAGAATGAAGCCTACCTAAATATGTTTTCTTTTTGCACTTTATCCAATATCCTGTCTATCATGTTTAATAAATGTTGACCCTGTTCGGCCCTCGATGTAGTTTTTTTTAATCCTCTCTGTGATTGAGTTGACACCACTGTGCCAGATGTTTCTTCCAGTTAATGAGTCACTACAGTGCTCTTTCAATGTAGGAACTATTGGGTTTCTCTATACATTTTAAGGTTTTGACCTTACTATGTAAAGTGCCTTTGGATAATGTATGTGCTTCAGATTGATGAACAGGAGAGTGGAAGGTCATGGTGTCTTACTGACATTTCTGTGACTTTTACCAACACTGAAATCACATCCACCATCTGTCTGTGCATAATAGGGCCGAATAGAAGGTTTACACTCTCCTGACGCTCCACTGAGCTGAGATGGACCGGCAGGGTGTGGGAGGGATTAAGATTAACACAAGAGGCAGATTTTCATTGTGAGAGAGTTCTTACTTCATATCCAAAGTCATGTACAACTCCATATACACAGAGGATTAATTTCCATTAAGCGCAGTGTGGAAAACTGACCAGAGTCCTTTAGGTAGACTTAGCAACCGTGTCCTGGGGTCTCATTTATAACCGTTGTGTACGCACAAAACGGGGCCTGAAACGTGCGTACACCACTTCTCAAGCAAACGTTGGGATTTATAAAAACAAACTTGACAGGAAAATTTGCGCATTTCCACGCAAACTCTGACCCACGCATACAAACGTTTTGGAGATGGGAAAGTGGCGATGCAGACATGAGGTGGTGATCTGAAGCCAGAATATTGATTCACTTCATCATTGACATTAAAATCAAAAGCTTTAGTTGTGCTCGCACGACATATCTGTTCCACACAAACCTTTAATTGCAAAATATATATTTAACATCTTACAGCAAATTACGTTCAGATACCATTAAACCGCAGAGTCCTCCCCCCCAAAAAAAAGTCTCTGTTGCGCCGGCAGCAAGCAAGGCACCCATTCCAAGTTTCTCGGCAGGAGGAATTTTCTACTTTTTAATACTATCTTCTAAAACTGTGAGGGCACCATCTAATCGCTGCAGTGAATGTGACTGTGCCATCTGGCACTCAGAGCAAACTGGAGATCACTCACAAAAAAAACTGTACTAAACTTAACTATACATGTCTATTTATTTTTGTATTTAATTATGATGGTGTGTAGACTGTAACCTAAAAGAATGCAAAACTCTTACTTTAGTGCCCCTCCCTGGACATGACTGGTAATTTGCTGAAGGCAGGACAAGGGTCCACTCTCTGGTAGTACTGCAACACTTCAAAACCTGCCCTTAAAGGTCACAGCACCACAAATAACTTTTTTTCCCTACCATAGTATAAAGAAGATGGATGTTGGGGTGATGGTAGGCTGGGCTCGCGCACAGGTGACCTTTAAGCAGTACTGGAGAAAGCTGCTCCATATTCAAGAGTTAAAGCAATAATGTTTGACCAGAGGCTACATGATGGATGGCAGACATTTGTTTGATTACATTTTATAGCTGAATTACACTAGATGTCTACAAGAAAACCATTACATTTTAATTAAAAATGTGAATTACTAGCTAAGCTATTACTGAATGGTTCCAGGAATCACCCAAGACAACCTGTTCTACGAAGCTGGTTATCAACTATCATTAATTACACGAACCATCGAACCACATTAAGTCCATCAGATGACCTTTCACAAAGAGAAATGTAAATGATGATCACATAACTTGTTGAAATCAAACTGTAGACATTTTTTGCTTTTGTTAAGTTTATTAGAGTAGTTATCTTTTTTGTCTAATCATGAAAAAAATGTATGTGACGCAGATAAAAAAAAGTAAAGTAATGAGTAGTTAATGTGTGATGAATGGAATTGTTCATTTATAATCATGGGAATTATTGACCAGTGTGTCAATCATTTTTCTTAGTAAGTTCACCATCATTGTTTCCAGCAGCAGCTGTTTTTGGACAAAAAGCTGCAAAAAGCCACTGTCCACTACCTACCTAGCAGAAAGACAGACAGACACATTTGATGCGAGTCAGTGGCGGAGCATTTGGTGGATAGAAAGCCAGATATTTCCCTCAGGAGGTTGTGGGGACCCAAAACAATTTACTAAAAAGATAGGAAATACTGCACTTCAAATGACTGCTTATGTTGCATTAGCTCGACTGGATGTTGAAATAGGTAGTTTTGGTCCTACTTGGTTTCTAAAAGTCAACGAATATTAAACATAAGATCACAGATCACAATATCAGTAGTGTGAATGTCTTCTGCAGGAAGTGGGTTTACTGAAAGCCATATGTACTTGCCATATGTTCTTGACATACTGTGCCAGAGGCAAAACACCATTTTGAGGGTGGACATGATGTCTTTTTTTATTCTTATGTCTGAAAAAAGTCAATATAAAAACAAAACTGGTGAATTTTGGCAAGGGATAGAATACAATCTGCAGCCAGGGCAATGCTATTGTACTGGCACGATTAATTGACAGCTGGATTTTAGAATATCACTTGTTGTGTCCCTATAACAAAGTATTAATCAAAGTCAATCTCAACCTTCAGGCTTTTTTTCTTAGACACCAACGAGGCAGATACATTATTCACTGCGGATGATGGAGAACATTAGAATAAACTTGAGTGCTTTCTCAAGGGGATCAACGTCATTGTTCTCCATCCATAACAATGAATCCCATTCGCGGATTAATTTGTCGCAGCTCTGCAGTATCCTATAAGCATGCAATGAATAGATTTACCACACTGATACAATAACAGTTAATCTATTAATAGATAATTCCTCCATTCCACTACAGACTACTCCCCTGTTCAACTCTTTATAAGATAAGATAGGATAAGAAATCCTTTATTAGTCCCACAATGGGGAATTTGGCGGTATTACCGAAGCAAGAGTCCAAAAAATATCAGCAAGTAATAAGTAACATGCAAAACTTGTAAGGAATATAAAAAAAAGAAATATAAAATATGATCGTAACTAAACTAGTATATACAGTTTAAAGACAGGCTATAAATATATGCAGTATGAGAATAATCAGACGTACGTTGAATTGCATCACTATAGTTTATCTGCTATTGTATCCACTACCCCGTTTCTTCTAGTGTTCATTTTCATTTGTCAACAACTTTTTACCATGACTATAACTAGATGAAGATGAGATGTACTTGCATAATAACTCTGACTACAACATGCAATATCATGCATGTAAAATGACAAGACAAAAATGCAGACAAATTTATTAAGAAAGAAAGTACTGCTAATAGATGCACTGTATGAATGTGTGTATGAATGGGTGAATGTAAAACTGTACTGTAAAGAGCCTTGAGTGGTCATCAAGACTAGAAAAGCACTATATAATTACAAAACCATTTACATTTACATTTTTCATTTAGCTGATGCTTTTATCCAAAGCGACTTACAATAAGTGCATTCAACCATGAGGGTACAAACCCAGAACAACAAGAATCAAGAGAGTAAAATGTCTTCAAAAAAGCAAAACTACAAAGTGCTATAAGTAAGTGCCATTTAAGTGCTCCTAAATTGTTAGTTTAAAATGTTAGTCAAGGTATAGTCGGAAGAGGTGTGTTTTTAGTTTGCGGCGGAAGATGTGTAAACTATGATGTCCGGATGTCAATGGGGAGCTCATTCCACCATTTAGTGATTTAGATGAGTGTTTAGCTCGCAGTGAGGGAGCAACAAGCCGATTGGCCGAGGCAGAGCGGAGTGAACGGGCTGGGGTGTAACGTTTGACCATGTCCTTGATGTAGACTGGACCCGATCCGTTTGCAGCACGGTACGCAAGTACTAATGTTTTGAAACGGATGCGGGCGGGCAGCCACCGGTAACCAGTGAAGGGAGCGGAGGAGCGGAGCAGTGTGAGTGAATTTCGGTAGGTTAAAGACAAGTCGAGCTGCTGCATTCTGAATGAGCTGCAGAGGTCGGATGGCACTAGCAGGTAGACCTGCCAGGAGGGAGTTACAATAGTCTAGGCGTGAGATGACCAGGGCCTGGACCAGAATCCTGGAAGGATTTAATAACATGATATAGATGTCCTTCTTTGAATGGCTGTGCTGCTTATTTCTCTTCCTGTGTGCTCGCCTTTCTGGTGATTTTGCACAGCAGCGAAACAATGAATACAATGACAAAGTGGCAGACTGGACCCAGATACGCACGTAAACACTATGACTTTTGGACACTGTCACTAAAAGAAAAATGAAGTGTCATTGTGTCAGGAGAGAAGCTCTAAAGCGACAAAATCACTGGGAAGAAAAACACAAACCTGAGGAGACACCATAGGGTGCACCACACAAAAACTCCAAACATGTTACTTCACCGTTAAAGCCATGAAAAAAACAACTACTAAAGGCTGAGCTATAAAATTATATATTAGCATTAAAACAACAGGACATTGCTACTTAATTTGCATATGGAGATAAAGTCTTACTGAAAGTCAGCTAAATTGGCTCATGTTTAGGTTTGTATGTTTTGGTATAATAAACACACTAGCCATGTTAAAGCACACAAAACTCAACTCTCATACAAATTTCAGGACTTGTCAAAGAATTAGGAATGCTGCATCTGTTCTGATGTTAATAATTTAAGCATCTAGACATGAAAGAGAATAGCAGAATTACATCTGGAAAAATGCAAAATCATCGCAAAAATGTAAAAATTAAATGTTGCAAATTCAGTTTTATCTTTGGGTTTCCTCATTTCAATTCTAACTGCAGGAAATAAAGGGTCAATGAAAACCTGGTCTGCATCCTCTTTGTCAGACAAAACAAAGCTATCAGGGAGAGATCACTCTACTTATCTATCTATATAGTCTATATTGTGTGACTGCTACATTAATTCCCAGTGTTACATGCAATAATGATGCAAAACAACGATGAAATAATCCAAAGCATATAAGCTTACTGTATAACACAATATAGTGCAACACAATAACGGTCTAAAATGAACAGGGTTCTGCCTCCTTAAACAACTGATCATTACTGGAGGATTTACTCCAGGGAAGTTGTTCAGGGTTCTGAGTTAGATATGATTGGATTTTCTAATGTTATTCCCCCTTTTCAGATTTAATTGTTACAATTTGTGTCACTTGTGTGTTTATGTGTGGTTAAAAAAAATCTGGACGCACTTCTCTGATCTCTCAGACAGGGCTCACTTCTCAGAGACAGCAGCAACTTCCAGTCTGTCACCCTTCACATTACCACATTCTTTAGAATAAATGGTCAAACACCTCAAAACCTTCCTGTACTTGTCAGTATTTGTTGCTGGCTCTGCTGCTGTGGTGGAGGAGAGCGCCCCCCGATGTTTCAAAGGGGTGGAGTCTGGTGTATGCTGCAACATACCTAAGCACTTACCCAGCCAGCATTTCAAAGATGAGGATGCCCAAAGCCCACCAGTCCACTGCTCGGCCATGACCTTTGCTTTGGATGACTTCAGGGGCCAGGTACTCAGGAGTTCCACACAGAGTCCAGGTCCTGATCAGACAGAAGCAGATGACTTTGAAATGTGTGTTTCAAAGTGTCTTTGTTGAAATAAAGCAAAGTTTTATTCTGTGAGCATCATTGCATTTTATTTCCAGGAGTCTTTGTCAGATTTTTGTAAGCCCAATGCCTAAGGTTATGCATAAGCAATTAATTGAGAGTATTATATTATACATTAGAGTATTTTGAATGATTTTTGATTGATGAATCAGCAGGTGTATACAAATTGACAGACTGTGGCAACTTTCCTAAAATGATTCTTAAAGGTAGGCTGCCAACATTAATATGTTTAGACCTGTGCCTATGTAAAAACATAAGCATCCTCCACATTGTCATTTCTTGTGAGTGTGATGTGGTCACTACTGTTTCACAGGTGATAAGTGATCTCTGTGGTCACTCGGCATACATCTGCAAATTCTATACTGTGTGTAAGAAGAGAGGCTCTTATTGCATGGGTAATACAACACACTTAGGCAAAGTGATCTGCCTGTGACATCCGACCTGGTTTTGTTATCTTCTATAGTACAATGAGGATACAGGACCGGGCTATGGATGCAGCAAAAGTAAGTAAAAGAGTCAGTCACTACTTGCTGGGCAGCCACAGGATGAATGTTTAATTAGGGCTTGAGCCCAGATACAAATGTTGGAAGACAAGTGAAGAATGACTGGTGAAGTCTAAAGCAGATTCTGTCTCTGGCTTGTGGCTGACAGAGCAGCTGATTAACACTTTGCATGTGTAACAAATGTGCACACTGTTCTCTCTCACAGACACTTGTCTTCTGATGAAGAGCACTTGGCCCAGCGCCAGCCTTTCATTGCCTGTCACTGATATCACCTGGGTAATGACCTCTTTCGGCCAGTTGCTATGGCAACAGTGATTTGTATGGAAATGATGTTGGTCCTGGTGTAGAATTAGGAGGCTGTTGCTGTAGGGGAAATAAAGCCTGGGTACTAGATAGGCAGAGGCAAGGCCATGGAGGAAATAATGTGTTGTTGTTGTGTGTTATCATACATGGCTTCATGTTTACATGTGTTGATGAGTGTGTTTGCCAGCAGGGGACACTGTGGTAGCATTGGGAGGGCCGAGTTTTGATGACACTCCATCACACCCTGAGCATAGAAAGTACAAGAGAACTGGCAGCAATGAGGTTACTGTATTCCTATCCCAGGCAATTCTACTACCCTCCATTTATATAAGTGGGTGAAAATGTAATCTTACTCCATTATGTTTACATGTCAGCGTAGGTCAACGCAGTGCTGGGTGAAACACTGGGGAGAGACGATGCAGTGATGAGAATGTAGGATAGATGGAAAGGTGTCTCTTATACTCTACAGTGTGTCTTTTCAATTTTGCAATGGTCACCAAGAGGCCTCACTCGCTGTGTATCTAATTCAGAGTAAATGACATCAGTCAGGGAAAGTTTGTCCTTGAGTGCCATTGTTGCTTGGAGTTGAGAGGATCCCCTCAAATTCCCAGAGGATAATATGAGCTTTTCAAGGACACTGAACACATGCACAAAAGATGGATAAACAAGGATGGGTCCTCCTCATTTCTCTACTGTTAAACACTCCTAGTTTCACAGTAGTAAAATGTGAAGATTAATTGTGTCCTGAGCTGCTGGGACAAATTAAATAAGTATTAAGTGAAGATACCAGATCCAGCAAATACACTGCTCAAAAAACTAAGGGAAGACTTAAATCACACATCAGATCTTGATGAAAGAATTATTCAACTTAAAAATCTTTACTGATGTACATTGTATAATTTGTTGAGAACAAAATGACATAACAGTCAATGTAAACCAAAATCATCAACCCATTGAGGGCTGGATTCAAAACCCCACCAAAAATCAAATGAAAATTTGAAATCACAGGCTTATCCAACTTGCTTGAATTTCATCACGGCAACTCATAATGTGACTCAGTAGTGTGTGTGGCCTTCGTCTGTCTGTATGCACCCCGACAACCTCTGGGCATTGTCACCACCTGGCTCAAGGCTGGCAACAAAAAGGGAGATCACACACAGAATGATCAATCAAAAGTTATTTATTCCACTACTCAACATCATATTTACTAACTAGCGAGGTGTGTAAGTATGAAGGGCATCAGTTGTGTCAGAAGTGTGTGGATGAGTGAGAATGTCGTGTGATGCATGTGTGTTAGTGCAGCAAACCAAACAAAGGATCAAGGTTCAGGCTGGTGCAGCAGGCCCTGCTGAGAGAGAGAGAGACACTCCCAGAAGAGCAGTCTTATATGCTTTCTGGGAAGGCCCACCCAGATGGGCAGGTAAGTGCTGTAGCTCCACCCACCAGCACAGAGAAAGGCACACAGGCAGGTAGCATAAGAGGGTCGTCACAACCCCTCCCTTAAGATGGGGGTCCTCCTTTGGATTCCCAAAATTTTACACCTACCACCAAATACCTGTTCAATAACTAAACCAACATCTAATACTACAGATTTTAACTAAACACAATTAGGTATATTAATGTTAACCTGTGAATGTCGGTACCACCTGCAGGCAATCTCACCCTTGAGCATCGTGACTCCCCCCCTCAGCAACTTTGGTACCTAAGAAGCAATTTAAGAGAGATGAAAACCAGAGCGGACAGAAAGAGACCCTGCAGGGAGTAAAAACACAAGTTAACTTATAATCATAGCTCGGGACATGGCATCAGCCACCGTATTTTCAGTTCCTTTTACATGTCGTATATTTAAATGAAATGGCTGTAGGAAAAGACACCAACGCATAAGCCTTTGATTTGGGTTTTGGAGTGAGTGGAGAAAGGTTAGGGGATTATGATCGTTGTACACCACTAAAGGTCTTACTCCACCCCCCACATAAACCTCAAAGTGTTTCAAAGCCCAGATGAGTGCCAGTGCCTCCTTTTCAATAATTGAGTAGTTTAACTGGTGTGAATTGAACTTTTTAGAAAAGAAACTCACCGGGCAGTCAACACCGCTCTCATTAGCCTGCATCAATACAGCACCAGCTCCCACTTTACTAGCCTCAGTATACAGCAAGAACGGCTGGTCCATCTGTGGGGCTGCAAGGACAGGGGCAGAACTCAACAACGTCTTGGCAGACTCTAAGGCTTCCTGACAAGTGAGTGACCACTCAAACTTAATCTTTGGGCTAAGAAGAGAAGTGAGTGGGGCAACCACTGTGGAAAAATCTTTACAAAACCCACGATAGTACCCCAGCATACCCAAGAAACGAGAAAGTTCTTTCTTGGTTGTCGGAACAGGAAACTGATCAACTGCCAATACTTTCGCTCTTACTGGACGCACCTGCCCTTGGCCAACTACTTTTCCCAGGTATGTTACTGTTGCCTTAGCAAACTCACATTTTGCCAGATTAATGGTCAGACGAGCCTAGGTCAGACGGTCAAACAGTGCTCGAATGCGCTGAAGATGATTCTCCCATGTGTCACTGTAAATCACCACTTCATCCAAATACACAGCGCAGCCGACCAATCCTGACACCACCTTGTTCATTAGGCGCTGGAAGGTGGCTGGGGCATTACGTAACCCAAATGGCACAACATTGTAGGAATACAACCCACTGGATGTAATGAAGGTGGCAATCTCCCTAGCTCTGGAAGTTAAAGGAACTTGCCAGTAGCCTTTAAGTAGGTCAAACTTACTGACAAACTTAGCAGAGCCAACCTGATCCACACAGTCCTCCATACGTGGGAGTGAAAATGAGTCTGGCTTGGTCAGCTGATTCACCTTTCGGAGATCCGTACATGGTCTAAATGTACCATCTGGCTTCTTGACGAGTAAGCATGGGGAAGACCAACTAGATGCACATGGCTCAGCAATGTTATTTTCCAGCATGTATTTCACCTCTGCTTCTAAATGCTCTCTTTTATCTGGAGACATACGATAAAAGCATTGTCTGACTGGCTGGGCCTCTCCCACGTCAATATCATGCTCAAGAAGATGAGTATGAGAAGGTGTATCTGCGAACAGGCAGGGATAACCTTTAATATTCACCAACTCTGTTTGCTTTGGTTCAGGTAAATTATTTAATATTATATCAAGATTGGAAAGTGATTCCGAATTTTTAAGACGCCCTTTCAACATGCCATCATCTGGTGTATAACACTCCTCCTCCACTTCTCCTGTCGGATCAAGAGGTGGAGCTGAAGGACCCACTGGAACTGCTGCAGCAACAGATGAAAACGACGACCCAGGACCTGGCACAGGGGAGCGAGCAAAGTAGGGTTTTAACAAATTAATGTGACAGAACTGCACAGACTTCTTCCGGTCAGGGGTTGAGATTAAATAATTAAGGTTCAACACTTTTCGGGTCACTGTATAAGGACCAGAGAACTTAGCCTGGGAAGGAGAGCCAACTAAAGGCAGAAGTGCCAGGACTTGATACCCAGTACAAAATTCCCGGCGTTCCGCACGCCGATCATACATACTCTTCATTTTATTCTGAACTGCCTGTAAGTTCTCTCTCGCCATTTTATTAGCCTGATACAGCCGCAGTTTGAAACAATTTACATGATCTATCAAGTTTTTGGGGGCCTCCTTGGCTTGCCAGTCACTGTGCAGAGAGGCTAATGGGCACCTCGCACTGTGTGACCAAAGACCAGGTCATTGGGACTAAAACCCAAGCTCTCTTGGGACACTTCCCTGGCAGCTAACATCAGCCAAGGTAACCCCTCCTCCCAGTCACGGTCCAACTCAGTGCAATATGCACGGAGGAGGGACTTCAACATTTGATGAAACCTTTCTAGAGCTCCCTGGCTCTGGGCATGGTATGCGCTGGACTTAGAATGTTTGACATTTAACTGGTTCAGCACTTCTGCAAACAATTTTGAAGTGAAGTTAGACCCCTGATCAGATTGAGTAACTTTTGGGATACCAAAAATAGACATAAACTGTGTCAGAGCTTTCACAACAGACTTGGTGGTAATGTTTCTGAGGGGATAGGCAGCAGGATAGCGCGTAGCCTGACACATAACTGTAAACAAAAAGTTACTACCAACTTTGGATCGTGGCAAGGGACCAACGCAGTCAATGATCAGCTGCTCAAATGGTTGTTCAGCAACTGGAATGGGATACAAAGGGGCAGGCTTAATTATCTGATTTGGTTTTCCCGTCAATTGACATATACGGCAAGTTTTGATGAAAGCAGAAATGTCTATTTTCAAAAGAGGCCAGTAAAAATGTCTCCCAACTCTATCATAAGTTTTTCTTACCCCAAAATGACCTGCAATGCCATCATGAGCAGCCTGAAGTACAGTGAGTCTTACACTAGAGGGCAGAACAATTTGTACAGTTTCATCCCCCATAAAACATTCCCCCTGAGGGAACCCATTTTCTCACCAACAGGCCGTCTTGGAGAAAATAACCCTGGGCTGCACTTTCCACCTCATTATCCGGAAGAAGCTGGTTGTACAGAGCCTGAAAAGTTATTTATTCCACTACTCAACATCATATTTACTAACTAGTGAGGTGTGTAAGTATGAAGGGCATCAGTTGTGTCAGAAGTGTGTGGATGAGTGAGAATGTCGTGTGATGCATGTGTGTTAGTGCAGCAAACCAAACAAAGGATCAAGATTCAGGCTGGTGCAGCAGGCCCTGCTGAGAGAGACCGAGACACTCCCAGAAGAGCAGTCTTATATGCTTTCTGGGAAGGCCCACCCAGATGGGCAGGTAAGTGCTGTAGCTCCACCCACCAGCACAGAGCAAGGCACACAGGCAGGTAGCATAAGAGGGTCGTCACAGCATGCTCCTAATGGATGGTGTCCAAAGGGTTCTCCTTCCACACATGGATCAGGGCATCGGTGAGCTCCTGGACAGTCTGTGGCGCCAAATTGGCCGCATCGGATACACAGATACATAGGGGCTCAACTGGATTAAGGTCAGGGGAAACTTAAGGGCCAGTCGATGGCATCCATGCCTTGGTCATCCAGGAACTGACTACCAACTGTAGCCACATGAGGCTGGGCATTAGCTGCAGAGCTAAAGATTTTGTTGGACGAAAAGTCCTAAATAGAAAATGTTAGAAAAGAAGGTTTCGGATGTCACTTTGTGTAATGCTTATGAAAGCCTTAAATCAATAGCCAAATTGCAACTGGTTCTCAAATGTTGTGCTGTGTGCAGCTTCATGTTGATGTCCGGCTCACGGGCTGTTAGACAGCTACAAGAAAGTAATTTTAAGCTAGTCTTGCCATTCAGATGCCATCATGGCATCGCCTCGGACTGTTTTAATGTTTGTACAATTATTTTCCCCACAGGCCATTCTTAAGTTATGAAACATTGACCATCTGTGGCATTTGTTATGCCACAGTTATGTGTTCCTGCTTTTTGTCCCTGTTCTTCTCATCTCTCCTGTAGCTCCACCCTGATTCAAGCAATCAGTCATCAATGAGGTGCACCTGGCCAGGGAATTGAGGTCCTTTAAAAGCTCCAGTGTCAGGATCAGAATAGAAAAATCACAAAAATCTATTTCTGATGATGCATATGAGTAATCAGAACATCTTTAAAGTTCAGAAAGAAATACATGCATTTGTATAGAAGAGCTGCATTTTTTCTTTTTCTCCTGTTTAAAATCTCACGACCCCTCATATTTACCTGACTTCAAGGTTGAGAATCATATGACTGTGAGAGAAACATTTTAAGCCCAATGACTTCTTTCTAACTTGAATTTAACCATCTGGAGTCTAAGCCATTTTTGGTTCACCTGTTCTCCTTGTAATGCTTTTACAACCACAACCCTGTAATACACAATCAACTTATATACATCTTTTCAGGACAGCCAGGGCTGTCAGAATTGATTTGGACAGAATTGAATCTCAAAAACTATTCACATCTTTTCAAGATGTGTCCTTTTGTTTTCATTTATAACCAGCAATGCCTCAAAGCAGTTTGTAGATGCAATGAGACAGAGGGCCACATCACACTACTTCTACTAATCCAAATATACCATGATGGGTTCAATCTCATATTCAATTGTCGGTACATATTGCACATAATCAATTCAGTGTTTGAGATCAGAGCTACCACACACATGCCCAGTGTGATGGAAATCTGGAAATACAAGAGGCTGGAAACACCAAAGTTATCTACGTGTATTTTAATTTTTAGGGACTTTCTGCAGAAAGGATCAACACAGAGAGTCACAAGGATCTCAGAGTGAAGATGGAGAACAGTCAAATACAAGGATTTTATATAGGAGGACTAAGGGCTGTCCCTCAGAACCAGTTCAAACTGGTTCTGTAGGCACAGGAGAGAGGGGAATCTTAACACAGACAACTGATTTACATGTGTTTCCTAAGGAGATAAGCAGACATCCATTCCATACTTTAGAGAGTAAATAAGTGGCAAAAGGGTCTGATAGTGTTCAGGTCAACAACAGTTCAGACTATAAAACAGCTCAGGTCATAAAGCATTTGGACAGTTTGTTTATATATGTAGATACAGGTCATAAAAGTCTTTAGACAGGTCTGCAAAAGTTACTCTTCAACTACAAAATAGTTTTCAACCAGACTTGGACTAGGCTCTGATTGGTTGACAGACTCAATCCAAGGCATTGTGGGATTGCTGGTTGACAGCTAACAACCATGGTAACAACAACAATAACTGTTTTCAACACAGAGAAATGGATAAATAATCACAGAAAACATCCAGTATTGGATTTGTCTCCAAACAGAGAGTAAAGTTCAAGGTTATTAGAACCGCATAAAGCTACCCTACTGTGCAAAAAAAAGAAGAAAAGTCTCTTGTAAGCATAATTCCCAAGATTTCGTCTTTTTCATGTGACGTGTGCTATATCTTTTGATGTTGCATATGACATTGTGGACTTGTGAGGGTTAAAAACAAGGCCTTTGGAGTGAAATAGACAAGGTCTTTGATAATGAAATCAACACCAGCACCCCCAAAACCAATAAAAAGTGTATCTGTGGCCTGACGCCAGGTTCACACAGGACGCGGAAGTGCCAAGAAAAGCTGTCTGCCTCCTTTCTGCCCCCATGGTAACCAATTGGGCTGTTCACATCGGCTGCGCAGCGCCGCACAGCACTGAGGACGGCTCGCGCTCTGCAGCGATGGTTTGGGCGTCTGGTCTATTTATTTCGCTCGCCGCAAGCTTATCGCGCCAGAAAACACACTGAAAATCGATTTTAAACTATATAAATGACATATTATATATAATATAAATGATCAAATATGCATCCCATACTTTTGGTTTTCCTGCTGTTCTCCTGGAGTGTCAATTTCCACAAATCTTTCCCCCTAATGATGACATTTCCCCAACTGCCCATCCACTACAAGCACACAAGCAGACAGACAGAGAGAGAAAGAAAGGGGTAAATGATGATGGTCTTCATCATTTACGAACCCCTACATTGAATGGAGCATACAACAACCAGCAGAGAAAGCAGAATCGCGGGCTGACCGGCATGGAGAAATGCGCGTCCGGTGTGAACAGCCAGGCGCGCGTGAGAATTGACGCGGCACTTCGGGGTGCTTCTGTGGCCGGTGTGAACCCGGCGTGAGAATGAATCATGTGAGATAGGATCCACAATACAAAACAGCTGCTTTGTCATTCACTTTCTACTGACAATCAATCAAGCATCAAACACTATGTGCTGAGAGCAGTGTATTCCCATCTGTCATTCAGCAGCAGCCACACAAAATGCTGACATAGTGGAAATAAACCGCAACACCAGGATACTACATAGATCTTAAGTGCAGTTATCCAAAAAAGATGCCACTAAACACTTACAAAGTACTGGACTGTCTAAATCATCTACAATGTCCCAAACAAAGTCCCTTCAAACTCGTGCCTCATGTTGAAACACTGCAGGCAATCAGGTGGGTCTCATGTTTGAATGAACCCTCAAATAACTAGTGCAGTGCCGGTTCTAAACCTGCCTGTTTGAACTGGGCTGCTTGCTTTGCCTGTGTTAATGCTCTGGAGCTACTTCAAAGTATTCCCTTTCATTAGTGAGTCCTCCTCTACTATGGTGTCACTTTTGTTTGTTTGTTATAGCTATATAGTTAAAGTTAGAAAACTTTGTGTTCATTTTACTTGCTTTATCTGCAATGAAGATTTTATAGTCAATGATTTTCAGAAAATGAAACTGAATTTTCTTTATTACTGTTATTACTGTTCACTAGTCTGGATTATACAGGGTTTATGAATTTGAATGATTTACTGAACTACATGTCAGCTATTTCAGCAATCTGTTAAGCAATCAACACAATTTCTGGACCCAAATTCTCACCTTTTCAAAAATAAAAGCTTGGTAATTAAATTTTACAAGATGAAGTCAAAATTATAAAATTATCTAAATGATCTGGCAGGACGGATATTGGCTGAAGGCTGCCCATGCCAACCGCTGCTGTAGTTTATCTGAGGACGTACAAGAAGACATGTTCAACTCCGTCCGCAGACTGAAGAAACACTGCCCCATCCTCATTAACTGCTAGAGAGCGCTGGTGGCCTTTTTTTCAAAAATTGTATTAATATTGAATGGATCGCATATCTAAATCACACCAAATATTTTCTTTCATACAATACACATTGCAAGTGTGAAGCTGATAAGATGAACGGTTCAAGAGATGTGTTCCACATACAGACAGAAGGAATTAGTAGGTAGACATCACAACAGCAATAAAATCTGTTCCAGATATGAACTGAACGCTGTCACATTAACAGAAAAAATGCCTCTTTTTCTATCATATTTTTCTTTGAATTAATGAAAAAATACCTTATTTCATTCTATGATTTTTCCCTCGTGGTGCAGGATAAAAAGCAAATAAAAGTATAAATAAACTTTTACATTCAGCATGGGCCCTAAAAGACTGCCAATTAAATATCCTTCTGTGCTTGTTCTCAGACAGAATTAATTTTTTGTGTAGAGAATGTATCCAACTGAAGTCCTGTCGTGTCTCAATTGAAGATGAAGCCATAACAAATTTATGTAAAGGACATCTCACTCTGAATGACGAAAAGCTCTCACTTACATTTAGATAAGGCCAGAGGAGGTGATGGCAAAGAGTATAGTTAGTAAACAAACGGAAGGGGGGGTTAACTTGTTGAACCTTGTTACACGGGATGGATGAAGCATTGTTTAGCAGTAATGTCAAAACAGCAAATACCTATGCCAAGGCCATAAGTCCCCTTTAATTCAATTCAAGCTGCACCAAATTGTACACACTCAACACATACATTATGCCTTCCCACAATTCATTGCAGCAGTAACATTTAAAGTGAAACAACAGTGTAGTATCAACTGACACATATATTTCTATATAAAAATATAGAAACAACAGCACAGCTGTTTAGTATTTTTGTGAGATGTCTTTGTCTTATATGAAATCCATCCCTACTGCCAAGCACTGATTTAATATCTTTATTTAAGGCCAAGCTCCAAGTAAAAATCTATTAACCACTCCATTATCGTGGTTTCCATGTTACTGAACTGAACCGGAAGTACATTTAAAAACATGAAAGTACACTGAAGTACTAAATGAAAAACTTTCCAATATTACCTCCTCTTCCCCCGACTCTGTTCTCTATTTTTGAAGCAACTAATGCCTCATTATGCCATCGCATTTATTAAATGTATTATAATAAGAAAGCATTTCAGAAGAATCATAAATCACATGCACAATGAATCCAGTAATATGTTGCTATTACAAAGTCAAATAAAAATTCAGCTTATGAATAAAAACAAATCACAGAAACAGGTCACAATCGGGTCTCTCATTGTGCATTTTAGAGATGAAACAGTGTGACAATTTTCACACATCACCATTACAGTGAACAAAATTATCGCAGTTATCAGTATTTCAGCATTATAGTTAAAATGTGCTTTAAATGTTAAGGTTAAAGGGACTTGGTATTTCCCTGTGGTAATTTCGAACTCTTGACGTAAGCAGTTGGATTAGAATGGTGAAAAGGGTAGGTATGTCATCAGGTGGGCACCCTCCTTCATAGATTGCCCTCCTGTCTTCATCCTGCAGCCCAATTGTTGTCTTTCCTTTTGATCCAAAGCCAATTGCTGCTTTTTCCTGCTGCATTTGACAAGGATCTGATTGCTTGATAAAGGGAGTGACCCCTCACCCCCATCAGAGGTCCAAGCCAATGTGCGCTAATAATTTTTTCCAGCTTTTCCACTTTGTTGATGGGAATTTTATACAGTTATTGGCCACGTGAGTTTTGGGAAAATGCATTTTGGGAAAACTACAGTTTGAGTTTTCCTCGCAGCAAGGTCTTGTTGATGCAAGTTATGTACGTGGTGGTATCTTTTTTAAATTGTTCAAACTGCTTGGTGTTCTTGAGATTTGCATTATACCATCTGCACAAGCTCTTTACTTGCATTTCTGCAACAGCTGGGATAGGTGTTCCGTCAATATGAAATCTCTGATCTGTGACTTAATGCTCCTATACTTGCTGGGCTTGACCTTTATTCTTGCCCATGTGATGTTTTGATAAAGCTTTTTCAGAAGTCTCTCGGTGCAGGGGACAGTTGTTGTCAGTGTTATGTCTTCCATATAGGCTTGAATTGGTGGATCCACTGACCAAACTGTAGTTGTTTTTCTCACGACCCATTTTGAGGCTCTGATAATAATAATAATAATAATAATAATAATAATAATAATAATAATAATAATAATAAGCTCCATTACCATAGTTAAGGCCAATGAGGAGATGATGCACCCTACAATGATGCCTACATCCAGTGGCTGCCAAGCTGTGGTGAAGTCTGATGCGAGACAAAATTGCAGATCCTGGAAGTAGTGTTTTACCTGATTTGTTATTGTTGCCTTTTATTGTAGCCTGTCAGTGTGAATGTTTATGAAATGTTCTTCAACCTCTTCCTTTGACACTTTCAGGGATCCACTTTTCTCTTTTGTGAAAATGCTTTTTCCTTCTTTTTGCATTGTTTCCTTAAATTCTTTGCTCTCCGCAGTAAATAAAAATGACTGATATACAATTATAGTAAAATCATTAAAAATGATGATTGTATTTTTGATTATTTATAGAAGGTCAACAACTTGTTAAGTTAAGTGTAGAGGTCGACCCCAATTGTCAGTCGGGACAAAATATGAGTATTTGTTAAACACACGCAATTTGGACAATGGATGTTAGCATTTGTTAGCTATGCCCAACAAATACTAACAGTTCTTCCTGCCCTTGCTGTGCCTGGATCTTGGAGACTTGCTGACTTTTCATAACAAACCAAGCCCCAGCATGTGTCTTGGACACCGTTGCTCACTGTGGTTTATGCTGGACAGTTTCTACCATGATCTTTACACTGTGGCAATCAACTGCGGTTTTAATGATAATTCAATTTAATATGGTTATACTAACCATCAGGAATTTCACCATTGCTAATTGTGAAACCAGTAACACATTCATCCCGAGTTCATTCACACCAAATGCAACGCAAAATGTCGCAGATAGACACAAATAGACATGAATTTCGCATTTTTCTTGCCAAGCAAAGCAATAATTTGCATCAATTGCTTGAGTTGAAATATTTTAACTGAAGTGTAAAGTTAGCGAGACACAATGTCGCAAGGGTCAATCAGATACAGTGTAGTAACTGTAATTGCTTCAGCCAGCGGTTCTCCTTTCCTCTTTTGAGGATAAAAAAGGTGAATATTCTCAGGAAGGGATGTTGGGATTAACCGTTTTTACTATAACCGCGGTTTCAGATTCATAACCGTAAAAATTGTAAAAATAACGGTATCAAACTATGGAGTCCTGCATTACTGAGTCACGTAATTTGTGTGTGTGCCGTGTGGTGAGATCTTCTCAAGTTATTTGCATGTGCGCTGTGTGGTGAAATCTACTCTTGTGAGTCTTGAATATTTTAGTTTATCAGCTATATTATTAGCTATATATTGCTTGTTGATGTATTTTTCCTTCTATAGTAACGATAATCGTGAAAACAGTGAAACCGTGATATTTCCTCTGACATTAATCATGGCACCTAAATTTCATATCCTGACATCCCTATTCGCAGGTTGTGTTAACCCTTGTTTACTTGTGTTGCTCGAGCGAGTACACACAAGTGATCCTGCAGCCTGAATTGTGCGAGTAATGCAACTCATACAATTACATTGCATTTAGTGTGAAAAGATTTGACTCAGGACTGATGTGCCTGAGCTCAAAATAATAATCAGCATCATCTTCATGTCTTAAATTCAACTCTTTTACTTGATTCATTTACTGGTTTATATGCCTTTTTTATACTTAACACTTAAACTCAATTCATTGTCAATTTGATAATTTTTAGGTTCATTTAGATTATTCTGTTACAGTGGTTGTCAAAATGGATACTGATATTATTTCTATTACCTGTCAGAGAGCTTCTTTGCGAACCCGAAGTCAGTAAGGCGGATGTGCCCTTCGCTGTCCAGCAGGATGTTCTCAGGCTTCAGGTCACGGTAGACGATTTCTTTGGAGTGGAGGTACTCAATGGCACAAACTATCTCAGAAGTATAGAAGAGGCCTGTGTTGTTGCTGAAGCGCCCGCGGCTGCGTAAGTAGCTGAACAGTTCGCCTCCTGGCACATAGTCCATCAGCATGTAGAGGAAACGCTCATCATGGTGAGTCCAGAACCTAAGAAACAATAGACAAGATATACAGGTGGAATAACATTAGTTGCTAAACATAAGGAAAAGTCTTCTTCAATCCACAGTTGTCCTACATGTCCATTGGTGGTTACAAGTGCTAAAGTACCGTCTGTTGAGTTGAGGAAATCAGATAAAATCAGAGGCTGTATCTTTTATCCCCCAGTGTGGTTTGGAGCAGTATGTAACAACTACTTCAGCTGTAAGGGCACTTCAGAGAAATAAAAACAATAGAGCTCTGTCACTGATGAAGATGGAGGAGGCTCCAGTGTTTTCCATTAGTGCTGGCTGCTGGCCATAAAGACAATTACTGCTACACTGCTATTTGTCTCCATACTTCCTTTTGCATTTTCTATTTTCTAAAGCAATTTTGCTGCAATCCGTTGTATTTCTTAACATATGGTACATACAGATATACAGTAATGGTGAATTATGCACCCAAGAACAAACATCAGAAAAATCATCATAGTTTAGTCTGTTTTATGATGTTGATGTGAAAATATGTTTTGTTATTTTTGTATTTATTGAAGAGCTCAATTAGTACTATTAATTTATATTTGGACCATTAATTCTGTACTTTGTAGAAGTCACTTTGCTTGGTATTATAATGTTCTTGGGTTAGTTTTCACAAGCTACTTATATACACAAAGGGTTTGACTCATCACACAAAGTAATCTTTTTCCTCATGTCCTTTTTAGGCAGGGTAGGTGATCTAGTTCAGAAGCATTATTGTGCCATCTCTTAAAATGCTTTTTACATACATACATTACAGTAACAAATAAATGAAATAACTGAAAAGCCGAAAGTAAAAAAATCTGTCATCCGAGGAGGTGGTACGGCTGAGAAAAACTCATTCAATCATTTGTCAAAATGATTGGATGGCCCACCAGCCAAACTGCAGAAGTAACCTGCAGTAATTGAGCCGCAGCAATTTAAGACCATCGGCGAGACTCAGTCCTCAGAACCCTGAAGCCGCACCACTGCTACTGTAAAAGCTGTTCCCCTGTTTACTCAGAGACCTTAGCAATACACATGTTAAGGGTAAAAGCAGTAGTATGTGTTAACCCTCTAGATATGCGTTCCACATAAATATAGGCAGAAAGAGGGATTTTTGATTTTTAATTGCAGTGTGGTGCATTCTCTCGCATCATGCTCCTTAATCATCCCGAGAAGGGGAAAAAACCTGTTCCTGTAGGTTATGTGAGAATGTAGACATGTTCAACTTGGTCCACAGACCACAGAAAGTGTGAAGCTGGTAAGATGAACAGTTCTCTTGATGCATTCCGCATACACACATATTTCTGGAATTTTTTGCATGTATGTGGATACAGTGTAAAACAATTTTCCCTTGTGATTATTTATTATGCCCCACAAAAGGCACAATGGTAAAAAAACAGTAAACAGTGTTTTGAGTTATGGGATGACTATAAGGTGATTGTGATGCCACCTGCTACTGAGCTGAACTGGATGAATACTACAACATTAGAGAGCCGGAGGGATTCAACTTGTTTGGATCATGACTGGTGGCATAATTTGTGTTTTATTGAAATAATCTGTTTAGACATTTTAATTAATATCTAATTGATATAGTATATCTCAATTTAATTAAACTCAATCCATTAGAATTACTCAGAAGTATGGATCTGCCTTTATCATATATGTGTGGGGATTCCCAGCAGACAATAAACTTTGACCTTTTTCCTTGGAAAGGTTCACCCAATGGATCATACCCCAGGCCCCAGGGATTTGGTGAGTAAGACTGCCTGTGGACTCACAGTCGGATGAGGAAAGGGTAGTTGACCTCTGTCAGCACCTCCTTCTCATTGTGGACATGCTGCTCCTGCTTCAGTCGGATCACGTCAGGGATCTTCATCTGCTTCAGGGCATAGAAGGCCCTGCTCTTCTTGTCCTTGACCAGGAAGACTCGGCCAAAAGTTCCTGTGCCTGAGAAAGGGAAGGAGGGAGGGGCATTAGCCACCGTGACAGGAACCCACAGCACCCTAACCCTGCAAGCAAAAAATAAATGACTGAATTAAAGTTCTTCCAATTCTTACGCTGTTTCGAGTCAAATTTGAATGTCAGGGCTTCTAGACACTCGGATGACACCACACAAGCAGTATGAAGGCATGTTATGTTTTTTTCTGTTGTTTATTACATCTGAAGAAGGAGTTAGTTAAATTGTATTGGATTTGGTTGCAACCCTGCTTACCCCTGAGACTCCAAAAGTGTTTTGTGGACTCAAACACTTAACCCACCCCTTCATCAGCCTAGTGGTGAGAAGATAAATTAATAAACATTTTTTGGTGAACTATTCCTTTAAGGTCCAGATATATGATGAAAAATCCTTCATCCAATTAAAGGTCATAGTTATAGGCTTATAACCAGAGACAGTGCTGTGACTTCAAAGAAAGAAGTGAGCTGATAATAGTAATGCCTGGCTGTACAGCCAAGAGCCATCATTTATGGCAATCTTATAGAGATGAGGAGAGACTTTTGGCATTTCATTCCTATGTTACAGATGTAACAATAAATGTCTCATGACAACAGCCACTCTGAGACATGTAACTGTTGCAACTTCCTAAAGAAATGCTGACTGTCTGGTTCCTCCGCTTTACCTACAATGAACCTTTGTCTTGGGCCAATTGGCGTTTCCATGGCAACACAAAGAGCAGGACACCACTTAAGCCAGAGCCTTTTCGTCGGAGTTGCTGAGAATTTCATTTACTGATGTCCATGAGAAGAATCCTACCACACCTTGTTTTATAAATAAATTATAAATACATTTATTTGTGGTATAGACCTCAAATACTGGCACATAATGAATAAAACATCATCTTTGAAGGAAAAAAATATGATTAATACCAAATTGGTGCAAAGTGGGTTTATAATACCCTCAATATCACTCTTTAGAATGTTACACTTTTTTTTCAAAATCTAGGGCCTCTGAGAAAATCAACAGCAATGGAATATAAACTTTCATTAGCTCAGTCACATCCATTTTTGCCTTCCACCCTACATAGTTTGGTGATAATAACAATTTAAGTTAATGTTACAGTGTGACTTCCTACGAATGTTGAAAACAAAATAGTAAGTTAAAAAGCATGTCCTCCTTCTACCTGGATTACATTTCCTTCCTGATCTGTCTTCTACAATTTGGCATCTTAAAAGGACTACTCCACTAACTTTGCATTGTCTTATTATAACACTGTCAGACTCTGGTTATGGCTAACAGTTCACAAAAAGACTTGAGAGCGTTATGCTAGTAGCAGCCACAGTAGCCTGGAGCTTGCAGCAAAGTTGAGAAGCAGGCAACAAAGTTCTGCTAAGCTCAGTTACAACACTACGCAGATATTTTTACTTTTCAGTAATATTACTTGAGGACATTCATAAGACTTACAGAGGTCCCTCTGGAAATACACAGCACAACTCATAGGTTCACTATGACTTTTCTATAGAATTAACTCTCAGGTATCTAACCCCACTGCTTTTCAGAACAGCACACTAAACTGCTGTAAAACTTCACCTTGTTCAACAACCCTGTCACGAAACAAGAAATACATTGTTTACATATTTGAACACATAAAGGGTAAAAGAAAAAAACAAGAAGCTAATCTCTTTTTACACTTAATTATGTTACACAGGTCTGCTTCATTGTTATTACCTGAGTCAAAATTGTTGATGAGAATCCATGCAGGGAAAAAAGCGACTGAAAATGAGACTGAACCAAAAAAAGACCATTGATTTCAGAAAGTAATATACTGTAAGTGATTTACACCCCTCTCAAAACAACCAAGCCGCACACAACTCTGAAACTCCCCGGTGTACTTGCAGGATACAACTTTGAGTAACAGATTCACACAAAACACACCACCAAATCCCAATGTTAGGTTTTCGGATTGTTGTGTGGATGAAAAATGTATTTGCTGTAAGAGGACTCTAGTTTGAGTTAACTTTGACTGATATTCTGCGTGTCATATAGGCATGTGACAGCAGCAAATGAATCATGTGGTGCAGAATTTGCCTCATGATTTCAATGACAATGAAACAACATTGGACAGATAAAGTGCTTTAGCTGATTTGTTTTAGGCAGCAAATCCCTCTCATCAGTCAAAATGGCTGGGCAAATTGGATTTATATATGGGGCTCATAAGACTGGAGCTTTCTCCCAACAGCACAGCATAAATGTGGTTCACTGCTGCACACCTCCCTGGCAGACATTAAGTTAAGGCTTTGTTGCTCTGCATGTAACCTAATGCATACTATTGAGAGGTCCTACATAAGTACACAGCATGAGATGACAAATCATAATTTTAAATCTGGCTGCAAAATACAACTACTACTGTTAATGAAAAAGGTCTGAGGGATGCACTGTCATCACTCTAGTGCTTGCTATCATTTCAGCTATCACCATTTGGCCTTTAAGATCGGTATGTGCCACCATTACACCGTCAACAACACAGCACTACTCTACTAATGTAAAAGACTGAAAGGATGTATAATTCATCCTTAGATACCGTTAGATCTGTACTGTTCATGCAGAGATGTTTTTTAGCTTTTTACTAAAATATTTTTAATTAAAAATTGGGAGATCACACTTATACTTTTGTACTAACTTTGGTTTTGTTAAGTAGCACTAACATCAGGAGCAGTTAAGCTGCAAAACTGTTTTTAGATGACTTGCAGAACTCATTAAACTTTTATTATACATGTTCCTTTGGCATATCTGGGACTCTGGTCACGTCTCAACAATGTCAGCGAGACACTATCGTTAAGATTAAAAATATCCTTACTGAATCAGCATTAACAGTATTGTTGTCCCGTTTCCGTAATGTTAATGTTTAATATATAACGCTGCATTACTATTTCTTATGTGATATACCTATTTGTTGGGGTAATACATTATATAATCCCAGTAATAAAAAAACTAAAACACAGCATTTGATTACTGATTTGGACTTTCATTATCATGGCAATTGTCGAAGCCTCGAAAGCATTTGGTTCTGCATTGACTGGCCAGCAAGTGCTCATAAATGAATAACCAGGTCGCTTGTCTCTGGTGTTTCAGCTTCCTTAGAGAGGTGCCTGCAACTCAGATTCACTCAGCTCATCTCTATTTAGCACTTAAGTCGACAGTCGTTTCTACTGAAACCATATTTGGAGGGAATATCAAAACAAAGTATTAAAAAGGTTTCCAGAGCCAGAAACTGAGAGAAAATAATTCTCAGAAGATCCTACGATAGGTTTAAAAGTCACACTAGGGCTGCAACAACTAATCTATTTATTGATTATAATCGATTATAAAAATTAGGTCTGTTATGGACATTACACACTGTCTATGGGCACATTGTTAGCATTTGTAAAATGGCAGAGACAGACTCCTCTAAAGATACAGCAGAGACAAGTCATGCCAAGTCAAGCATATAATATCAAATAAGGCTACAATTCCTGCCCCATGTGAGAAAGCATTGATTCAAACGTTCACTCCTTATAGTTAAAGTTTCGGTGTGTAGAATTTAGTGACATCTAGTGGTGAAGTTGCATGATGCAGCTGAATACCCCTCACCTCACCTCACCTCACCCTCCCCTTCTAAACATGAAAGAGAACCTGTGGTAGCCTTCACTTGTCATAAAAACTCAAAAAGGTGTTTAGTTTGTCCAGTCTGGACGGCTATAAAAAACTTGGCGGCCTCCATAGAGAGGACCCGCTCCCAATGTAAATATAAAGTATTTAAATATAAAAGGGCCCATTGTAGGGTAAAGAAAACAACAATTTGAACAATTTAGATGAAACACACTGGATTTCTTTTATATTCAATTTCTGCCAATAGATCCCTTTCAACTAAATCTTACACACTGAACCTATAAAGCTATATTTTTTTGTCTTAATAGCACAGCTTGAAACCTTGTTGAGAGCATTTAATTTGTCTGTTTTTAAAAAATAACTCTCCATCTCTCCATCTTCTTTTATGATGAATGAATGAATTTTAATTCATTTTAATTCCTCTGGAAATGCTTAGGTTAACAGTTCTGTTTTTGACGATTGATGAATGTAAAAAGATAAGAAGTCATAGTTATAAATTGTTGGTGTTTATTGTAGTCACTAGATTTAAGATTCCAGATTTTAGTGTTTCATACTCAATAACAGCAGAACCATTATCATTAATTTGTTTGTCTCAGAGCCAACTCAACCATACAAAGTACCCTAACCCTATTAAGGACTTGTTTTAGTTAGTAGACGGACATATTTCAGTACACTATCAAAACTATCCTACCTTAGTTAACCTCATGAAAACAGACCTTCGACAGCTCCAAACTGGCTGTTGGAGATTGTAGTTTGCATAATCCTGTTTAAATAAATTTAAAATAAAAACCATGATAGCTAGAACAATCATTGTTTTTGTACAGGAAAACTAAGGCGTCCGTTTTCTTCCTCGCCATATTGCATGCTTGAGTAATCTGATGATGTAGGTGTGACTCAAACTTTTATTATGTGGATAAATCACACAGTAATGACTAACTCCCTGAAGGGCAAGTCGGTGCCTGAACAAGGACTTTCTCACTAACAGGCTGGGGTCCATGCCTCTGACTTATGGAATATGACTTTAAGCTGTACTGAATAGTCATTTTCTTTCACTGAATTTGGGAGGAGACCAGAATTATAGTTAGTTCTTCCTGAGGATGGTAAAAACTTAATGGCGGGGATAGGATTATTTGAGAGTCAATTGGGCCAACAATGTGCTAAACCTCAGATTAAGACACGTGTGTTTGTGTGTCTTTCCCCACAAGGATACCATCACTGCAATATTCTAAAACGACACAATTTACTAAGCTGGCCTTATATTAATATAGTGTTGTCATATACTGTCCCTTCGGTTCATATCCTGTTATACATGTATATATATTAGAGTGAAAGAGAGAGAGAGAAAGAAAGAGCGATATATCTTAACAGATGGTATTTGTCGAATGTAAGCAGTTTGAAAAGTGATATGGCAAATGAGATTTCAATATATATATATATATATATATGAATATCTTTTTAGATGCTTTATTAGTCTTGTCATTGCCACATATCCAGGTTCACTCCAACCTGCTAACATTTGCACGTGTGTAAATTGTAACTCACCGACTGTGGCGACGGTCTCCAAGTCATCCAGACTGTATATCCGGTGATTGGGAACCGCTTCTCCGGGTGGACCGATGTTGCTGCTTTTACTGTCTTTCGGGAGGGTGGTCTCACTGTTGACTCCTACCTTTGCTTTAGATGACGCCATGCCTTACTGTAGGGGGTATCCGGATTTATTAATAATATCCAACGGGGCGCATACAGGGTTCGGGTCAGGCATTTCCGGACGGAGGCAGGAATCAGTCCATCTTCTTTGTCCGGATCCGGCCGGCGGGGCAGGTAGGACAGCGGTAACAGAGGAACAGGGAAGAACAGCTGATATGTGTCACACCAAGTTCAGAGGACTGACAACAAGATGACCTGAAGCCGCCGACGTGACTCAAACAAAGAGGCTGGAGACAGGTGCGTCGGCATGTAGCGTTAGCAGCTAGCAATACATGAACAGCTAGTGGAAAAGTCGAGGTATGAAAGCGGGGTCGACTTAAAGCACTGTTCGGGTGAAAAGAGGTTTTCAGAGACGCACTAACGCCACGAATCCCGCGACTTCTCGCTCTCAACTTTTCAGGGTTTTCTCCATTATTTCCTCAGTTCCAACAACAGACCTCACCCAGCAGCTCCTTCTGTCCACATCGACCAGGAAGAGACTCAGTTTCACACGATTTTCAAAATAAAACATCAGCCAGCATGACTGAGAAGAACAAAGTCTCCAAGAGAGTGTCGCTGTTTCCATTCAGGACGAGCGTTTTCCACACGAAGATAAGTTAATGATTTCATAGTGAAAACAGTAACTGGACTGGCGATTTAGATTTATGTGTTGTGCTACAATTGTAAACTTCCTGTATTTCCTTACTTGACTATTTGTGTCTTGACTCAGCTGGAAGACAGGCGCTGCATGTTGACAAAACGTGGCCAATGAAAGCCACGCCGTCCCGGGACATTAACCAATAATGTGTGCTGAAGGGCGTGACAACAAAGACAAGACCTTAACCGCCCTGACACTTTAAAACTGTGAAATTTATACAATGTGGTATGAACCTGGTTATCTAAGTATAAAAAAAAAAAGAAAAAAACTTTAATTAATACTCTACTAAATATACAATATGATACAAACTATATAATACTATACTACTGACTAAAATATTATTACTTAAGCATTAATAGGTAAGGAGCATTTTACTCTTCTCTTTTGTCCCCACGGACACATGTAAAGCATCCTTGGGTCTCTTGAAAGGCGCTATATTAATTCAAGCCATTATTATTATTACTATAAAAGTTGGCATCTATTTGGTATAACTAATAATACATTTTATTATGGATTAATCTAGTAATATTTTCTAAATTAGTTACTAAATTGTTAGGTGAAAATGTATCTATAACTATATACTTTAATAATTATTAATCTGATTTCTGCCTGTTAATTTATCATCTATCTATCTATTTATTTATATAAATACCTATAAATACACACATATATATATAGTATGTAGGAACAAGTACACACAGTTTTAAAATAAATGTAGGGAAAATATTTCTGAAATTTAGTGGAATAGACAACTAAGACAATACTTACAGAGCAGTACTGAGGTAAGTACTTGTGAAGTCTACATAGTTGTAGCGTAAACCTTTAATCAAAGCAAGAATATCAATAAGCATAGACAAAGTATTTCAAGAAGAATAAAGGCCAAGTGGGATCACATTAAAGCTTCACAGCACATAAATAATATAAAATGTGGATACTTCATGAGCTTTCTTCTGGTGCCCCCCTCAAAATTCAATATCAACATTGCACTGAAGAAAGGATATTTTATAATCAGAATAATCTCAGATTGCAGAGAGATTTGCTCAATTTATTCGTATTCCCAAAACCGAAAAATAATTGATGCTACTGCTGCAACAAAGGCTGATAACAGCTTTGAAACTGAAACAGAATGGTAAAGCTTTGAGCCATAAAACCAAAACATTGAAGTAAAGAAAAGTCCAAAAACCTGTTTTGAATTGAGAGTAACGGCAAAGTTGGTGATAACTCTCTGTAAATTTGATATCTCACATCACACACAGTAATATGATCCACTGTGGATTATTCAAAATATTGATTAAACGCTGGCTTTCTTTTTGTCGATTTCAATTCAGTGTTCGTTTAGACATATCCCAAAGAGTCTCTCCAAAGTCTCTTTTAAGCAGCCTGTAGTTTTCTTGCCTACTTAGACAGGTGGTAAAAGTTGTGAGGGGTTAAAAGAGGAAACACAAGACGTGCGCCACTTACACAGACTTAAGATAGTCCATACTGAGTCAGCTGCTCTCAGGGCTTAGGTCACCCCCCAAGTTCTGCTTGACCTACAAATGTGTATTTTGCATTTACAACTCTCCTTCAGCATGGCATTTGCCTCTTCCATACTTAATAAATCAGGGTAATTATCCATATTAAAGCTATTTAAAAAGTGTATTTTTCTACATTTTATTTTTCAGTTTTTTGTTTTTCTGGGGTTATGCCAAACAAAAGAAAATGCAACAAGACTTAGGTTATAGGTCCACTAACACTTTTTTCAAAATGAATAGCAGTCTGAGAATACACCAATTAATTTCATTGACATTGACTACCTATTAAGATTTAAAAAAAAGCCTACTCTAGTGCTGTCGTCTTTGTTGTCCAGGAGGAGAATGTGAGTGCAAGCAAAGCCCAAAGGAGTGACTGGGCTAGCTGCAGTGTGTGGGGTGAGGCTAGAGAACAGTGAAAACACTGTAAATGACATGTGAATGGCTGATTGTTTGAAAATCCTGTCACAATACCCTAAGAATTCAATTAATTATGACTGGACATTGACTATTTATAGTATTAAGTATTTATGATCATATTGCTGTCTAAAGGTATATGCATTATAACACATTGCTTGTTCACAATCAAGGCATCTCTGTCCTCATGAGCAATGTTGTTTTCAATACATTCAGGCTGTACTGCAAAGCAGGGAGAGTCAAGAGGGATGGTTCCAAGTGAGATGCAGGTTATGGAAATATAACAGGAAGCTCTGAGGCTTCAGATATTTACCCATTTTAGCCTAAAGAAGGCTAATAGGGAAATCAAATTGAAGTCAAATGTCCTCAGATCCAAAAGTGAATTGATATCCTGGTCGTCTGTCAGTCACCTTTTATAGACATCCCTGAAGTAGAATATGGGTTAAAGAAGGCAGTTGGTCCAATGACCTATTGGCACCACTCAGACTTCCAACAAAGTAACAGGGTGAGAGAGTAGTGAATGACAAGCGGTCCAAAACTGCTGTTAAGGGCACATGCCCCCTTGTCCGCCCTCACCATTCAGCTATTGAGTCTCCCCTTAATTTGGTACCTAGGCCAAGGAGGTTATGTTTTCATTGCTATTCATTGCTATCTGTTAGCAAGATTATGCAAAAAGGTGTAGAGTAAGTAACAAAAAGTACTGTTTTCTGGGTTCGATCGAGACAGAAGTGTCTTAACAAGCTGAGAACTTATTTATAACTCAACTATGATACTGGCAGAGTTGCTCTGAAGCTGTCAGTCAAACACAGAGAAAAGGAGAGATGGTTATGGGAGCATGGAAACGATAGCATGCTAATGGTAGCGTGGGAACAATCTTTTGTTTTAAGATTGTTGTGAAAAAAGGGACCATAATACATTGAAATGATATCAGACGAAGATATTATAATCATTATCGTAGTTTTAAAATCCTTATTAATGGAGAAAATACCACATTTGTGGGTCTCTCTCCCAGCTTGCCGGTGATTCGCAAGGCATTCTATGTACCCCTACATTCGGAGTGAGGGTTGGAAAAATATCCGTTTCGAGGGCTAACCCCTCTGTCCCAACAGGTATCGGAACACCCTCTGTTTCATCGGGTGAAATGGGATTGGGCCGAAGTGAGGCTATGAATGTTGCCAGGGAGATCAGTGGCTGTGACTTTGAATGTCTGTGTCTCAGTCTGGTATGGTGAATTTAAAAGCAATACAATTTTTAACCACGATATACCAACCACTAATGCAATTTATCTGAGGATGTAGAAGAAGACATGTTCAACTCGTCTACAGACTGTTAACATGCTGCCAGCCCACCACCCCTTACACACACATGCATAATAAAAAATCCCAGTAGCAGATGTGTAGTAGAATATTTCCATGGTGACAAGATGTGCACTTCACATGTGTTTTTTGTTTTGAAGGTGGAAATACTTTCTTTGAAACCCCCAATCTCTTAAAACCCTGATACAGAGAAAGGCCAGGGGTAAGAGAATACATTTGAAAAAAGAGCATACATGAATTATTACCACTGGGCAGACTTGGGAGAATTCAGACCATTTTGATATGAAATAGGTCAATTCCCCCATCCCATCATCTTTCTGATAAAACTGCAGCTAACCATCTCGCAAAATTAAGAGCAGGAGAAAAACTTCTAGAAAAGTTAAATTTGGCGTGAAATCTGTTTGTGGCAGGGGTCTGGGGGCAACACAGTTTGCAAAGCAAATTACACATTTGGATGCATTGTTATTGTATTACTGACTTCAGAAAATATAGGACAGATGGTGGCAGAACCTAAACACCTACAGCGAGGAGTTGCACTAATGCCTTACATTATTTATGTTTGAGAACAAAATTTTTATCATGAACATACTGTGACTTGACGGTGAAATGTTGTTTGTGAACTCATACTTAAGGCATTTCAGTGTGCACATTCAAATCTGGCTCTGTCGGCATTGGAAAGCATCAGACACTGCAGTGAAACTACTCCCCCTACGGATTAAGGAAGTTCATTTTATCTTGTGATTTTCAAGGTCACCAGAGGATAATCCCTGACGATTTTAGTGATCACGTCACTTTTCCTCTGGAGCCATCGTGAGATCTAAAGGCCTTCTTATATACACTGCTCTAAAAAATTAAATCAGATCTTGATGAACAAATTATTCAAGTGGAAAATCTTTACTCATTTACATTGTATAATTTGTTGTATAAACCACCCTGAAAATCAAAGTATACATTTTTAATCACAAGCCTATCCAACTTGGGTGAATTTCATCACAGCAACTCATAATGCGTATGCACTCCCGACAATGTCTGGGCATCCTCCTGATGAGTCAGGGGATTTGATACTGGGGGATATCCTCCCAGACCTGGATCAGGGCATCAATGCTGCTTTCTAGAACTAGAGCTCCTCACAATAAGGTGCAGATCCTTCTTTCTTCCCAGGGAACTTACAATAATTGCAATTATTACAGTATACATTCCTCCACAGGTAGTGCTTGAAAAGTTGGATCGTGATCGTCGTAGCAGGGGACTCAAACTGGTCATGCACACATGCCATACAAATGTGAGTTTTTCAACCACAGAAAATAACAGTAACAATCATACAGCAACAAAAATGCTGGTCTCTAAAATTAGTCATCTGGCAGGATTACCTTGGAGGTCCCATGCAGCTGCCATTACTATGAAAAAACACCCACAGTTATAACTTCACATTGAATTAAAGCAGTAAGGCAAATATTCACCTTAGACTATAAAGGTATTTTAGTGAGGTTAATTAAAGAGGGATGAACGTCAAGTTTGCAAGTTTGCATCCAGATGTTAACTTTTCACCATCTCTGAAATGTCAAGGAATGAGGCTTAGGCTATACCCCAGTATAAAATTATGACATTTCATTTCTTTCACTCTTTCACTTTCTTTCACTCTCGTACAGTGTGCATTGTGCCCACTGCTTTAGGAGGAAAATCATCTTGAACAACTTGTTGTTTCTTTGTGTGAAATGTCAAATATCAACAAAATGTAGATTTGCTGTGGCATGAGAAAATATGTGCAGTGTTTTAACTGAAAATAAGACAGATCAGCACCATAAAACTACATGCAATATACTGACTGATGCTCCGAATTGACTTGAATTGGATTATCTCCAACAAACTGATTTTATTTATTTTCTTACTCATACATTTTCACAGTAAGCAAACACAGCAGGACAAGTTGTCAGGGCTGTGGAAATAGAGCTGTTCCGACAATTGAGAGATCCAGACTGACAAAGCCTGAGGCCAGCTAGCCATTCTCATTTTCCATCTGTCTCAATTAGGCTGACAAAAAAACCAACATTTCTGCATCTCCCTCATTTTACAAGGAGACACATCTAACTTTTGGAAAGTGATATCATTCCTCTTTCTAAACTGGTTCCAGAAATAAAAGGGAAGATTTTAGCATTATATTATGATAACACATGACATTTCAAACATCAAATCATAATAAGTTATTATGAGTTAGTCATTGCTTTCAGATACCTAGTCATTATTCTGAGACCATAATTTATTATTTTGATTTACTTATTCATTATCATGAGGTTGAGAGTCATTACTTTTGTGATATTAACTAATTATTTGGAGTTAGAAAGTCATAATTTCTTTGATAAAGTGGCAGAAATTATCCTGTTATAATCTGCCTGTGTTGTATGATTTTGGTTCCTGCAATGCTCAAATTAACTTAGTTTAATATATTTGTAAATCAGAAGAAGGCATTTAATCCAAACTCTCAGCAGTTCCCCCTTACCAACCTTTATGGGTTTTCCTGCGGAAACTCAAGACTCAATTCTCCACCACTTCCACAACTTTTTGACAGATCTTGACATTTAATCCAAGGAATCAAACAACATAACACGGATTGGACTAATTTCTACAGCTTCATCAGTGAACATGAGGAGCTTTCTGGGAGTGTTAATGGTGTTAGCTGTCTCAGGTAAGCGTTCATGGTTCAAACTGCTCAGTAGAGTTTGACATTATCTTCCGCTGTGGAATGATTGTAGGCCTGGCTTGTAAATTATTATATGTATTTAAAGCATGTAATGAAATCAGTCTAAAAATAGAGAGAGAGTTAGTGTTGCGAATATCTGGTGGGAGGGAGATTTTAAGTATCAAACGTTTTAACTTTTTTAACTGGTGAATGTTATTGATGTACAAAATGATGAAATTATTATACCTTGACAAAATAAGAGTAAAATAATAATACATCGATGATGTCAAAGTAATATTTGTAAGAGATTGTAAGATGGGATGTGTATAATATATTTATTGTTGTGTAACTATTAACATCAATGCTTTAAAGAATAACATATACAAGTGGTACATTTTCAAAGCAGTGTATGTGTTGATCAGGTCTATCGTCTATGTTCGTCCACAGTGGGTAACAAGGTGAATATCACATGCTCGGCAGGAGAAAGTGTCCTTCTGCCATGCAACTGCCCAGGCAGAAACACGGACAAAGAATTTAGGTGGCAAATGGAATCAGACGGAACTAAGGTGTTCGTTGTGGATGATACAGAGAACAGCAGCAACTGCTCTCTTCTCCTGATCAACATCACCGCAAATGACAAGGGAGAATACAAATGCAGATTATATGAAGAAGGAAAGTACCAACGCTTTTACATAAAGCTCAACGTGTCTGGTAAGTCATGATGCATACCTGCAGTATCTGATCACTCATCCATTCACCCGTCAATCTATAGCAGAGTTTTATTTTCCAGTTTTAACTTAGGTCTTCTCTCACCAGCCAAACTACACTGTTTATCAGCGCAATGTTAGCAACCTGAATGGGGGTTTAAGCATTTTCCAGTGTGATGTAGAAGGACGCTACAGAGAACCAGAAATTCAGTGGTATTTGGATGGAAAGCTTCTTATAAATTCATTCACCACCAACATAGAGCACACGTCCCCCATGGGTGCTCCTACTAGCCTCTACCATTTCCAGAGCAAACTCTCCACTCAATTCAAGTGGACCTCAGAGGTTAAATTGGTCGTGAAGGCCAAAGGCATTAACCCCTAACATTCACTATTACTGCAATTCAGGTAACTCTTTGTTTTGGACAGGATGGGAGTTATACTGTATATTGTCCATTGCTATCAACGACAAATTTAATACATGATATTGGTTGCAAAAGCAGCAATAGGTAGGTAGGAAAATGGGTAGGTATGTAGGTTGATAGATCGGTCGGTATATGTGAGTAGTTTAGTAGATTTGTTTGTAGGAGGATAGGTAAGAAGGAAGGTAGGAAGGTGGATATACTACAGCATGTAATAAAAACATCTTAAAACGCAAAGCATTGGTTAGGATATTTAAAATCAAATCTTTGACAGCAATTAATTGAGAAAAAATGGATTTGTTGGTTATTAATCGTTATGTTTTTGCACATTTTAAGGTTTTAGTTTGGTTGGTCCAGATCGATCCTCCCAAGACCAACCAAACTGCTGCATTCAATTCTTCAAAATAATCCCCATTGTGTTGCTGCTCGGATTTTGCCTGGTCTGTGGTGCCAAAGTTAGAGAGTAAGTCATTAAATCAACCTGGACTCTTCTCTGTTGATCAGACAAACTTTTTATTTGATAACAAGGACAAGAGAAGTGGAGGGTCACAACTTCTGTGATGAATTCCAATGTGGAAACAGTTTCACCTGAACTGTGGTTAGTCATGAATGTGGTATCAAGCTCATACGGAAGCTGTTTCCAGGCAGGTTTCATCCTGTATCCAGCCACAGATGGATTCTTGCGTGTTTATCCTGTGAACTTTCATGGATGCCTTTCAGTTCAGCAACTGTCAAAAGAGAAAGAGGAAGAGAGAGTGATGTCTGTGACTTTGAACTTGTACGTTTAAATGTATTTGGTTACATCTCAGGTATAAAAAAAGCAAATAATTGTGAAAAATCATCTTTCAACAAAAACAACCGCTGTAGTTGCTGTAGCATATGACCAACAGTGAAACTTCATATTAAAAACCAGTACTAACTAGAAATGCATCAGCATACCTCCGACAAGGCTCATAGTCCTCTTAAATTCAATCAAGCTGCACCAAATTTTACACACTCATGGATATCAGCCCCCCAAATATTGCAGACTTTATTCATCAAGATCCATTCATTATTTTCTGGGAAAACGTGGAAAAAGTTGAAAAATGCTCTCACAATGTTGAAAAAATTCAATTAAATCCTGGATGTGACCACTGATTCTGATCCACCTTAAATTTCCATGGGTTTTTCACTGACACATCCTTCCAACAAGCTTCGTGGAAGTCTGTCCAGTTGTTTTTCTTTAATTCTGCTAACAAACCAACACAAAATGCCTTGACAGAGGTAAAACACACATTATTTGCCAAACCATATGACGTATGACAATCTTGAGTAAATCACTTACTCTGTGTTTTCAGTCTTTATGTTCTAAATGTTGTTCATCCTTACAGAAAAACTGAAAACTGAGCCATTTGGTGATTTAATACTTTCTGTCATTAATTACATGTAAACAAATTATTATTACAGAGATTTACTATATAAGTAGATTAATATGGTTTTGTTTGGAACAACTGTATAAAATATTAACTGAATATTATGAACACAATATTTTCTATGTTGTTTTACAATTGTACCATGTAAAGCAAATATTTTGTAAGATGTATAAAAAGGAATTTATTGAGGTTTTCTACATTTTCTTTGACAAGCACTTTCTTTGCTTTTACACCAATCAACCATGACATTAAAACTCGTCACTGTTTTGAAATTGTGGCTGACGGAATGTGAACGGCAGGTTGATTTGAATGTTTTTGCTTTGCTGGATTGTTACACTTTTGTAAATAAACAGGTTAAAGTTAATTTTATGTAATACATAGTAGATTTTAGACAGAGACCCTATGGCATGTTTGATCATATCATTCAACCCTGAGAACTGTGAAATATGCAGGAATCTGAAGCAAGCTGGAGGAGAGGGACTTGCAATAACATTTTTTCATTTTTAAAAGTTCAAAAGTAAACCTACTGTACTTTATACCTTGGAAATACTTTGCTGAGGAAGTAAAACATGATAATCCTTTAACCCATATGTCCTAATTTTGTGTCTTTGATGTGTGCAGATCACTTTAAAGTCTTAGCAACCTATTTGATCATATTGGCCAACAGGTACCTCTGTTATTGGAATTCCAACATGTTTAGACTGGTTCAGGGAATGCGCACAGACAACAAATTCAAACTTAATTTTGTCGAGCTGAAAGAAATGTGTAAACTTTCAGCAGTGTGTGTTTACAGATATGTGAGCGAGGGAGAGATAATAGGTACGGCATTAAAGAAACATATTCGTGTTGGTTCTCTGCATTATCTACCAGAAATCAGTGCAGACATTTCTCTGTACATTCCCATATGTGTCAATATATGCAACATAAGTTCATTAACCTGAAGGTAAATGAACAAAGTTTGGTTCAAAAAAGAAATGTTTGGCACACTGATTTCATTTATTTATTTATTTTACAGCAGCCATATTGTCGAAATAAACATTACATTACCTTACATTTAAATATACAGTAAATTAATATCAATTTTCTAAAATGGTATATAATATCTATGGTTTGTGACACTAAATACACATCCACAAAACATGTACAGAAGATAATGGGGTGATCGATGATGATGGTCTCTCAACTGCAAAGACTGTTGGCATTTAATAAAAATTTGATGCCACCCCACGGTCACACCGTGTGATCTTTGAGGTAGTTTTCATCTCCATCTTGTTGTGATGACACGCATCTCCATATGAAGTTGATCTGATGAAAGCCCTGGGACAAGTACATCAAAGTAAAAATGTGGAAAATGGCCAATATGGCCACTAAAGTCAAAATGGCGGGCTTCCTGTTGCTTTTTTCCAATTGCACCTCCAACCTTTTTTGTTTGTCTGGTCATGATACACCTGGACTACGATTTTTGTGAAGATAGGTGAAAGCTAACTGAGGGGCTTTTCCTTAGATGGCGCTGTTGAGCCATTTTTCCACGCCCATTTCAAATTACTCCAGAATACAATTACTTTTTGGGGTTTTGAATTCCCTGCAAACTTTGGTAACAATGTGAGCATGTCTAGGCCCTGAAAAAGCCCCAAAAGGGAAATACAATCCTTCGAAGGACAATAGGGCCTCCCACCGGAGGTGCTCGGGCCCTAATAATCTTTACAATTTCAATAGGGCCTCACTGTCTCCTACTGTTCGGTGCTCGGGCCCTAATTATGCATTTGTATTTGTGACTTATTTAGCATACGTTACTTAAATTTGTTAATAGCTTTATTTTGCTGCCATGGGGTCAGAAGATGATGATTCACTGTTGAACAATGTATTTTTCAACATTGTGTTTTCATTTTTTTTTTTTTTTTTTTTACATTTGGTTATGCCAAACAAAAGAAAATGCAACAAGACTGTAAAAAGGAAGCTCTGAGGCTTCAGATATTTACCCATTTCAGTTTAAAGAAGGATAACAGTGAACAGCAAATGTCCTCAGATCCAAAATTAATTGATATCCTGGTTGTCTGTCAGTCACCTAGGCCAAGGAGGTTATGTTTTCATTGCTATTTGTTTGCTATCTGTTCGCAAGATTACTAAAAAAATTGTGTCAAAATCTATTTTCTTGAAATTTGATAAAGTGACTAGTCATCCTTGGCAATGATGTTCGCTCGGTGCACTTTTAGTTTAAAATTATAATTTATTTCTTTGGGAGGACTCTTAAGCCCACTCAACAGACTTTTTTTATCATTTTATTATTTATTATTTTTTATCCTAGTATCACAATGCACAAGATTGTCTTTGTTTGTCAATCACATTTGAGTGAATGTAATTAATATTAGAGTCAAGATTCAATAGTTTATTGTATTATACACATGAATGACGTATGATGCCTATTTCACCCACTCATTAATCAGAAATGTAAATTTTTACGACCCGACCCGCAGATCAACCGTGAGTCTGTGAGTATAACTGCAATCTGCGCATCACTAGTACACGAGTGTACTTACCTAAGTAGGTAGTGTAGGTTTATTTCTGTCTTGATAATGGGCCCTCAAATTAACGGTTAAATACTGTGACATTGACTTCAGACCAGGTATTTGTTGATCAATTGTGCAGTCCCTTTCCATTGCCCCAAGGCAGCAATGCACCAACAACAACATGCGTTGTGCTCAGATGGCCATTTGTTGTTAAAATAACGTTTAATGATATGCTATAAAAGTGCTTAGTTGACACAGATTTAAGACAGACAAACTACCAGAAACAGCCATAAGAAAAACGATTCAAACGTGTCTGGATCAGGTGGTAACATCGCAACTCCTTCCCCTAAACTGGCCTACACCAACGACCAACAGGTGGACAAAGAGGACGATTTGGCAGACACATCTAAATGGGCCAGGAATATTGCCTCACAGCTCAAACAAATCAGAGAAGATTTTGGCACAAAAATAGACAGTATGAATGAGTCAATCTCCAGCCTCAACAAAGGCACAAGAGCCATCTCTAACAGATTAGGCCACGTGGAACACCGCATTTCTAGATATATAATTGCACAAACACACCACAACAAATTCCTTGTATGTGTAAACCTGCTTGGTAATAAAACCTGATTCTGCTTTGATAGCTGGAGAATAAAGTGGAAAGTTCCAACAATGAGCTATCCCAAACTGTTAAGTAGATCCAGACATTACAGCACAAGCTGGATGATAGAAGCCACCGTTACAATCTCAGGCTTGTGGGGCTAAAAGAAGGTAATTTCTGCAGACAAGTTGAGGAGACACACAACAAGTGAGAGACTGATTTAAAGAACTGGGGTACGGTTTGGAATCGTCTACCAAGGGTCCCTCATTGTCACCATCAATGGGGAGAAAGTTAGAATAACATGAAAATATAATAATATAATAAAAAAGTTTATAGAATGAAAAGCTGACACTTGTATTCAGTATATGGTTTCAATCAATCAATCAATCAAATTGTATTTGTATAGCCCATTTTCACAAATCACAATTTGTCTCATAGGGCTTTAACAAGGTGTGACATCCTCTGCCCTTAACCCTCAACAAGAGTAAAGAAAAAATACAAAAAAACCTTTGAATGGGGTAGAAAGAACATAGCAACTTCAGAGAGAGCCACATGTGACGTATACCTCTCCCAGGACGGACAGAATTGCAATAGATGTGTAATGGAGAACATCAAAAAGACAAGGGTATTTGCAGCATTGATTAGAATAAACACTTTGTAGCATAATGGAAGGTAAATTAATTGATGGACTATTGTCAGTAATGGTCAAGTATCAGAGTAGAAATATTATATATCAAGCAGTCTTGTTGTAATCATAGTCCATGGTCAGCAGCCACCACGATCATGATCCACCATCATGATCGGATGCCACTATAGTCCACAATCACTGTCCACTGCCACCATCAGGATCGACCAGCTGCCACCTCGATACAGTATCCGCCATTATTATCATGATCAGCCAGCAAGATACAGGATCCACCATCAAAATCCACGATGTGGCCAAAAGCCGTGGCCCTGGATCTGTGGACAATAAGGCAAAGGGACTGCAGGGAAGAAGTCAAGTCAGTAACATGTATTGATGAGATATTAATTTCTTTGATTTGACAGCTCTTGCTCCTACTCTACTTTTAGAGACTTTAGGGATGACAAGTAAGCCTGAATTCTGGGAGCGCAGTGCTCTAGTGGGTTGATAAGGTACCATCAGCGCTTTGAGGTGTAATGGTGCCATATTATTAAGGGCCTTGAAGGTGAGGAGGAGAATTTTTTATGGTTTTTATGTCCTCGAGACATGCTTGGAGTTTAGTTAATTGATTACACTGTTTTGGTTTTATTGACAAGTATAACTGGGTGTCATCCACATAGCAGTGGAAATGTATTGAGTGTGTCTTGATAATATTTCCTAATGGAAGCATATATAATGAGAATAAAATTGGTCCGAGCACAGAGCCCTGTGGAACACCATGGTTAACTTTGGTTCGCACAGATGACTCATCATTAATTTGCACACATTGGAATCGATCTGAAAAGTAGCATTTAAACCAGTTTAGGGCGGTTCCTTTAATGCTAATTAACCTGTCTAGTCTCTGTAATAAAATGTGATGGTCAATAGTGTTGAATGCTGCACTAAGATCTAACAGAACAAGGCCTGCCACTTCCTTTCTAGTTTTCTTGATGCTTGTTTTAATTCATGTGTGTTGGAATTATACCAGGGAGCTAGTTTACTATGTTTTACAAGTTTATTTTTTAGAGGCGCTATTGAGTCTAATGTTAATCGTAATGACTTTAGGAACTATCGACAAGATGGTCAATCTCAGTGGAGCTAGGGTTTTTAAAGAATTCGTTGGTTATATCGACAGATAATACAGGGTTAAATGTAATTTGATTTATTTCCTTAAATTTAGCTGCAGCACTATCAGGTAGACATCTAGAATAGGAGTTTTTTATTAGTGGCATGTATTCTGATAATGAGAAATCGAAGGTTATTAAATTATGGTCTGATAGAATCAGATTATGTGGAAGTACTAATTTTGACACAGTATGATAATACAAGGTCAAGTGTGTGGTTACAACAATGATTAGGTTGGTGTACACAATGACTAAAACCAAATGAGTCTAGTACTGAAATAAATGCTATCATTATTATTGTCAACATGAATATTAAAGTCACAGACAATAATAACTTTATCTGTTTTTAAGACTAGGCTTGATAAAAACTTAAAAATTCAGAATAAGCCCCAGGAGCACGGTAAACTACAGCAAACATGAATGGCTGTGAATGGGTGTGGAAGACTAAGAACAATACTTTCAAATGAGTTGTAGCTTAGTTTAGGTTTAGGATTAATTGATAGACTGGAGTTAAAAATAGCAGCAACTCCACATCCTGGGCCAAAGTCTTGGGGAATGTGTGGATTTACATGAGTGGGGAGAGTAGATTCATTTAGGCTGACATAATCATCAGGATGCAGCCACGTCTCAGTGAGGGACAATAAATATATTTTTTCTGAGACTAGTTCATTAACTAAAATACCCTTTGATGATAATGATCTTATTTAAGTGGAGTTTAAAAGTCCACATTTAAAAGTCTTTGTTTGTTGTGTTGTTGCAGAGGTTGTGTTAATTTAAATTAGTTTTTTGTGTAGAATTCTCCCTCTGTTAATGTTTGATTTAAATAATTTAATGGGACGGGGGACAGACACAGTGTCTATGGGGTTGTGGTTGTGTGACTGATCCAGAGGGAGCGCAGAGAAGTGTGTAGCACTGCAGCTCTGCGTCCTGGTCCCAACTCTGGGTTGTCATTTGAGTAATATTCCTAGATAAGAGAGCTGCTCCATCCCATGTGGAATGAACGCCATCTCTCCTATCAAGACCAGGTTTCCTCCAAAAAGTTTGCCAATTGTCTACAAAGCCCACACCGTTTACAGGACACCACCTCGACAGCCAGCATTTAAAAGACAACATGCGGGTAAATGTGTCATCACCGGTCGTGCTAGGAAGAGGTCCAGAGAAAACTAAAGCACACACTGACTCAACATTAACTTTAGTGACCTCCGACATACGAAGCCGGGAGTCTTTGCTGCCAATGTGAATTACGATCTTACTGTATTTACATTTAGTTTTAGCCAGCAGCTTCAGTTTAGATTCGATGTCGCCGGCTCTGGCCCCTGGAATGCAATTGACTATGGTCGTTGTGTCACTAACCACACGTTTCTCAGAACTGAGTCGCCAATGACCAGAGTTTGCTTCTCAACAGGTGCGTCGTTGAGTGGAGAGAATCTGTTTAAAACGTGAGCTGGTGGGTTTTTAATCATGGGCTTTTTAAGGATAGCACTATGCCCCCTCCGGACAGTCACCCAGCCACCCTTGGCTCCCAGCTGCACGGGACAAGTCGAGGGACTGCTAGCGGAGGCTAAGCTAGGTGGCTCGGCAGAGGCTAGCGTGGAGTGGCTAACTACAGCTAATGGAGGTTCTAAGTTGCAGAGCCGAGCTTCTATGTCACTAAGCCTTGCCTCCATCGCTACCAACACACTACATTTGTTACATGTACCACTACTGTTAAAGGAGGCAGAGGAGTAAGTGAACATCAGACACTCAGAGCAGGAGAGAGCAGTGGAGCAAGAGGGAGGGAGAAAAGCCATCACTAATGCATTAGCCTGTTAGCCTACAAGGGTGAGCTCAAACAGACAAATCCGGTGACACGCAGATGGAAAAACACGCTAAAGCACCAGAGAGTAGGGGTTGGTATGTGTGGATGTTTAACTATAGACTTAGCCGTAGTAATATAGAGAAATATTGGTGTTAGCAGAGGAGCTAGTTCAGAGAGAGTGACCACCACAAGAGTCAGGAAAAGATGCAATTCGCTTATCGTAGTACGTCAGCGTGTAGTATTTGTATAAATGGTTTGTATTTATATTGCACTTTACTAGTGTTGATGACCACTCAGAGGGCTTTACATTACAGTTTGCCATTCACCCATTCACATTCTGCATTCTATGAGGGGTATGCAGATGCGGAAGACTGGGGATCGAACTGCCAACCATCTGGTTGGAGGACGAACGCTCTACTCAGCCACAGCCGCTCGTAGGCAGTAGGGACCTGTGCATTGGGGACTATTTTGAGCTAAGAATTAATCCATACCGGATGCTGGACTGGGTATTTGGAGTGAAGTCCTCTACACCATCTTTAGAGTAAATAATTGGGAAAAGAAGGAAATATGGAAACTGGAGTCGGTGGAGTCTGTAAATCAAGGAGTAGGGTCAGCTAGGTTAAGAAGTTAAGAACAAAATCTGAAACAAACCCAGTTTTGCAGTCCAAGCTTATTTATTTTACTCTGGAAAACAACAGTTCGCAAGCTAAATGTACAGTGCAGGCCAAGATACAATGAATCAGGAGCTCCCCGACTTGGGCTTGAGACCCCTTGGGGGGATCACGAGACAAAGAGGGCGATGATGACAATGAGGATTTTCAAAAATCAATGTACATTTTGCAATTACTAGAAATAACACGTTTTTGATCATGGGTCCCAGCTTGCTTACCACCTAACTGGCAGAGTTAGATGAAATAGTTCTCCTAAATAAGGCTGTGACAGAAATAAAAAAACATAAAATCTGTAATAATACCTTCACTGAGTCTATTTACCTCTGTTCAGCACATCAGCTATTTTTGTTTCAATGTTGTGCATGAACACACTGCTACATTTTATCCACATTACTCTTACATCTCATACTCAGAGCCTTCTATGTCATTTTAAGGGCAATTTGAGTTGGCCCATTTCTGACAAGCACCACTTGATCGCTTTGCTGCAAAGTGGCTATTGTATCAGTTACACTGTGATTGCCTGACCATCTGTTGCTACAAGGCCAGCATCTGAGGTGACACTAACAATGTTTAATGAATAAAATCTGGTTCTCTAGCAGGGACAGAGCCATGCTGAAAGTATCTCCTCTCTTTGTAACAGTCAGACTGCTGATGGCTCTAAGTCCAGACATGCTCCTATCCAACCACCTCTCGAGAGGAGCGTCTCAGATAAGCCCCAAGTGTTTGTCTCCCTTCCTTTATCAATCTCAAACAGAGAGCGTTTTTGCACCATTATTCTGTGCTCTGACTGATAAGGTGTGGAGAGCCCAGAGTGCTGTGAAAGACACATTGTGCAGGCCTGCAGGTTGCAGAGATAAAATGAGAAGGAACCACAAAGGTCAAAGGCATCCGAGAACCCACTGAATGAGTCCTGCTTCTGTTAAGGCTGCTCCATTCAACATCCAAGGATCATGTTTAATTCTCAAGCTTTATCAGCAAAATTCCCTGTGTTCTGTGGAAACAGATTCACACAGTGAAGCAATGTTGAGAGTACCTAAATACTACTTAGTTAATATTAGTTTAGTTAATGGACTGATATTGAGTTTCACTTTACCGTTATTGTCATTTAGTTTCTATTATATTATTTGATTGTATTTAATATTCAAAATCTTAAAGAAGCACTCATTTATCTCAATAAAATCTCATCTCAATCCAGTGATCAATCCATATATTTCTTTGCAACTGGCTCACAGTGGCAGTTTGAGATTATGTGATGCAGTGACCTTGGCTGCATTTGAAAAAGCTACATGGTGCTCCAAATAAATATCACCCCAGGAAGGAAATGATATAGCCTTGAAGGTTAAGGGCTTGGGATCAGCGCAAAGAAGCAACTGAGCTTTACGGTTTGTAAAGCCAAGCCACCAGTGCATCATTGTGAACATGAGTTCAGTCACCTGAAAAGTAGCTAAGGGCACTTGAAGTAGAGTCAGCTCCTGTCAGGGTGTGAAGCTCTGACTGATGTGGATGTTCCACATCAGTCAAGGATGGCCAGGTCGCGGTTTTGCTGAATGTCTCTAGAATAGGCTTTTGAGAGCTACTGAAAAATTGTAGTCCAAAAGTTATACAGAGTAGGGAAAAACCGAAAAAAGTGTGCCAGTGAACCCTCGGCAGAGCCACATTTATCACATTGAGACTGATGGGAAAATACACCACTTTGTACTGGATTAATCTGTAGCGGGAATTTATAGAACAACAATGAATCTGAGTCGTTGCGACTTCCCAGAGCTCCACTGATATATCCAAATTCAAGTCCCTAGCCCAGGCCTCTCTAATGAGGTCAGAATAAACCTGACCAGCCAGACATTCTACAAAGTTTGATATAAGAGATTTTCAAGGAGAGGTGGTGGGGGATTTAAAGTCTTGACACTCGTCCTGAGCATAATAACTAACTTGAAAATATCTATGAATATCTAAAGATGTTACTTTGAAAGATTAAACTTAGTACTTTGTTAACTGAAGCGAATTGGCCATTGTGATGGAAATTCATCTTGAGATTTGAAAAGATTAAATTCTCTGACTGGAGTTGCCTTTGAGTCTTTTTAATAGTTAACTCTGCAGAGTTTACACAACAATCACGGGTGCTCAAAATGGAACTGGCCGCAAGTTCACAAAAGCCAGAACTTATACAAAGAGGCGTTTCATAAAATGTAATATGAAAAAAAGACATGAAATCATCATCTGTGTCTATCTGCTGTGTCCGTCCGCTGTAGCAAACTCCCTGTTTGTCAAGGACACAGCAGTGAAACACTTGGTTAGTTGAATTTTTCATCAAATCATAGAAGAATATCGATGAGTCTCCAACCCTGGTATTCTGCGTACGTACAGGGTCACTGGCGATGAGGTCACAATGGTAGCCGCTGCTGTTTTTTGTGGAAACAAAAAAAGTTCTTTTCCTGTAATTGAGCAAGCATTTAAAATAAAAATGGAAGGAAATCAGGTCAAACAACATCATCATCTCATTAACCATTATCAAAATTTAACATACTGTATTGATTGGCAAAAGTAACTCATATTAGAATGTAATAAAACGTTTAATTGTCAACATACAGTATATCTAAGGTTGAAAATATGCAGTAAAAACGTTTTAAATTCTTGCTAGGAAATAAAAATTGATTAAGTATGTACAAACTTCATAAAGGAACTCACATCAACCTTAAAAATTCACAGAGATTCAAATTATCATCATTAGCATCATAAAATGTGAAGTTGAAAGGATAATAGTAAAATAAAACTAAATTTGAGTATCGTCATCAGAATCATCTGTGTGTGTGTGTGTCTGCGGTTAGAATCGCAAGCATTTTCTTCGTTGCAGTGGCATGTATGTATCCGTGTTTCACTTCCCTTTCTCTGATTCTCGGCGGGTAGATGGGCCCTCCTCACTTTCTGAATTTCAGTCAGCAGTGAAAGTTCTTGTCTCCCCGTCCTCTCGCTCTTGGGGCAGTTCTTTGCCCAGTGTCCTTTTTGTCTGCAGATGAAACACTCATCTCTGGCAAGTGGGGGTCGTCGAGAGAAGCCTCTCCCACGGCCACGTCCGGGGCTGCGCCCCTCTCTTCCTGGTACAGTGAAGTTTGCTCTGCTATCAGCATTATCTTGTCTGTGTGGCCTTGACAGGGCAGACATAGCCTGCATCATGGTTAGCTGTGCTTTCTGCAGTTGTTGATCCTTTTTCTGCTGAGCTTTGTCTTTGGTTTCTTTGTGTTGACGTTCAGCATGTTTAGCATGACATCTGACCTCTGTCAAGCAAGCATCCTCAAGCACAATGCAGGTGTGGCCTGCGTCTGCCCGTAGTGGGGGGAGCAGACCATTCAGGAAGGCCTGTTTCAGATGTGTTTCATAAGCCCCTGGCTCGTTGCCAAGGTTGTCAGGTATGGGGATGCCGCTGTGTTGATTAAACAGGATGGTCAGACATGTGAGGAAATCTCCTACAGTTTTGACTGGTTGTTGTTTGCACCCAGTTATTTTGGACATGTCAGTTTTGTTGGGGAAGGCGGTCCTCAGGGCGTTGAGGAGTGTGTTGACAGCGAGGCGTCGAGGAGAGGACTCGCCACACCCTGTAATGGAGAATACAGAGATTTATATGATTTCTTTTCAACTTTCTCAGTTTCCTTCTTATCAACCTTAGCCATCTGTTTAAATGTTTGTTTTCTGTCCCTACACTCTGCCTCTTTTTCCCACATTTTAAGACACTTTCTTATTATCTTCTGTCTTTCCACATTGTGACCTTGACCTTTTTTTTTTTTTTTTTTGCTTTTTAATTCTTCCTCTCTCTCTTAAAAGTTTAATTATTTTTATTTATTATTTTATATATATATATATTTTTTTTTTTTTTCGACACTTGACGCCAAGTTTGTGATGGAAATTCATCTTGAGATTTGAAATAATTAAATTCTCTGACTGGAGTTGCCTTTGAGTCTTTTTAATAGTTAACTCTGCAGAGTTTACACAACAATCACGGGTGCTCAAAATGGAACTGGCCGCAAGTTCACAAAAGCCAGAACTTATACAAGGAGGCGTTTCATAAAAAAAGACAAGCCTGAACTAATACAAAGAGGAATTCATAAAACGTAATATGAAAAAAAGACATGAAATCATCATCTGTGTCTATCTGCTGTGTCCGTCTGCTGTAGCAAACTCCCTGTTTGTCAAGGACACAGCAGTGAGACACTTGGTTAGTTGAATTTTTCCCTTACACCATCAATATACAAATCTAGGAAAGTTCTGATGCCCCTCTCTGTCCAAACTGCAAAGACCTTTATCTGATATTATATTCGCAAAGAATTCTTTGCGGTAAAGTTTTGTCGGATTGACTTGTCTATGAGGGCAGACCTGGAAAACAAAGGTGCAGGAAGTGAAGCATTTTTAACAGCAGAGGCCTTAAGTTGTAGCTACAAAGGGCCCCTCTCCGACCTCTGCATCTCCAGTAGGTAGGAGCCCTGGAGTTAGCTGCCCAATAGTAGGGTTTCAACATTGGCAAACCGAGACCACCCTTTTTAGTGGGCTTGTGTAGGTGAGACTTGAATATCCTGTGTGATTTGTAACCCCATATGAAGGAGACTATGACAGAATCGAGCTTCTTTAAAAAGGATGCATTTAAATACATGGGCAGGTTCTTTCAGGCGCAATGTTAAAAAGCAAGGGGGACAATGGGTACCCTTGGCGAACACCACATTGCAAAGGGAATGGCTTGAATTTGTCCCCATTTGTGTGGATGAAGGATTTTGGATTATATAATTGTTGTCATTTGTCTCTAGAAACTGTGAAATGCCTGGTCTGTGAGTAAGAGGGGATTGAAACGCCGGTTATAGGCTTGTCTGGGGAGGGACATTCTAAGGCTAAGGTCAACCAGACTGGTCTGATATTATTACATTATTACATTGTGATATTTGATTTTGTCAGTGTTGGATATCAGTCTGGAGTCGACTAGAAAATAGTCAATCCGTGTGTAGGATTTGTGTACATTAGAGTAAAAAGAATAATCACGATCAGATGGATGTTGCAGTCGCCCAATATCCACCACCCTCTTAGACCATTGACATCATCAAATTATTGAGAGATTGAACAGCCACAATATTGGGGAAGGGGTTGAAGACAGCCTGTCCAGATATGGGTTAAGATAACAATTAAAGTCACCTCCAATCAATATATGGCTCAAGTCATTATCAGGAATTAAATCACACAATTTCCTAAAGAAAGCAGGGTCATCTGTATTTGGCCCGTAGACATTTACCAGTGTAACAGGGAATACATTTATATATCCAGTTAGGATTAGAAAGCTGCCATTTGGATCAATTATGGATGACTAAAAACTAAAAGTTATAGTCATATGGAAAAGGATGGCCACCTCTCTAGCCTTAGACGGGAAAGGAGAATGATGGACCTGTGAGCTCCAATTATCCCTCAGTTTCCTGTGCTGAGTGGCTTTAACATGCGTTTCTTGTAAGAAAAGTATGTCGGATTTCATTGTCTTTAAGTGTGACAATACTTTACCACACTTAACTGGGTGACCTAAACCACAAACATTCCAAGAGACCAAGGATATGGAATCAAACATATTACTCATTTATGATACCTGAGATTGAGCATTGACCAACAAAATAATAGTTACATTCTAAGTGGTTTAATGGCAAATTCTGCATTTGTGTTATGTTTAATAGAAGAACAGATATGTATTTATAAGAAGTATGAACAAAGAACAAATGTGTTTCTGTGAGTTAACTGACACTCTACAATTGTTGATTAGAGAACACAGATGTTTATTGCTTCCCCCCTTTCTGTGAGACTGGGCAATTGTTACTCTGCAGGGGTCACCCAAGGTGAGAGAATAGAGGGGTGCAGGGATTTCTTTCATGTATACAGGACGGGGGACTTTTGCCTCATAAACTAAGATAAGAGGTCACTCCAGGGGGCTGGGACAGAGATGGATGTCTGTCCACCCTGAGTCAGAGGGATTGACGAAGGCCTTTTGCTCCTTGCGGGGAGGGGCTTGAGATTGTATAAGTGTATTCGATTTTGCTCTTTGCTCATTGTTACACGTCACGCTAGGTAATGGTTGGCGGTGAGTCCATCTGCAGGTGTAGAATTAAACTTTCCGAGAAACGATGTATGACTTGTGCTTGATTTTACAGAAATTCCCACGACAGTGGACACAAACTTAGCATTCAGCCTGGCAGCCAGCATGAACCAACAAAAAATAAAGTAAACAGTTAACAGGTACTTGAACATGAGGGCTTCCCCATTTGCATGCCGAAGTGTCCTTGGGCAAGATACTGAACCCCTAACTGGCCCCTCATAGATGTTGGTTGCACTAATTTTAAGTCACTTTGGATAAAAGAGTCCGCAAATTTAATGTAATGTAATGTAACCCCCACCCAATGCTTCCCCAAACGAAGCAAAGTTACGCCGGGTTCCCCGAAGAGCCACGCAGCGTCAATTCTACCTCGTGCAGCCGCCTGGCTGTTCACACCGGACGCGCATTTCTCTGCGCTAGTCAGCCCAAGTTTGTTGTATGCTCCATTCAATGTAGGGGTTCGGGGATAAATGATGATGATCTTCAGCATTTACCCCTCTCTTTCTCTCTGTGTCTGTCTGCTTGTGTGCTTGTAGTGGATGGGCAGATGGGGAAATTTCATCATGTGGGGGAAAAATTGGGGGGGAATTGAAACTCCAGGGAAATCCAAAGTATGGGTTGCATATTTGATCATTTACATCATATATAATATGGCATTTCTATCTTTTTTCAGTGGGTTTTCTGGCTCAATATGCTCACAGCGAGAGAGAAAAATTTACCAGACGCCAAAACCATCGCTGCAGAGGGTGGGCCATCCAGGAACACTAGCTGAAAAAAACATTCTCCAAAGCACAGACCCTCGTCGGCACACATGGTATAGAACAGATTAAACAGCAAGAAAATAATAACTGTGATAACAGTGCTCATGAAACATACTCTACATTTGCATTTCAAATCGTAACCTTTCAAATTTTTTGCTCTATAAAGTTCTTCGCTCGATACCTTTGAAGAATAGCCACAATCCCTTGCCCCTAGGGCTCACTGCTCCCTGCAGGTACATATTCACCACACCAGGTGGCCCTGTTATCCCATTTAGCGGGATTCAAATTTTTAACTATGTTACATATGTAGCCAAGCGTTTTGTTGGTTCATATATTAGGCCTCAGCCGACAAAGGATACGAGAGCTGGTTATGAACTCGGGACATCGCACGCGTTTATTTTACTGTCACCTTTACAACCACCCTCTTGCAGAACACCCTTTCAAAATAAGAGCCCCAACAACAGGAACTACACATCAACCCTCAACAATAAAATCACTAAATAAAATACCTTACATACCTCCCCCCTAACAAAAGAAACGTCCCTGTTTCCAAACAGTGACAATATCAATACACAAACCCAATAATAACAGCAAAAGCAAAATATATACATATACATATATATATATAAACCATATATATATATAAACCATATATATATATAAACCATATATATATATATATATATATATATATATATATATACACATGATACCATGTACCACATTTACCCGGACCAAAAAAAAAACATTTCAGCTAACCCACACAACTGTCAAACAGATCAGTTACTCATAAACAACATATTCCACTTTTCCAGAATGGGACACAGTTTGGCAAGGCTCTCTTGGGCTGGTGTCACTACCCACCAGTGGCTCTTCAGCCCTGCAGCCTCCATCGGGTGACCCCTTGTCCTGTAGCGAGGGAGCATGAAGAGGAGAAGCCGGGGGACTACATGCAGAACCCACCGGCAGTGGTAGAGTGTAAGCCTTGAGTCTGTCATAATTTTCAGGATTGAAAGGACAGTCAATGCGATAGGTCAGTCCACTTTCTCCATTCCAGTCCATCACAGCCAGTACCTTGTAGGGGCCCTTCCAGTGGGGAGCCAGCTTCACACGGTCCTCCGTAGGATTGTGCAGCCACACCAGATCTCCTACCGCATATGGCCGATGACGAACAATCACATCATAATAAAGTTTCTGTGTCTCATGAGCACTGATACTAAACTGCCTGGCACTGCCGAAAGCAGTTTCCAGCCTCCCCACCAGAGAAAGTCAAGTCCAAATGCACCGCCTGAGGGGACACTAACACATCCACCGGGACACGGGCTTCCCGCCCATGAGTCAAGTAGTAAGGCGTGTAACCCGTACTGGCATGCACTGAGGTGTTGTAGGCAAATGCAACATGTTGTAGATAATCATCCCACTCACCTCCACAGGCCAGCAACGATCTAGCTAACTGGTCAATGAGTGTCCGATTAAAGCGTGCCACCATCACATCTGATTTCAGATTACATGGCGTGGTGCGCGTTTTCTTTATCCTCAGAAGCTGACACAGTCTCTGAACAATTTCACCCTCGAATTGCCGACCCTGGTCACTGTGAATTATCTCCGTAACACCATGAACCAACACATAACCCTCAAACAAACACTTTGCGACTGAATGAGCAGTCTGATTAGGAAGATCATACAGATTCACAAACTTGGTAAAATAGTCCTCAACAACCAACACATATCTACCCTTAGACGTCACTGGTAGTTCCAGAATGTCCATCGCCACTCTCTGGAATGGATGAGTAGCTTGGGAGCCCCCCATCGGCGCCCGATGGACAGGGGCCCTGTGGGTCTGACAGGGGACACACTGCTCACACCACTGCCTAACATCTTTTAACATACAGGGCCAGTAACACATTTGCCTCGCTCGTTCCCACACCCTCTCTGCAGAAAAATGTGCTGACGCAGGGCCTCCATGAAGGTGCTGCAGTACATCAGGGATAAACGAGGAGGGCACAACCACCTGATAGTGAGTGTCCCCTGTGAGAGCGGAATTCACTGACCGACAGAGTACACCATTCACCACCGAAAGACGAGGATATTCCATCCATAGTTTGTGAAGCCACCGAGAGGTCCCTCTCATCTGCCACCGCGGAGGTCGAGACCTGTTCACCTCAATCCAGTCCAACACTACACTAATGTCGGGATCATCCTTTGGCCGCAGCTTAATCTCAGTCTCATCCTGGGAAAGTGAATGAATAGAGGAAAAGTTATCTGACTCACAGTCCATGTCCTCATGCCGCCCCTTGTGGAGGAACTAGGGATCTGGGAGCTCTGCAACGGTGACTGAGACTGTGAACTGCCTATCCTGGAATCACTCGACTCCCTGTCAGAGTCCACAACATTCACTTGGACAGATGTGTCCCTTATGGTGTTCCCTATTGTGTCAGGCTCAGGATCCGGAGGTCGGCGTGATAGAGCATCCGCATTAGTATGCATGTTTTCCATTCTTGTGCTGTATGGCCCAGTTGAAAGGATCCAGTTCCAGTATCCATCTTGCTCTTTTCCCTGTGGGGTCATGATCAATTGACATGCCGCGGAGGCCCAACAGGGGCTTATGATCTGTTATGATAGTGAAGGCAGCCGATCCAATTTAGTGTCTGAATTGCCATACAGCCCAAACTACAGCCCACAGCTCCTTGTCAAACGTGGACCAGCGTCTTTCAGTGGCAGTGAGTGACTGCCTGGCATACACTACCACTCTCTCCAATCCATCCCTGTCCTGTGCCAATATGGCCCCCACAGCGTCCATGGAGGCATCCGTGTACACTTTAAAGGGGCAGTTGAAATCAGGCACCCCTTTAAGATACACAAAGGCTGCATCACACTCCGCTGTCCATTGGAAAGGTGTGTCTTTACATGTGAGGCGGTGCAACGGAGCTGCACGCTGGGCAAAGTCCCTCACAAAGCGAAGTCCCTCACAAAGCGTCTATAATAAGAGCAAAGGCCCACAAATGCCCTCACTTCAGTTGGAGTCTGTGGAGTAGGCCATGTTCTGACCTTGTCTGTGTTTCGTGGGTCTGGCTGCAGGCCACTGCAAGACACAACATGCCCCAGGAACACCATATGATCTTGAGCCAGATGACATTTCTTAGAATTCAACCTAAGACCCGCCGCCTGAATCCTGGAGAAAACTTCCCGCAGGCTAGAGAGATGTTCCTCAAAGGTGGGGCTGTATATCAGCATATCATCGAGATACACCATACACACCTGCCATGGGAGCCCTCTTAGCACGAGCTCCATCATGCGATGAAATGTCGCCGGCGAGTTGGTGAGACCCATCGGCATCGAACGACCACTGGTAGAGACTCCTCCCCGTAGAGACTCCTGCTAAACCACACGGAGCCTGCTAATGTATCCAATGTGTCATCCACCCTGGGAAGGGGGTGGCAGTCTCTCACTGTTACGCTGTTTAAGCGGCGATAGTCAATACAAAACCTCCACTCTCCATTCTTTTTCTTCACCAGAACGACAGGTGAGGCCCAGGGGCTGCAGCTCTCCTCTATCACCCCATCAGCTAACAGAGCCGACACCTGCCTATCTATCTCCTCCCTTTTGTCTGGTGAGGTGCAATATGCACGCTGTCGCAGAGGTGGATGATCACCGGTTTTAATATGATGTTCAATGAGCCTGCATTTGCCAATCACCCCCTCTGATGTACTAAATATCTGCCTATATTCCTCCAGCAGCTCCATCAACTGTGCCTTCTCTTGCTGATTAGTTGGGGATTCCGTCAGAGACACAAAAGGCACATCCGTGGATGAGATGGTGGAGACCGTTGCCACTGGGGTTTGAGGGAGTTGTACTAGCTCAGATTCATCGACCGACAAAAACTCCCCCAAATGCATGCCTTCTCTTAGCACAATAACTGTCTGTAGGGTTTAAAACACGGGCTGCAGTGACTCCATTTTTCACCAGTGTCACAGTGTGAGCCACAACAAACTCACTATTCAGCTGGAGATTGGGAGATAAGTATCCCACAAAGTCTGGGAGCTGGCCAACAGGCCCAGCGGGAGATACACTGACAGGAACTATCATTTCACTGAGGGGGGGTAAGTTCAGGGCAGTGGAGACCATTTCATTACAGCACTCAGGAACCAAGTCTTTGTCACTTAAAAGGGGAGTAACTGTGTCCCACAACTGCAGTCGGCCATGGGCAAAATCCAACAGGGCGTGATTCGGAACAAGAAAGTCCAAACCCAGCAGTACTGCTTGTGTAGATCCCCTAAGCACATAGAAAACCTGCTGCCAGGACTCATTACCCAAGCGTAGAGTGGCAGTTATAGTGCCCAAAGTGTCGAGCATCTGGCCATTCACCGCACGTGCAGCAATGAGATCAGGGTTCAGGGGTCGTCTGCGCAGCGCTGGGACAGCCATGTGGAAATCAGCACTGATGAATGACTCTGTTGCCCCAGAGTCCACTAGTATATTGACTTCAGTCCCTTCAATGCATCCTTTCACATATGATGTGTTCTTTTCCTTCTAATGGCCCATAGGTGTTGTAGCTGGTGTCTGGGCTGCAAATCAGCTACATCTCTTTTCCCGACTGATTGGCTGAGTCCTCTCTTTTTGGGGAGAGAAACCGTACACCGCGCTGTCTCTGCGGTTCCTCATAAAAGGGTCCCCTGGCAGGTCTTGGACCCCGCCAGTTTGGGGAGGGAGCTCGGTTATGATCGGGGCCCCGGTAATACTGTCTCTCTCTGGAGCCACCCTTGTTTTCCCGTTCACGCCAGCCACGGTCCGGGGAGCGTCCTCCACGCTCCCCCTGTGGGCGGCGAGATCAGCAGCCATGATTACCAAAGTCACACTGGCACTGACCTCCATGCACCGAAGGAGCATTTTTCCATTCACTTCGACCATCAATGGATCTCAGTCGCTTATTCTCCTCAACCATTTGTCTCATGTCCATTCTCATTTCCCTCATTTCCTCATTCAGTCGATCTATGGCTTTGAACAAACCACCTCCATCAGAAATGGAATGCACCATGGCTGCTGAACCACTGTTCACTGTAGACTGGTTTGCATGAGGATTGCCATAGTCCATCTTTAAAGTCTCTCTGGCCATTTCACACCGACCTGCGATAACCAGAGCTTCTTCCAAATCAGTAGCCCCCTGCTCATGACATTTAGCTCTCAGGGACGGGTCAAGGCCATGTAGAAATCTGCAAAACTTTTCCTCTCTTTGAGCCACATCCCCATAGCCTGGGAATGCTTCTTGGACTAGTTTGCTTATTTCTGCTGCATATACTTCCAAACTCTCACCTAAAGCTCGAGGACGAGCGGAGAGGTTTGCTCTGAAGCGGTCCAGAAAGTGTCTTTGTCCAAAAGTCTCTTGTAGTTTCTCCTTTACTGCAGAATAGTCAGTTTGAACGGCCTTCGGCAGGCTATCCCACAAGAGAAACGCGGCTCTGGCCAGGCGGGTTGGTAAAATCCAGACAAGCTCATACTCCAAGTCACCTCCTGCGCCGGTCACCAAAGCCTGCACGACCACCTCAAACTGTCGAGCCCAGCAGGGGAAACTTTCCTTTTCCTCCCCAGTGAAAGGCAGTGGGAGCTCGATCCTGACGTTGCTTGCGATGGATCTCTCTCCATACTGCACCTTGTGGTCCAGGGGATCAGTGTCACCCTTCCACATCTTGATGTAGGTTGTCGTTCCTTCAATTCCAACACTCTTATTACTATAGTGAGGGAGAGCGCTGGATTTCCATGTGGAATACGGCACAGAATATCCATCCACAACTTTAGCGATACGTCAGTTACCTGTGGCTGATATAAACTAACTTGCTAAAACTTTATAAGCTGCTTCATTCGTCTTCACCATGCACTTATCTTGCGATGGGCTTTGAGTGCCCACCGCAGAATCCCACCGCTGCCACCAATGTAGCCGAGCGTTTTGTTGGTTCATATATTTGGCCTCAACCGACAAAGGACACGAGAGCTGGTCGTGAACTCGGGACATCGCACCCGTTTATTTTACCGCCACCTTCACAACCACCCTCTTGCAGAACACCCTTTCAAAATAAGAGCCCCAACAACAGGAACTACACATCAACCCTCAACAATAAAATCACTAAATAAAATACCTTACACATACACCCCCCTTAAATCCTGCTAAATTGGGGTACAATAACTAAGAAAAAAAAACACTAATACTCAAAAGACCATAATCGTATTCTTTAAGTTAGTTCAAAACTTTCCATTTGGAATTATGTCAGCAAGAGATTAGCCAGACCCCTCACCAACATAGACTCAAAAGATGCCGTTTACACCTCTCATAATATAAACTAAGCATTATTACAGGGATAACCCATAGACTGTATATATAGATGGACGTAGGGTCTGTGACGTCACCCGTTGGTTTCTGAAGAGTGAAAATGAGGCTAGTAGTAGGCGTTCACCCGGCGGTCATCTTGCCGGTGCTGACTCCTCCTAGTTCCTGGCTAACCAATAAATGGGCAAAGAGGAGGAACGCGAGTGAAGACTGACAGCTGAGCCACGCCTGCAGAGCTCAACGTTACCTGGCTAGCTCAGGCTAAGGAGCTAGGCTACATGCTACCCGTGGCTGCTAACCGGCTAGCGCTGCAGTGTTGTTGCTTCAGGATGGTAACGAACTCACTTGAGGTAAGTAAACTTGAAACTATACAACAACAAAACCTATTGCTTTATCTATTATCATAATCATATGCTTACATGCTTGAAGTGGTTTTTAATATGTAATTGTTATAAAAGTCACCGTTTATTTAACACGTGTAATGAACAGATTGAAGCAAATTAACTACACTACTGCAGAGTTGTGTGTTTGGTTGTGACTTGATTATAATTGTAATAAGTTAATATCAATACGCTACATGTGTAAGTTGCATGTGATAGTAACTATGTTTCACAAATGTTCTGATACATGCTGGTATAACCACCTTAGATGATTATAATCTCCACACACCACTGTTGTAAACAGTTCTTATATTTATTATATAATTATCTGTTTTCACACAGAGAAGTGGAGAGACTTGATGTCACAGCTCTGTGGGAGATTATCACCTTGAATATTACAGATGAGGTCGAAAGACATTTTATGTACATATTTGTACAATGTTTTCTTTCTTTCAGTACATTACATTTCATTTAGCTGACGCTTTTATCCAAAGCGACTTAAAATATGTGCATTTAACCATGAGGGTACAAACCCAGAGCCCAGTACATCGGTTCTGTCTGAAATCTGTGGTGCTTCCACCTGCTGAACACAGAATAAACTGTAAGAACCAGTCTTGGCTGGAACATACACAACATAAAACATCCTTTTATAGTGAGTTTCTTCTTTTCATTAGATGAAGCACTGCAGCACCTGATGTCCTCAGCATCCACTGTGGCAGCAGCAACATGGTGGAGATCGGCAGCTTCAGGCTGGTCAACATGAGGACGACCTGCACCAGCTTCATCTGCACAACACTTAATGTATTCCTGCCATAACTAAAGATGGCCTGCAACTGTTTAGAGTTAGAGTTTAGGGTTGGTTAAAACAATGAACACTTATCAGAACAATGTTCATCCTTTACTTTCTGATTTGATACACTTTAGATAAAAACCCAGTGTTTTATTTTTCTTCTTTGCCATAAGAGACAGAACACGGTCAGCACAGCTATGTCCTTCAGGCTCGTCCATCCCTAATAAAATGACAGGAAACATAAAAGTATGGCATTATTGTAGAGGAAGTGTTACTTATGAACAAAGTTTGCATCCTTATTTTCTGTGGATATTCAACTATGTATTTGAATATGGTTTTGGATTAAACAGTGCACTACCAAGACAATGAATGTACAGTATGGAGTTCTTCCACATTAATAGTATTGCATATATAATTTAATGCATTATGTATTATGTGCAATACTTTGCTTTGATTGTTTGTAAGTTATGAAAACAGGTCTGTACCTGGAGTCAGTGTTGAAGTGATGACTCAGTGTACAGTCTGGTTGGATTCCAGTTGTGTCTCATGTTGGACATCCACAGGTGCAGGCTGTCTGAGTCACCTAGAGGAACATTCAACACAAATACACAGATATGTACAGTCATACATGTGCCAGGTTAACTCCTTAACAGACTTTTACATGGTAAAGTTCATCAGATCATAATCATTTCAGCTTAGGAAATAGGTGGTGGACATCAGCCTCAGGTTCTCTATGTGACTGTCTATTCTAGTAAAGTTACACTTCCTATAATTTATTTATATGTGACAAAAAAATACATTATTCTGCATTTCCACTTATTTAACACAATAATCTGTCTCAGATTAACAATGTAAAAACTGAATGTAGCCGACAAGTTTAGTTTTCACTAACGCGTTACAACACATCAACACCAATACTCTGAAAAAAGAGCTTTAGGAGACGTAATGCTACTTTAAACAGCTGCTCTTAAAATGCAGATGTGACTTTAAATACTCACGTTTCAGTAAATCTGTTGTTGCAGAATAATAATCTGTGTAACGTAGTCAAGTCAAATGGGTTGGCGAGTGAAACAACTTTACATAACATTAGATATCTAACGTGGTGGAGCTTATTCTCCAAACACACACAGTCGCCTGTCTCAGTTTAAAAGATTCGTCCTCATAAAACCGGTTCATGTCGGTTCAATAACTCCCGTGCGGTCCCGTTAGCATTGCCATTACTGCTGGTATCTTGCCTGCAGGCTAACTAACAAGCCAGGTACAGAGACACCGATACCTGCTCATCACTACTAACACATAAATAAAATAAAACTTTACTTACCACAGAAACGGGAGCGCAGACGTCATTAGCTTCTCCGTCAGGAGAACAAGCCGAACATCAAACCGTATTATTCATCCGATATGTGAGTTAAACCTCTCCACAGTGTTCACTGACGGGGATTAGCCTGTTAGCTCAGGTGAAGCCGAGCAGGCAACAGGCTAGGAGCTGGAGTCGCAAGCTAATGGTGATGACACCTGTCCATCAAGTGATAATTATTCATAATATCAAACCTCTATATAATTTAAACGAGTGAGTTAGAAAAAAATGCACCCCCTCAGAGTTGTCATGAAGGAAGAACTTAGTGATTGAGACTAAAACCGTTTTTTTAACCAGGCTGTAAACAGGTTTAATTCTGCTCTAAAGTCTGGCTTTTTAACATGGGAGTCAATGGGAATTGACTCCTTCTTGGAGCCAGCCTCAAGTGGCCACCCAGTGAACTGCAGCTTTTTGCACTTCCGTATTGGCCTCATCGCTCAGCCCGGGATGTTGCCCCTTGGGATAACATTCATCCTCACAAATGAGTCTGGCTGGAGGTTTAACATGTCCACCTGCTGAAGTGCAAATGGAAGGCAGCTGTGCACGAACCACATGTTCATGTGTGCGTATGCCTGTTTGTGTGTCATTGTCAAGTTTAGGGGAGAGGCTCATCCTCCACAGCTGGGGGCTGGGTGGGTGCATCCTGGGAAGCCACACTTTCAGCAGGAAGTCCAAGAGAAGGCAACTGTACAGCTTGTTCGACAGAATCAGAGGACTCCAAAGCTTCACACACAGCATGTGGGGCTACAGTCAGTTCGGTCTCCAAGGGTGGGCTGCTTACCACTATAACACAAGAACAATCAGGCTGGCTGTCCATAGCATCCACATCACTTGCATCATCCATCTGCAGAAGCAAGGTACGTGTCTTTGTCTCACTGTCTTGTACATCCACGACTGGTTCACATTGCTCACTGCCATCAACAGAAGAGCAGTTTGAATCATCATCATCTCCAGCGGGAAGAAAACTCACAGGGAGTAGAAGGTTTCTGTGAACAACTTTTTCTCTTGATGTCATAGGGGCCCTGATGCAGTAAACATTGATTCCAGGTTTTACAGATGCCACTTCTTGTGAATTCCCATTTGTCTGATATTTTTCTCTTCCCTATCCCACCACGATTTACATCAAGACCCTGTCACCAATGGTGAGGGGTGATCCCTTTGCTTTGCGGTTATAGTTTCTCGCCTGACGAGCCTGTTCCATCTGACTGTTCTGCAGGGCAATGCGTGCAGCTTCAGACAGGTCACGTTTCAAACAAAGGAGAAAATCACTGTGACCAACAACAGCATCATTGGGAAGGGCATGCTGGAACATAACATCAACTGGAAACCCGTGAATCCTGCCAAACATAAGAAGGAAGGGAGCAAAACCTGTTGTCTTGTGCTGAGTACAATTGTAACAAAAAGTCTATCTGAAGCATTTTTGGCCACTTTGCCTACTGATCATGGTTCTAAGAGTCCTGTTGTAGCATTCCACAACCCCATTCCCCATAGGATGGTACAGGGTGGTATGAGATTTCTGGACACTGGCCACTTCCAGGAGCTCTTTAATGAGTTGACTCCCCACAAGAATTTGTGCAGGTCTGGTCTTGGACAGGGTGGGTTCAATGATAACTGCTTTTCCCACTGCAGATACATCAGAAGCAGGCAACTTAGCCCACACTAAATGTTCAGACATCGGTTGTAGAGGGACTCATCGTTTGAGTTTAGCCGTGCCGATCCTGTTCAGTGTTGCTTCAGCACAACATTTATCCAAATCTGACAAAGGAGACATTAAGTGGGGTAGATTATCAGCCTGGGTGCCATCCACCAGAGATGTTAAGTGCAGACAACTAACAGTCTCTTTCACCTGTGAGACGAGCCACTTGATCAAGTTACTGCCAAGGATCCTGTCATCAGTCTGGCCTGGCACAACCAGAACAGGTATTATCACTTTCTAGCCATTAACTGATGTGGTGAGGTCATACATGGCGGAAGGCAAGACAAGGTGACCCCCACAACCAACAATGACAAAGTCTGATTTCTTTTCCATGTTGGGGACAGACTGAAAGTTTGTTGTCAGCTGCCACATTTATCGTGCATGCCATGGATCCACTGTCCACTAATGCTCTCAGGACTATATAACATCTGTGTAAAATAGGCTATCAGTAATTGAAAGTCTCTGCAAGTCTTGTTCAGCACTGTCCTCTGCTTTGTGCAGATCATTTAGTTTCCCTGTTGACCATGGAGAGGATGGCGTCTCCCCTCAGGGCAGTTGCGTCATGAATGGCCTGGTAAGTGACAAGGAAAACACAGCCTGTTCTCACGGCAGTGTGTGAGGGCAGAGTGAGAGCTGTCATCACATATCCTGCATGGCATTTCATTCAAGCCCTCAATCCTTGGATGTCTGTTTTTGATATGTGGCTTCCTATTAGCTTGAGTGTAACAACGGCTTTGAGGCAACACTTTCTCAAGCATTCCAATCATCCTCTCTAGAGCACAGGTGTCTTGGCTCACAGCTTTCTTCTGTTTTGGGATGTCTGAAACTGATGTAGCATTAGGGCTAACCTCAACTTTGTTCATGTTTATTTTGCTACTTCTCACTGCAGAAGACCTAAAACCCTTCTCTAGATGGTATTCATATAACACACACATATACAACACATAACACTTCCTGAACCTCATGAGCAGACCATTTATCCACTGTCTTGGAACTAAAGGTAAGAGCTTAATCTCTGCTTGGGCAGTGTCTGATGAACATACGTGTGACTTCAACACTGGGGTTGTCAAACACTTTACCTTGCTCTTTCAGAGAACTTGAAGCAACATCAGCAGCTCTGTTCAGTCTAATCCAATACTCATATGGATCCTCCTCCTCCTTTGGTAAAGTGGAGTAAAAGTCAGCTAGCGGGAGAGGGGAGTAATGGCTAGGGCCAAAAGGTTTGTGCAATAGTCTGTAGATGGCCTGTGGGTTACGCTCAACATCAATTTCACCATTCCTTATCCCAAATCCTTTGCTCTGCCACTCAGGTGGATGGGAATTTTCTCAGCTTGATTTTCCAGCTGCACACCACTTTTTTTGATGTAGTCCTTCATTGATTCCTCCCACTCATCAACAGCCAGTTCATCAGAACTCTCCCCTCGAAACACAGGTGGGTCTTTAACTCTTCTCTGAGTGACCAGCTGGACTTTGGAGTAATCAAGCGGGTGGCTGGAGATGGACTCTACTATTTCAAGACTCTTCATGGCTTGTGTGCACAGCAGCTTTGGGCCTTGATGTGTTTAGGTGTGACATAATGCTATCAGCTAGCTGTAGTCCTATCTGCTGCACAATAGATTCAAGTTCAAGAGTTTATTGTCACAGTGCACACCAATTACATTTAGCAGTCGCTGGCAATGCAATGCTTGGGTCACAGGCTCTCTTCTAGCAATGCTCAAAATATTACACAAGCAAAAAATCTGAATAAAAATAAATATAGAATAGAATATAAAAAAATAAATACAAATATATATTTAAAAAAAATACACCTAAAAAAGTAGTGCAATATGGTAAGGATAGTGCTCACTTGGTCAACTAGACCAATATCATCATGAGGTGGGTCTGGGACTGATGTGTTAATGCACTGTGATGGACGTAACTGGAGTTACGTCCAACACAGATGGAGTCCCATCAGAGATACCAAAGTTGCTAAAACTCATCTTTCTTTTTAAAATATCCCCAAGCAAAAACAACAACAAAAATTACTCTGAATAAAAAAAATATAGCCACTATCGGCTGACAGTTAAACATCCTGAATAAAAGGACACAGTACCAAAATGATGCAGCGGCGAGAATACATCAGCCCGATCCTGCGTGGTCATGGACGAATCAAGGCACCAATGTGACCTCTGTGATCTGTCTTCTCCCACAATGATTTCCTAGAGGCTAGTCAATGTTGTTTGCAACAGGTGTTTATTGACTCTGCATATTTTATATAAACACAAGAGCAGAAGGATCATCCCACAATGTAGTCGCGTGCTCACTCATGGCGTTCCCTCGATACCTTTTTATTTAAATAATAATATACAAATTAACTATAATTTCACATTGTGATCTAGTGATCGTATAGTGGAATTTGGGTCATGTAAATAAAATAAATAAGACAAAACAGAAGTCTCTCTCTCTCTTAAAATAATGATGTTTGCCTACAATACATTCGTTTACACAGCTCACATAAAATGCCATTACCATTTTTTTTTATCCTTTCATTAATAACATTTAGCAACATAGAAAACACATTAACTAAACAAAAATACCTAAGCTGCATAATATCAAAACAGTGTGTTACGTGAGGTTTCATGAACATACCTGCATATTTTATATGAACACAAGAGCGGAAGGATCATCACAAATGGTAGTTGCATGCTCACTATAAAATCGGCATGTATAATGTTAGCTAGCTTAAACACATGAATCTTAACAGACAATAAAACATATAAAAGACGATCAGTAACTGAATAAAAACATGGCGAAATGTTTCCTAGACATGTAAAATCACATCAAAATAAATCCAGCCTAATATCTACATTTCATGTAGTTAACAATATAAATGCTTACAGACCAATTATTTAGACAGCTTCTCTCTGATTACCCTTGATCAGCTGACCAAACTAATCTCATGTTCTAAACCAACAACTTGTATCTTAGATCCTATTCCTACAAAATGACTTAAAGAAATTCTGCCCCTAATTGATAGTTCGTTACTGAACACAATAAATCTATCATTATCATCAGGATATGTACCACAGTCTTTTAAAATAGCTGTAATCAAACCCCTTCTCAAAAAACCCACCCTAGACCCAGAGGTTTTAGCCAATTACAGACCGATATCTAACCTCCCCTTCCTGTCTAAAATCCTAAAAAAAGTTGTAGCCAATCAGCTGTGTGAGTTTCTCCAGGAAAATAATATATATGAAGACTTTCAGTCGGGGTTTAGAGCCAATCATAGCACAGAGACAGCCTTGGCAAAAGTCACTAATGACCTTCTAATAGCTTCAGATCAGGGATTTGTGTCTGTCCTCGTTCTGTCAGATCTTAGTGCAGCATTCGACACAATTGACCATCAAATTTTATTACAGAGACTAGAACAGTTAATTAGCATTAAAGGAACCGCCCTAAACTGGTTTAAATCTTATTTTTCTGATTGCTTCCAATTCGTGCAAATTAATGATGAGTCATCTGCGCGCACCAAAGTTAACCATGATGTTCCACAGGGCTCTGTGCTCGGCCCAATTTTATTCTAATTATATATGCTTCCACTAGGAAACATTATCAGGACACACTCGGTAAAATTCCACTGCTATGTGGATGACACCCAGTTATACTTGTCAATAAAACCTGAACAAAGTAATCAATTAACTAAACTCCAAGCATGTCTCAAGGACATAAAAACCTGGATGACCCACAATTTTCTCTTATTAAACTCAGATAAAACAGAGGTTCTAATACTTGGCCCTAAACACCTTAGAGATACATTATCTAATGATATAGCTGCGCTAGACAACATTGCCCATGCTTCCAATGAAACAGTCAGGAACTTGGGAGTGATCTTCGATCCTGATTTATCCTTTAATTCACACTTTAAACAAATTTCTAGGACCACCTTTTTCCACTTGCGTAATATCTCCAAAATCAGACATGTCCTTTCTCAAAAGGATGCAGAAAAACTAGTCCACGCCTTTGTTACATCCAGGGTGGATTATTGTAATTCATTATTATCAGGCTCCAGCAGTAAGTCGTTAAAGACCCTGCAGCTTGTCCAAAATGCTGCAGCACGTGTCCTGACAAGAACCAAGAAAAGAGACCACATTTCTCCAGTATTAGCTTCACTACACTGGCTTCCAGTTAAATCTAGAATAGAATTTAAAATTCTCCTCCTCACCTTCAAGGCCCTTAATAATATGGTACCATTATACCTCAAACAGCTGATGGTACCTTATCAACCCACTAGAGCACTGCGCTCCCAGAATTCAGGCTTACTTGTCGTCCCTAAAGTCTCTAAAAATAGAGTAGGAGCCAGAGCTTTCAGCTATCAAGCTCCTCTCCTATGGAATCATCTCCCACTTTCAGTTCGGGAGGCAGACACCATCTGTACATTTAAGAGCAGGCTTAAAACCTTCCTTTTTGATAAAGCTTATAGTTAGAGCCGGTCCAGGTTTGTCTTAGACCTGCTCTTAGATATGGTGCTATAAGTCTAGAAGGTCGGGGGGACACATGACACACGGAGCTTCTCTTTCCAGCTTCTCCTTCCTCTTCTCAACCGTTATCACATCAAAGAAATTCATATCTCATCAATGCATATTACTGACTTGACTTCTTCCCCGGAGTCCCTTTGCCTTATCCAGATCCAGGGTCGCAGCTGTGGCCACATCATGGATTAGGATCTGTGGATCGCGTATCAGAGATCTTAATGGTGGATCCAGTATGACGGATTCTGTATCGTGCTGGCTGATCGTGATAATAATGGCGGATTCTTTATCGTGTTGGCATCTGATAATGGGGGTGGACCACGATCGAGGTGGCAGCTGATGATGGATCCTAATGGCAGCAGTGGACAATGACTGTGGACTATAGTGGCATCCGATCTTGATGGTGGATCATGATCGTGGTGGCTGCTGACCATAGACTATGATTGCAGCAGGACTGCTTGATTCAGATACTTGACCATTACTGACAATAATCCATCAATTAATTGACCTTCAGTTATGCTTCAAAATGTTTACATTATCAATGCTGCTAAACCTTTATCTTGGTGATGTTCTCCTTTACACATTTACATCTATTGCACTTCTGTCCATCCTGGGAGAGGGATCCCTCACATGTGGCTCTCTCTGAGGTTTCTACATTCTTTTTACCCTGTTAAAATGTTTTTTTAGTAGTTTTTCCTTACTCTTGTTGAGGGTTAAGGGCAGAGGATGTCACACCCTGTTAAAGCCCTATGAGACAAATTGTGATTTTGGAATATGGGCTATACAAATAAAATTTGATTGATTGATTGATTGATTGATTCTCCAGGAGTTGGTGGTCAGCTCCTTGTGTTCTTCCACACTCATCTCTTGAATAAGTGTCTGAGGACATAAATAAAGTAAAAACACAGATAAAGATTTTTTATTAACTTGATATTATATTGGCTATATAGGATACTGGCTTGTAGGCTGTACTGCTTTTTTTACCCAACATATCTAAAACAATAACAGGTTTTAATGTTAAAATATTCCAGTAACATACTGTCCCATACAGTAGTCATGTGATTATTTAGTGGTGACCCTGAGGTTTTCAAGCAATGTTATTAGACTTAACAAGTCCAATGAAATAACTTGTTTAATGCTTGTACTAAAGCACTACCATAATACGGCAAAACTTACTCTCTTTATTTTTTTATTCAGAGGTGGACAGCAGAGGGGTGACAGGATATGAAAGGAGAAAAACGTGCAGACAAACAAGCTTCTGAACTAAAATGTGTATGATGAGGACCAAATCACAGCAGTTGGGGTCATACGTTTACAGCTTAATAGGTTAGCATGAATACTGGCATAGCATAATTTTTTTTTTAAAGGGGAGAGTTTTCATTGAAAGAGGAGCAAACGTCACTGAAGATTTTTCTTAATAGACAGGTGGTTCATCCATTCATCTGTGAGTTCTGAAGCATCTGCCCCTTTCTAGTTTCCAACAAAGTCTTCTGGGAGGCACATTGTTACTTCTGTGTTTTGCTTGTCATGTGACATTCATTCTTGCTATCTCTGCTCTATCCTACAAGTCAGGATCCAAAATGTGTTAAAATGCAGGTTTGGCACTAGCGTCATTCAAAAGGTTCTTGAGTTGATGGAATAGTTTTTACCATCACAACAGAAGAACTGAAGTGAAACCTCTTATTTAATATTCAAGCCACTAAGCAATCTTCCCTGTATCTATTTCAGGGTCTCAAAGAACACATCACAGATGAAAGCTGCCTCCCACAGATTTCTACAAAGGGTTTTTAGGCACTTAAATGCCTAACTACTTGTACAGTATACAAGTGTCCACAAGCCCCGACATTCATATTCGACTCGAAACAAGGTCATTTACACCGTGTTTTAAAACATTAATGACCGCTGATATCTTCCGACGAGGTGCATTCAGGGACTTCCCCACATAGAGTATGGAAGTGCTAACAGGAGATGCATTCTCATGCCAGGTGTGACCTGAGCTCCACATCTGATTGATTACCCAAGACTCACTCGAGACTGGTAATGCCAGGTCTCAACAGGGGACACTTGCTATGTGTGTGTCCAAAATAGGTTAAATATAACTGTGGTAATATTTGGAAGAAGTCACCTGTCTAATGTGAAGACCATGTATGTAAACAAAACTTTGGATCAGTTGCTTTGATCGGACTAACTTACATTACATGTTTTGGCTAGCCAATGTAAACTCTTTAATTTGCATAGATTGAATAATTGTGTTTTATCTTTTGATTCTTTGGCTTTTATTTAACGAGGACCAGGCCAGTTCCACTAAGCATAAGGTCAGTAGTACACTCCAAACACCTGAAGGCTCTATTTGTTTTATGTCCCAGCCAGATAAGTGCATTTGGGAGATTATTTGCAAGTTACTGAAACAAAAAGGACAACAAAAGAGAAGCACTGATAATTAAGGTGTACTGGAGTGTTTAAAGGAACCCACAAACAAGTCTGTCACTTTGACTATGATATAATTTATACCATTTGATCAAGTTATGGTTGTATCTAGCTTTTGGTTGTGTCTTTTAGTCCAACATCTATTCTTCACTATGCCTTCATGACTTCTCCATGATGTCGCTTATCATATATTATATAATGAAGAAAATGTTATTAATATACATTTTAAGCCCTATTTTGTATCAAGATATCATGGAACGAAGATCTAATTATGTTTCTGTTGACCTTCTTATTGACCTTTGGCCGATCAGTTGCTAAAATTAATTATCTGGAGATACCCTCTCAAATAATAGCTTCCTGACTAAACATAGCAAAGCCCCTCTGGCTAAGACTGAACTGCTCCTACTGCGCCTCACTACACAGGGGAGGGTCATCCCCTTCACATCCATGTGGGGGTGCTGTGGAACTTTGCCTGCTGCAGGTGTAGGATGCTATTGTTGATTCTGCTCTGCACTTGAAGTTTAAATTAAACACTGAGGAAAATGGGAAGAGTGGAATGGGAAGATGACATAAATGAAGAGAAAGAGGGAAGGAGAAAAAAAAGATTCTATTCATTAAATTTCTTTCTTTCTTTCTTTCTTTGCAAAAATTGACATAAGACCCTTGCAGGTTAAATCATTGCTCAGAAATTATTTGTTTCAGTAAAGGATGGGTATTTTGGCACCTTTCTTTCCCGTTTGAGGACCACAGCCATGCAACCAGTTTCACTATCATGATCCTGACTGGCAGCCAGTCAACTCAGACCTCACAGGGCTTCCTTAATTGGGGACAAGGCTGTGTCTGTCACACCAAAATCCCCCCTTGGAGATGCCACATGACTGGGAGGCAGCAGTATGGAGAGTTTTTCTTTCTGTGAACTTCAACCTTGGCTGGAATTTTCTCTCTCAATTAAGAAATTTGCAAGGGACAATTGCAGGACTTATTCAAAGACACACACAAAAAGTGATTTTGTTATTGTGTAGCCAGAGGTTTTTAAGTCGAGAATAAAGTGAATAAATTAAATCACATTAGATAAATCCTAAGTACTTGACACTGTAGCTCAATTAATATATGTAAGGCCTGCAGCACAGAAGGAGCCTATAGCTCACAAAAGTGCGAAGCTTTCGACTTTGATAACCTTGTTTTAATTACGCAATTACATAGCCGTGTTCTAACCCTGTTCTCTTTGGTGCATTTAAAAGCAGCCTCCAGAGTCAGGGCCATTTGCTCAGCATAACGACTTGCAGGCAATATTATGCAAAAATATCTCCTTTGATGCAGAGCAAAGTGCGCCTATTAAACAATTAGCATAGTTATTCTGGTGGTAATCACCCAGAGAGACTGTAAATTGGCAGGAGAGTTTAAAAATAATAAATTTCAAATCTGTACAGGGTGTTTATTACCTGTCTGCATACCCCGGGGCAAAACATTATGTCTACACTGTATCCACAAAATGCAGATATGCATTCATACAGTCAACAATATACTCTACATCTTTATAGTCGTATGGCTTTTGATGGTTTGTGTTGCCTGTTGTGTCAGATTTCTTATTAATATTGCGTCCAGTAGACTCTATTTATGATTTTTAAATTGGATCAGTCTGGTCCGTACTTCCCTTGACATTTTTTTCCACTTCTAAGAATGCTGCCTCATTCTTCCTCTGTGTATGATATGCTTCAGTCTTTTTCCCGAGGGGTTTTAAGTGATAACATGTTGGAGTCTGAGGCTGAAATTCATAGAATGGTAGATAGAGGCTTCATGGTCAAATATGTTTACGTTAATCTCTTATGTGTGGCATTTGAGGGGGAGCCAAAAGTTTGAATCAGTAGGTTCCTTAATTTCAAATACTTCCAAAATTGGTTCTGAGGTCAGTTAAATTCTTGTCTCAGGGCATCAAATGATTTCAGAAGAACATCCTAATATAAGTCGGATAGAATTGTAATACCTCTTTGTAACCATAACTGCCATAAAAAGTATGATTTGTCTACACAAAGTCTTGGATTGAGACAGATCGCCATTGGAGAAAGGGATCAGATTTAAAGATCTGGGCCATTTTTTTTATTTAGCTGACGCTTTTATCCAAAGCGACTTACAATAAGTGCATTCAACCATGAGGGTACAAAACCAGAACAACAAGAATCAAGAGAGTACAATTTCTTCAAAAAAGCAAAACTACAAAGTAAGTGCCATTTAAGTGCTACTAAATTGTTAGTTTAAAAATTTCATTCAAGGTATGGTCGGAAGAGATGTGTTTTTAGTTTGTGGCAGAAGATATGTAAACTTTCGGATGTCCGAATGTCCATGGGAGCTCATTCCACCATTTAGGAGCCAGGACAGCAAACAGTTGTGATTTTGATGAGTGTTTAGCTCGCAGTGAGGGAGCAACAAGCCGATTGGCCGAAGCAGAGTGGAGTGAACGGGCTGGGGTGTAACTTTTGACCATGTCCTGGATGTAGACTGGACCCAATCTGTTTGCAGCACGGTACGCAAGTACTAATGTATGCGGGCAGCCACCGTTAACCAGTGAAGGGAGCGGAGGCTCTCTGAATATGGGGGGCATAAAAGTAGATAAGGCATACCCAGACCTCCTCCATCTGCTGGTCTCTGCAGTTTCATTCTTGGCTTTCATACATTTGACATATTTAATGCCCTTCTTGAGCCAAGCAAAGGACCATGGTTGGAAGAGGGATCTGGGACAATATGCTGTGAGGGGTAGAGCTTCAGACTTTGACTAATTCACTTTATAACCTGAGATGGATGAAAACTAATGAATAATTTTAAACAGGGTGGGCAGAGCGTAATCAGGATCTGAGACCAGCAAGATAATTTCATCTGCATACAAAATGAATGTATTCTTTATTCTGTAGAGCTTCATTGTAGATATCAAGTAATAGTGGTGCTAATTCTACAGAATAGGCCTTGTAAAACTCAGCCATGGCGCTCATCTTAAAAGGTAGATGTTTTATTACATCAGTAATCTTCTGAACAGTGATTGGTGAGACTAAAAATTGACACTATTCCTCATACAACTGAGGGAGATTGAGAGAAATTATAGGTCCAGTGTGTAAGAATTGGGTGAAAGGGATCCATTGACAGAAATTTTATTTAAAATAATCCTAGTGATGTTTTCACAAGTGTGTTTCTTCTAAATTATACAAATTGTTGTTTTATTTACCCTAGAATGGGCCCTTTATATTGAGATACTTTATACTGTATTTATATCAGAGGGGGTCCTCTCTATGGAGGCTGCCATGTTTCTTGTAGTAGCCGAAACTGGACAAACTAAACACCGTTTGAGTTTTTATGAAAACTGAAGGTTACCAAAAGGTTCTCTTTCATGTTTGGAAGGGGAGGGTGAGGTGAGGGGTATTCAGCTGCATCATGCAACTTCAACACTTTATGTCACTAAATTCTACACATTCCAACTTTAAATAATGTCTGTTTTGTTCACCCTAGACTCAAATGTCTAAAGTTTTACATAAAAGTCCATGTCATCTCACGCCAAGACTACTGCAACTCCCTCCTGGCTGGTCTGCCTGCTTGTGCCATCCGACCTCTGCAGCTCATCCACAATGCAGCAGCTCGACTGGTCTTTAACCTACTGAAATTCACTCACACTACTCTGCTCCTCCGCTCCCTTCACTGGTTACCAGTGGCTGCCCGCATGCATTTCAAAACATGGCCCAGTCTACATCCAGGACATGGTCAAACCTTACATGCCATCCCGTTCACTCCGCTTTGCATTTGCCATTCTGCTTGTTGCTCCCTCACTGCGAGCTAAACACTCAACAAAATTGTTGAAAAAAAACTGTTTGCTGTCCTGGCTCCTAAATGGTGGAACGTGCTCCCAATTGATAGCAGGACAGCAGGAAGTTCACACATCTTCCGCCGCAAACTAAAGACACATCTCTTCCAACTACACCTTGGATTTAATAAAAAATTGAAATAAATAATAATAATAATTCATTGGCACTTTGTAGTTTTGCTTTTTTGAAGCAAATTGTACTTACTTGATTCTTGTTGATCTGGGTTTGTACCCTCATGGTTGAATGCACTTGTAAGTCGCTTTGGATAAAAGAGTCAGCTAAATGAAATGTAATGTAATGTGATGTAATTTATCTCCTTGGGGTCCACCACTTGGCACATGTTGCCCCTATAATTGCTGGGATATTGCTTGTTGCTTCTTAATGTTGAATGTATCTGGCGAGAAGTATGGCAGCTTCATTTCCCTCCTCAAAATGTCTCTGTCTTGCAGGCAAGAAGGCAAATTTTGCTCTCTGGTTCGAGATTTTGTACTTCAGTCTAGTCAGTCTGGTGAATTTTATAGAGGATGTGTTTTTTTAAGTTTGACTTTACAAGCTGCTGTAGTTTAGCATTGTTTTGCTTCTTCTTAAAATAACAGTATTGGATTATGTGACCTATCCAGAAAGCTTTTAAAGCCTCACAGGCTACACCTGCTGATGGTGCTGTCAGTAGATTGGTTTCTATATAAAAGGTCATTTGTGATCTAAGGGATTCTTCAAAAGTCTCTTATCAAATAAGAGGCTAGAGTTCAATCTCCATCTGGTTTATCTATCTGGACTGTGATCTGACAGAATTATATTACCAATGTCACTGGACACTACAGAGGATAATAATGGATGGGAAACCATAAAGAAGTCTATCCCAGAGACTGAGCTGTGGGGTGAGGAGAAGAATGTGTAATCCCTGGATCATGGATTTTGTAGCCGCCAGACATCAACCAAACCAAGCGATTTGGGCATGCCGAGGAGTACGGCATGGGCTTTAGATGTGCAAGCTGATGGAGAGCTACAATCTAATACTGGGTCCATTACATCATTAAAATCTCCACCCATGACAGAGAAGTCTGAAAAATGCAGGATCATCTATATTTGCAAGAATAATACCATTACTCTGGATCTTATAAATCATCAACTGGATTCTCCAGCCTCATCTGCACTGCATTTCACCAACTGAAACAGTAAACTGGATGTTAATCCGTGTGGCTACCCCTCTGATATTGCTACTTCCACAGGATGCCCCAATGAAGCCCACCCAGTCAATGCAAAGCTGCTGTGCTTTGTGAGCCAGTAGGTGGGTGTCCTGGATAAATATCACATCACATTTCTTGGATTTAATATAAGTTAATACTATATTACGGAGGCCTCTGACATTCCAGCTCATAAGCTTCAGCCTGTTGTACTATTGACTGAGATAATGAACTAAAGTTGGCATTAAACAAGATTTTCTGTAACTTCCATAAGATCTTAGTGGGCATCACCAAATAATAAAAAGCAATAAAAAAGATGAATCCAAATAAACAAAAAAAGGAAACTACAAGAATGCATCTGATAAGACAGATGCTTATCCTAAACTTGAGATGATCTGTAACTTAGGGCGGGTGTAAGCAGCATGACACCCGCCCCCCCATCTGAGCTTGTGCCCACATCTAACAATGACAAGATGTCCTCTGTAACACAACAGTAATATAAATAACAAAGAGCGGTGCAGTTGTAGTTATGTACATATTTAAAACATAACACAATCAACCCTATATGAAGAACATATATTGTATAACGCACTTCCACTGGGGCAAACATAACGGATAACCTTGTACACTCAGAGTCAGGTGTGTCACAAACTGGTGATATCCCCTGAGGATTCTCGCACTGTATCTGTAAAGTTCAGTAAAGGCAATCACGAAAAGTTGAACTCTTTGTTAAGTTTCAGAGTTAAATTGGTGGAGGGATGGGGGCAGCTCTCCCTCGTCCAGCCATTCCCCAGTAGTGACTACTACTAGGACTTTGATGGTTTGGCCAGAACATAAGACCACACTTTGGCTCTTTGTAGGAAGCAATTTCACAGTGGCAATTCTGGAGACTTGGGATCTTACAGGCACTTACGTGTTTCTTCTTAGAGTGCCCATAGATGCACTGTATGAATGTGTGTGCGTGGGTGAAAGTAAAACTGTAGTACTTTGAGTGGTTATCAAAAGTGCTATATAAATACAGACAATTTTACCGCTGATGTGACTTTGCAGACGAATCAGACCCAAAATCCTGACACAGACAACTCGGTTTCTCAGTGACACAAGAGAGTGGCAGGGGATTAGTTCAAACAGGTGAGTGGGCAGGCAGGTGATTTGTTCAGCACCACGTGGACAGCATCTGAGGAGACACAGGACAAGCAAGGTTACAAACTGGGTAAAAGGCAACAAGCAAATTATCGAAAGGTTTCCGAAAGCCAGAGAGCGGGATACGATGGAGCAATCCGGCAAAGAGTGGCTGCAGCAACTGGACATATATACTGATGGTGATGAAGCTGATGAGATACAAGTGTGTCCACTTTTGGCTGACTCCAGAGAGAGAGAAAGAGAGAGAGATAGAGTGGGTGAGAGCAAGCCAATAAAAACAGAAGACAGAGGGAGGGGGACACAAGTACACAAGACACAAGATCATGGTGAACCATTAGAACTGCCACGTTCTGAACTGGAGGGTGGAAAACGGACATTGTCAGCTTGCTACAATTGTGAATTTTCTGTTTTGCATTGATATTTGTTCTTTCAGCCTACTATAAACATATCTATCTATCTATCTATCTATCTATCTATCTATCTATCTATCTATCTATCTATCTACCTATATAGATATATTTCTATATAGATATATACTGCTCAAAAGAATTAAGGGAAAACTTAATCGTCACACACTGAGAAAAATTTGGAGTGACATTTACTTGTCACTAGAAGCTAGGTAACAATTCTCACTCAGAAATTCTTTGTAATTTTTACTTGGGAAATCCTGAGTAAAGTTTACTTACTAGTAAGACTTGGTAGATAAAGAATACTTAAGTAGATTTTACGGGCAATTTTAACCCTTAGGGATAAAATATACTCACATTTTGCTAGTAAATTGTACTTAAACTAAGTTTGTATCTAATTTTGAAAATATTTAAATTAACTAGCTTTTATTTACTTTATATCCAGACATTTCTAAGTAATATTTACATATTATTTGATATACTTTACAGCACTATTATACTATAGATTTGTTGCATTTTTAACATGAGCTACTTTTGTCAATACGATTGTTTTAACATAAGACTTCTATAAAACATGAAATAACAGATGTTTTTACAGAAACAGCACCTTTTATTCCCCCTTCAACAATGATGTAAGAGGTTGCTTTTTACACATACAATCTGGTGGGCAATAAAACAGAACATGTGACCTTTCTGATGCATTTTACCTCTTAAACAGTTTGATAGGATTATTACATGTGTGGCTGTATGAGGTATTTTTCTGTAGTCAGTCATGAACTGCTCTGGGTGGGGTCAGCAACAAATGCATTTTAGACATTTAAAAAAGGTGCCAGCCTAGATCCTTAGTTTGTTTGTGTTACTGTGTGACTTCAGTGTTTTAGGGATAGTTCAGATTCCCAAAGTCACACAATAACACAAACAAAAAATATGTGATTTCTCCGAACGCGTTTAGTTGGTCTTTTAACTTACTAAAATACCTTTTTTGCTTACCCCGTCCATGGCACATCATTGCTTAGCTTTCATGCTGTTTCTCCATGTAGTGAATACACTGACTATTGATAAGGACCTCATACAATCACACATAAAATAATCCAAACTAACCCTTTAAGGCCTTGCTTGCATATTTTGTAACCACTGCCATAACAGAAAATACAATCTTTTAGCAACACAAAGTGGCCTCATGCTCAACAGTGTGGCAAAAACTTTTTAACAATTTCAAGAGCTTTCAGAAAATCACTCAGACAGTCTGACTAAACAGACAAACGTGTACATCTGCAGAGATTACATTTTCAATGAAGTATAACTGTAAAGTTGTGGCGTGCACTCATGGGTGTGTCCTCTCACCCAGTGGGTTTATGGGTAAGATAAAACCTGTGTCTATATATACTTCCCGTATGGGGAACATGTGCGAGTTCTCACTAACTGCTGAATAAACAACAGTAAGCAGTACCTGCGTCTCTGTCTTTCCTTGTCCTGCCACATTGGTGACCCCGTTTTTTGGACATGTTCGAGGTAGAGGAGGATAGTGTCCCTTCCTCATCGGGGGAAGACGTGTTTTCTTCCCCGGCGCCCGTGGACCGTGTCTCCACAACGACCATGGCGCCGCAGCTTCCGCGATCGACCAGCTCCGCGGAGCACGTTAAACTGCCGGAGTTTTGGCAGAACGACCCCGCGCCGTGGTTTCAGCACGTCGAGGCTCTCTTCCATCTGCGAGGAGTAACGGCAGACGACTCCAGGTATTTTTTGGTGGTCGCGGCTTTGGACCAGCAAACCACCCGGCGCGTGATGCAGCTCCTGCGAGCCCCGCCGCTGCGAGGAAAGTACGCCGCCATCAAGCAGCTTCTCCTACGACGCTACAGCTTGTCAGCCGCGGAGAGAGCGGACAAGCTACTAGTCGCTTCCCGGTTTGGGCGATGGTTCGGCAGTGGACCTGATGGACGAGATGCTGTCGTTGCTGGGCTCCGAGGATGAGGGTTTCCTGTTCCCGCACATCTTTCTGCGCCAGCTCCCGCTGCAGGTGCGCGCAGCCCTCGCCAACTCTTCTTGTTTGGCGGCCGGCGACTTCCGTGGATTGGCTGAGCAGGCGGACCGGATCCTGCTGACTTCGAGGAACATCTCCGTGCAGAGTGTGGCCGTGGAGTCCTCGCAGTCGACGTTGGAGAACGAGGTTCCGGCATTGACGGCTGCAGTTTCCACCCGCAGACAGCGCGGCCAGCTGTGTTTCTTCCATCAGCGCTTCGGCAGCAAGGCGCGCCGCTGCGTTCCTCCGTGTGCGTTCGAGGCGCCGGGAAACGGAAGAGCCGGCGCTCGGTAGCAGCCAGTGGGCGCTGGTGATCAAGAGGAGCTGCTGTTCGTTCATGACTCCATATCAGGTAATCAGTTCCTGGTGGACTCCGGCTCGCAGAAGAGCCTTCTCCCTCCTGCAGCTACGGACCTCTCGGCCCGTGGCAGTGGTCCGCGTCTGACAGCGGCTAACGGTTCGGCTATAGAGACGTTTGGTACCAAGTCTGTGACTGTGTGTTTCAATGGACGCAAATTTCTGTGTGATTTTGTTGTAGCCTCCATTACGGTTCCTATTATCGGGGCAGATTTTCTGTGCACTAATGGGTTGTTAGTGGATGTAGCTAATCGCAGGCTCATTGATGCTGTGTCTTTTGCGTCTTTTCCGTGTCAGTCAGGGGGACCCGGGCCGTTAACACACGCTAATTTCGCTGCGTCAGAGGATGTCTTCCAGCGCTTACTGGCGGAATTTCCTTCGCTGACAACGCCCGCATTTTCTGCCGCGGTTACTAAACACGGCGTGGAACATTTCATTCCCACTGCGGGTACGCCCGTTTTCGCACGTTCGCGTCGCCTCGACACCGTGAAGTTAGCCACCGCGAAGGAGGAGTTTGCTACCATGGAGCGTTTGGGGATCGTTAGGCGGTCCAACAGCCCGTGGGCTTCACCGCTCCACATGGTGCCCAAGGCGGACGGTTCTTGGCGGCCGTGCGGCGACTTCCGCCGTTTAAATAACATTACGGCCCATGACCGTTACCCCATTCCAGCATGTTCAGGATTTTTCGATTCGTCTGGCGGGCATGACAATTTTTTCTAAAATCGATTTGGTGCGAGGTTATCATCAGGTGCCTGTGCGGGCAGAGGACGTGCCCAAGACTGCTGTCATTACACCGTTTGGGCTTTTCGAGTTCCTGCGAATGCCGTTCGGCCTCAAAGGCGCAGCGCAGACGTTTCAGCGATTGATGGACTCGGTGCTACGTGACCTTGCGTTTGTTTTCGTCTATTTGGACGACATCTTGGTGGCCAGCCCGTCGGCTGATGAGCATTTGTCGCACCTTAGGCAGGTTTTCCAGCGCCTTGATGGGCATGGTCTCATTGTCAACACAGCCAAGTGCCAGTTTGGGCTGTCTGTCATAGACTTTTTGGGCCATCGCATTTCGTCGCAGGGTGCGGTTCCTTTGCCCTCGAAGGTGCATGCAGTTGCGGATTTTCCCCGTCCGGTCTCGGTCAGGTCGCTACAGGAGTTTTTGGGCATGGTAAATTTTTACAATCGTTTCTTGCCTCGTGCGGCCCAACTCCTGCAACCATTGTATGGTGCTTTGAAGCTTAAGAGTGCCAAGGACCCGGTTGACTGGACCCCTGTGAGGATCCAGGCTTTTGAGGGGGCTAAGGCTGCCCTGGCTAACGCGGCGCTTCTGGCGCACCCCGCGTCTCGGGCGCCAATCGCCCTCACGACCGATGCTTCGGATGTGGCTGTTGGTGCAGTTGTTGAACAGCGTGTTGCGGGTGCGTGGCAGCCCCTTGCATTTTTTAGCCGCGGTTTGCGGGACAGTGAGCGAAAATACAGTGTGTTTGACCGGGAACTGTTAGCGTTGTACCTGGCTACGCGTCATTTCCGTTTCCTGCTGGAAGGCCGCCCTTTCACGGCCTATGTTGACCACAAACCATTGACGTTTGCTATGGCGAAGGTGACAGAGCCATGGTCTGCTCGCCAGCAGCGCCATCTAGCGGCAATCTCCGAATTCACAACGGACATCCAACATGTGGCGGGTAAAGCGAACCCGGTTGCAGACTGCCTGTCGCGGGTGCTGGTGTGCCCTGTGCATCTTGGGGTTGATTTTGCCGCACTGGCTGCCGATCAACCTGGGGACCCGGGTATCGTTGCACTGAGAGCTGCGAGTACCGGTCTGGAGCTGGAGGAGGCAGTTGTACAAAATGGTGGGCCTGCCCTCCTTTGCGACGTCTCCACGGGCCGCCCCCGCCCGGTGGTGCCGGTTGCTTGGCGCCGTCGGGTCTTTGATATGGTGCACTCTCTTTCTCATCCGGGTGTCCGGGCGTCGGTGAAGTTGGTGTCTTCGAAGTTTGTGTGGCCTGGCCTTCGTAAAGAGGTCAAAGAGTGGGCGGCCACGTGTGTGGCGTGTCAGCGCGCGAAAGTTCACCAGCACACTAGGGCGCCCCTCGAGCCATTTTTGATTCCGGCCAGGCGTTTTGATCATGTGCATATCGACCTTGTGGGGCCTCTTCCCCCTTCCCAGGGTTTTACACATCTCCTTACCATGGTAGATCGGACCACTAGGTGGCCAGAGGCGGTTCCTCTGTCTTCCACGACATCTGCGGACGTGGCACGCGCTTTTATTTCAGCTTGGGTCTCACGTTTTGGTGCACCGTCTGATATCACCTCTGACAGAGGCCCGCAGTTCATTTCGGAGCTCTGGTCAGCACTAGCAAAGTCGTTGGGCACACAGGTTCACCGTACCACTGCCTACCACCCCCAGGCTAACGGTTTATGTGAACGTTTTCACCGGTCACTTAAGGCGTCATTGCGGGCTGCGCTCTCAGATGCAAACTGGTTGGATCGGTTGCCGTGGGTGATGCTCGGGTTGCGCTCGGCTCCTAAGGCTGACCTGGATGCCTCGCCTGCAGAGTTGGTACTCGGTCAGCCGCTCCGCGTCCCAGGGGAGTTTCTGCCTCAGAGCTCGGCCCCCTTTCCGCGTCCTGCGTCACGGGCCGCTTGTGCACCGGTGCCCGTGCATCATTTTTCTCCTCGGTCTTTCGTGCCAACGGATCTCGCGACCGCTCGGTTTGTTTTCGTGCGTCACGATGCTCACCGGTTTCCCCTCCAGCCCCCGTATGACGGCCCGTTTAGAGTGTTAGAGGCGGGTTCTAAAAGTTTCATTCTGGACATGGGCGGGCGCAGGGAGCGTGTTTCGTTAGACAGACTTAAGCCAGCTCATCTGTTGGCTGGCGAAGAGGTGCTACCGGCCCGGGTTCCCCGTCGTGGTCGCCCCCCTTCTAAGGCCACTGTGTTGTTTTCTCCAGTTGTGCCTCCTGATCCTGTGCCTGTGGTAAATGATGTCCCTTCTGCTTGTTCCACCCCTGCGTTTGCGGATGGGGATCGGCGTAGCCGTTATGGTCGCCTCGTTAAACCCCCTGAGAGGTACTGACTTTTATCCCATTTTATTTTTTTCCCTCTGGGTGTTCGGGGGGGGGGCTGTGTGGCGTGCACTCATGGGTGTGTCCTCTCACCCAGTGGGTTTATGGGTAAGATAAAACCTGTGTCTATATATACTTCCCGTATGGGGAACATGTGCGAGTTCTCACTAACTGCTGAATAAACAACAGTAAGCAGTACCTGCGTCTCTGTCTTTCCTTGTCCTGCCACAAAGTGCAATAGCTTTGTAAGAAATACACAATACAAAATGCAGTAAGTTAATTCCCAACAAATTCGGTTCTTAGGCCTTTGAGCAAAAGGTAAACATTTGCAACGGTCATGAAGAACCTGTTTTCCCTTGTGATGACCGACATGGTCGGGGGTTGTGGCCTTCCTGTGCTGCATTTCCTTCAGATCTTAAAGTCATGGCTTCCTTGCTGAAATGATGTCAAAAACATTTGAAATCAGAACTTAGAAGACTATGGACTGTTTTTAACTATTGACTATACCAATCAAAAACTTTTTGATTGGTATAGTATCTTAAATGTCAATTATAGTAAATATCTTATTGAAGAATGCAAATTGATAAAAAGACACATTTTAAACCACACAAAGGGATATGAGTGGTTTGCCTATAAAGTATTTGTCCGGAGATAAGAGTAAGTCTTAGGTTTTTATTATGGTCAGAAACATATATCAGTCAGACAGGGAAACTATCAATGGAAGCTGTAATTTCCTATGAGCAGCCCCCCTCTGTCCATCTCTGTTTTTGTTAACTTTTGTCTTAGGTAACTTTTGTTACTCGCTTAATAATTGTGGAATGTTAACACATATGTGGCACTCATTTTGCATTTGTTAAGTAAACTTGGCTATAGTTTAGATAGTTTGTTATTTTCCTACACTTTTATATCCCAGGTCCATATATATTGTGTCTTTAATTGGAAGTGTTCAAAACGATACGTAGAGTATTTTGTTTGTTCATTTAAGTTGTGATAATGAGATCATTTCTTTCAATTGGTTTTATGATTTGCCACCAAACGAAGCACCTCCTCTGTTGTTCGCCTCACTCCTGATTTGTTTGTTGGATGCTAATTTTGGCTTACTGAAAAACAAATTTATTATTTACAAACTTATTATTTGCCTTATTTAGTCCTTTTAGAAATTCATTGGGCCATGCAGTATATGTTAGACACACAGAGAACTACAACTACTACAATGTCACTCAAAATTATCCACCACAATGAAGAAATCACAGACCAATACACATAACAACAAAGTACTCTACATTTTATAAGAGTAAAGGGCTGTATTGTTACAGACTGAGGCTCAAATGTTTTCATTTAAAAACTTATTTAGCAGTGCAATACTTGTGGGGATCTGCAAACTCAGTTGGTTTAGAAGGATTGCACTCTATACTATCTGCCTGACGGTAGCAGTTCGTCCACACCGTAATGAATAGTAATACATCTGTACTAATTGACAGGCCATTCCTCGCCACTCGGAACTTACAGATCATTGCACATCAGGCACATCACCCAACTGAACACGTCAGACAGCTTTAGGGCCTCATTTATAACCCATTGTGCACACATTTTTCAGACCCCATTTTGTACGTACGCCAGTGTGATGGAAATTCATCTTGAGATTTTAAATAATTTAATTCTCTGACTGGAGTTGCCTTTGAGTTAACTATTAAGTTAACTCTGCAGAGTTTACACAACAATCACGGATGATCAAAATGGAACTGGCCGCAAGTTCACAAAAGCCAGAACTTATACCAAGAGGCGTTTCATAAGACATAATATGAAAAAAAAGACAAGCCTGAACTAATACAAAGAGGCATTCATAAAACGTAATCTGAAAAAAATACATCTGTGTCTATCTGCTGTGCTGTTTGTCAAGGACACAGCAGTGAGACACCTAGTCAGGGGATTTCTTACATTTCACATTCCCCCGCAGGTCACCCCCACATCTGTTGCTCCTAGGTCTACAATTCAATGAGCAGGCTGCTGTCATTGGGATGTAACACCACCAAGTCCAGATTTGCCTATACCATCAATAATATTAAACAGAAGTTTTACAAGACAGAAAAGAGCCTGATGTTGAGGCTGACTAGCCGACTGAAGTACTCCATTCTGTGGCCAAGAATCTGCATTGGGCCGGAGGTGTACACTCAGAGGCACAGTGACATTGGCTTGAGGTGGAGGAAGCGGCATATTCACAGCACTGAGTGTATGGTTCACAGCCAGAAGAGTCAATTCCTGTGAATCGAGGATGTTTAACCGATTCACTGGCTGGATGCCATTTGAGGACGGAAAGGAGCGATTCCCCTCCTTCTTGTGGCTGCTGATCATAGTCAAAGGCTGACGATGTGGCTCTGGATTACAGTGAAATTCTTCAGGGCTTAAGGTTTAGCCCTGAGCCAGAGGGGTCCTTAGGAATGATTACCAAGGCAGAAACAGAAATGGCAATATCAGGTGACGTAGTGGAAGCAGCAACTGGAGAAGTATATTCATCTGGATAGGGAACAATGTTAGTCAAATCTTCAGTAAGTGTGGTGGTGGCTTGCACAGGGCGGAAGATGATGGTATCCTGGTTTCTCTCAGCATCCTGGATCTTGTCTTGAAATTCTTTTCTCCAACTCAGCGATTCTCTTGTTGAGAAGGAAGCAGGTGTCATACCCTGTGGGTAAGGTAAGCCATGGATGAGTGAGTGCTCAGCTTGTTTCAGTTGTAGTTTAAAGTCCAGATGCCCAATTACAAAAATGATTTAACCAGTTAAAAGATATTGTTAAGAATGACCAGGGTTTAAAAGGTCTATCAAAAAAGTGGTGTAAAAGGAGATACAAGTTGGATTATTGAGAGAGCGTTTGACTGAGCTCATAAAATGCTGACAGTTATAGGCAATTTATATTGTCACACTTCAATATCAAAAAGATCACCATACTATAGAGGATTTAAATAAGGTAGGTTCCATCTCCACTCACTACAGACTGCAGACTGTTCAAAGATCTACACATTAAAGGAGTCCCCCAGAAAGTACAGTATGCTCACTTCCATAAATATAGACAGTCTGGTTTGTTGTGGTGCCCCCCTCCCAAATAACTAAAACTATTTTTATATAAATATTTACAGTACAATTTGCCATTTACACATACATTCATACAGTGCATTTATTAGCAGCACTTTTTTTAGTTATATGAGGGGCAATTCGGGGTGCAGATGGGGAATACTGGGGATCAAACTGCCGACCTTCAGGTTAGAGGACGACCGCTCTACCCCTCAGCCACAACCGCCCAACATCAAAGGAACATTTTGAAGCCAGGACCACACACTGGCTACAGTTGCGTTGTTGTATACAACCGTTGCATACACATCTTTCAGACCCCATTTTGTGCGTACACCAGTTCTCACCCAAGCATCGGGATCTATAAAAACAAACTTGACGAGAGAATGTGCACACACACGCACAAACTTGGCTGTGTGTCGTGGTTGTCTGTTGTTCACACAAGGAGCATGTCTGCAGAACCTCTTCTCCAAGAATGTAAATGGTGTTGTAGCCTTAAGGTCTACAGCCAAAGGATGAACATTACCAAATGTATGGTAAGAAGGGTGGATATGTTTTTCCTCATTGACCATTACTCCTAGAATGCCACCTCACTCAAATCAATTTAAGTTTGAGTGTTTACTGCTTATTTCCTGTCTAAGTGTTGTTTTTATTCAGCCATGCAGCTAATCGTGATCGTATTAATGGATCCTGTATCGTGTTGGTATCTGTTTGCTGATAGTGGTGGTGGACCATGATCAAGGTGGCAGCCAATGGTGGACCCTGATGGCGGCATTGGATCATGACTGTGATCTACTTTAAAAGTATTGTGTCCTTACTCTTGTTGAGGGTTAAGGACAGATAATGTCACACCTTGTTAAGCCCTATGAGACAAATTGTGATTTGTGATGGGCTATACAAATAAAATTTGATTGATTAACTGATACAGCTGCAGCAACACATCATAGCAAACACAGACAACATACTGGACATGCATTTTCTACTTTCTATGTTGCAGGTGGTAAACAGTGAGTCATGTTGTATACTTCTTAGCCGGGGTTTTCACACTGACAGAGGCACATCAGTTATTGATTGCAGCTATTACCAAATCTCAAATGGGTTATTTTTGTAGTCAACGTGGTGTAAACAGACTCCAGAAGGGCCCAAAGAGTAGCTGCCTTTGTTTTCAAAGGCACCGGCACTGCAGATGCAGCCCCAGGGTGCCGCCAACACCTGTTGGTTGATGGATTAGCACCTTTAAACAACAATCTGCTTAAAATAACCAGATTGTGATGTTACTCACAAAATGTTTTCAAAACTGCTGTTTCATGATACCCATATATCATTTCAATGTCAGATTTACGTCATTTGATTTCTTTTAAACATTTATAACGCAAGTGAAAAATAAATCTAAACTCAGCATCCACTTGCAGACTTTTGTCCCTTTCAACCAAATCTAATAGCCTCATTGGGCAGAGTAACATGGTAGAGAGAGTAAAACAACTATCTCCAAAGTGGAGATTAGCACTGTCATCACCATATGGCGGAGCTCGGTCTGGACCAGTTACCAATTTCTGAAAAATTATTGAGAATAATAATATTCAGAGAGCATTGTTTTTCTGATGGACGCGGTTCAGACCGCATGAGCAGCTAATCCAGTTATTATGGCAATAGCTTCACTCAACTGAGCCAATCCATTTTTTTTGTATACCCTGTGTAGAGAGACCAACAGAGATCATGCTTGCTCCAAAATATATGAAATAAGGAAAGTAGACACGGAAAACTCTTTACTGCTTGTAAAAATGAATGGACGGACCAATATATGTTTATTCTTCCAGCAGCTAGTTCTCTATGGAAGACGAAAAATGACTTGAGTATAAATAAATAAATACATTCATAAAAAAATTAAAGAATACAAAATAAAAGCTGAAATAAATATAGGGAAACAAATAAATAAATGCTAAAATAAATAAATACAGAAATTAATTAATAAATGCTTTAATGTATTCCTACATTTTTGTTCCTCCCACATTTATATATTTCCGTATTTCTGTGTACATATGTAAATGAGGTCCTAACCTCAGTCTCGAGCAGGATTGGTCAACTTTTTCCGTCAGCGTGCCAAATTCATCCACGCCATCACGTAATGTGACACCCAGTGGACAGTTAGTTCTTACAGTTTGTGATGCTAAATCCCATCGGTGGACTAAGTTGAGATGTTAGCATATTTACACTATTGTTTTTTTTCTTTAGGTGTATAGAGTATATATTTTAGATGTATATATATTTAATTTTACATTTTTTAGATATTCTATTTTATATTTAATTTATTCAAATAGTTTTTTTTGCTTGTAATATTCTGAGCATTGCTAGAAGAGAGCCTGTGACCCAAGCATTTCATTGCCAGTGACTGCTAAATGTAATTTTTGTGCTTATGACAATAAAATCTTGAAACTTGAAACTTGGTGAAGAATGATTTATTGATTCATCCAAAGCCCATCACATTCCTGTTAAGTGTGCGATGCTAACGTTAACCAAGATGTTTCCCCAGCGGACTAGTTAGTTATTATTTTCTAAGACTTTTCACTTCTCTTGATCCTAGCCGAGGTTTCAAGACTGTTTGGTCCATATACCCATGAAGGGAGAAGCTCGAGGGTTAGTATGTTTTATATTGTGTAACATGATTACAAAAACGCTGCAAACCCTTGGTGTGCCCACACTCTTCTCTTACACTCATTCCTTCTGCCGTGTTGAGAATAAAAGTGTGGACTTAGTCCCTAACCGATACTTCAAAGAGAGACTTGCGTCTGCAGGGTTAGGGGAAAAACGTCTGACATTTCAAGGTATGTAAGGCATCATGATGAGGTTTGACACACAATTTATTTTAGCTGTCAGTGTATTTTGATGCTGTATGTAAAGTTTTTATAGAAATTAAATTAGATTTCCTTAAAAACATGAAGGATCTTTTATGTTAGACCGGTTAGTTGCATTAGCTTCCATTTCCAGGTAGTCATACAAATCCGAATGAATTTAGAGAAGTAATTTACGAGGCATATCCCAAACTCAGACATAGGGGTGGATTTGAGTTGCTCTGAATTGCTGGAACTACACAAAGTCGCCAACTGATCCTCATCCCGTGTCCCAATGAGTGCTATCATGTGAGAGATTTGAAAGATCCACAAAACCTGATTGGTCATGCTGCTGTTTTCATTCGACCACTCCAAAGGAACCTGGATCTTAAGCCTGTAAGTTCCTCACTTTAATACTGCTGTTCTCCCCTAAAATGAATAATTATTTCTTGTATTGATTCTTAAAATTCTCTGTTTTTTACAGGAATGCAACAATGAGCTGGCTGGACCACCTGAGAAATCTATCACTTGTGGAGAGGAGTTTCCTTTTTCACGAATCAAAGCTCATAGTGATGAATGCATGAGGTACCGCTCTACAGAGCTGAAACATGTAATTTGTCCAGCACACTGCATGTGTAGTCATATATTTGACATGATGCATTTGGCTGTGTGAGTCATTCAACAAGTGTAAAGCAGCCTGACTGTGTTGTGTGTGTATGTAGGATAAACAATTATAGCTATAAATGTATAAGAACAAAATAGATGAGCTCTTTTAATACCAACTATCCTGATGTAAAACAACAAACATATTGTTCTGTCTTCAATAAGGCAAACAAAAGTGGTGGACACTGATCTTAAGGGAAAGTTTGATTTTAATATTATGCACCGGTCTGCAGTGTTTTTGTAATCATGTTACACAATATAAAACATACTAACCCTCATAACAAAAATTACCTCTTTTTACCAAAGACCATGTCAGAGCAAAGGTGAGGGAGAGGTAGCCACAGAAAGTGCCAGCTCCTCCCAAAGTGAAGGAGTTGAGGAGACGACAGGAGAGTGAGCTGGCGAGGGCCAGCAGCACAAACTACTCAGTGCCACCTCAGGGAGATGTGCCTGCTCCCTATATCAGGGGTCTTCAACGTTTTTCAGGCCAAGGACCCCCAAACTGATGGAGAGATACTACTACTATATATATTGTATAAAATTGTGTTTTATATTAAACTGGGCCTAGTGCCATGTATAAACATAGCAACCCTGTTATTGCGCATTCAATACTAAGCTATTCAAATAATACACAGGTTCATATATTCATGTTTTTATTTTAAACATGTGCAAGGTACAGGGTGGCCGTGCCACTGCCATTTATAAACATACAAACATACAACACTGAGCTATTAAAATAATTCACTAATTCATGTAAATGTGTATTTAAAGACATTTAAATGTGGAAAAAAATGTAATTAAAAAACTGTTTTACATTTTTTAATCAACCAAAAATTCCGTGACCCCCCCCTGCAGTACCTGACCCCCTGTTGAAGACCTCTGCCCTAGATAGTTGATCTATCCCATTGAGGAGAGAAGCTTCTCTGGTTTGTTACACATTTTGAACATTACATAAAATATTCCAATGTATAGTTGCTCTCACATAACAATTGATCTAATATTAATTGGAACATTTAAAAAAAGTGTTTTGCTTTTTCAGGAGATCCAGTAATTAGGGATGGTGTGACTCGCCATTTCTTTGCAACCATCATGTCCAAACTTCAGCAAGGTTAAGTAAAATGGTAATTTTTACTATCCATATATTTCCCTTTAAGTTGTCTGTCAGTGTTTGGTTCTGTTTGGTTTGTACTGGTTCCAGGCTAAAACCAGATCACCCTGATAATGTGAATGTAGCTTTTTTTTACCTGTAGGTTTCTGCAGGATAAAGTCAACCAGGTTATCCAGTGGCTGATTGCTATTCCCTTTACTAATGCTGTATGACAGTTGAATATGTATGTGATTTGACTTTTTTATTTTAATGGGGGAAAAATGATCATCTGATACCCTCCACTTCCCATATCTGTTTGGAGAGTGACTTTTATTGCTGGACGAATGATTGGTCATTCATTTCTTCATGATGGGCCATGCCTGGGTGGACTGAGCCCAGCAATACTGCATATGCTCTTTGGTGAATCCCCAGAAGAAGCCACTAGAGATATTAAGGACTGTGCTGACCTTGATATTCCTGAGACAATCAAGTTAGTACCATACATTTTTTGTCAGTAATATTTTAATAATAACTAGGGCTAAGATAATGAAAATAATAATTTAAGGAAGAAATGATAAACAAATTCTTAAATATCAATTAATTAAATAAATAAATAAAGTTAATTCAGTAGGTCAATGTTCGGATACTTCCACAATCACATCGAACAGTTCAAATTTAAATAAAATTGGTGGATGTGGTTTGACTTTGTAGTGGAAAATTGTACTGACCAGTGTCTAAGGTATTGGAAATCCCCTGACTAGGTGTCTCACTGCTGTGTCCTTGACAAACAGGGAGTTTGCTACAGCGGACGGACACACGAGATAGACACAGATGATGATTTCATGTCTTTTTTTCATATTACGTTTTATGAATGCCTCTTTGTATTAGTTCGGGCTTGTCTTTTTTTCATATGATTTTATGAAACGCCTCTTTGTATAAGTTCTGGCTTTTGTGAACTTGCGGCCAGTTCCATTTTGAGCACCCGTGATTGTTGTGTAAACTCTGCAGAGTTAACTATTAAAATGACTCAAATGGCAACTCCAATCAGAGAATTTCATTATTTCAAATCTCAAGATGAATTTCCATCACAACTTTGACAACTTTGAAGATTTATGTATTGAATATAAATCTTGAGAAATCAAGACATTAATTAAAATTGTCATTAGCTGGATGGCACAGCAGAATTATCATCTGAAGAAAAGAACATTATACTTTGCACTTAAGTCGTCATATAAATCACACACTAATCAAGAGTTTTGATGAAGAATTTTGCCTTTTTTTGTCAGATACCTCACTGATGGTTGTTAATGAGCTATTAATGAGAGCTTATTGGACAATCGGTTGAAGATTAGTAATGCTGCATGGCTTTTCTGTTGTGATACAAATATTCAAGTCAGACAGTTACAAAAAGGTTTAAAAGAGACACTTGTGTGGCCTTTGCTGAAACAATTCCCCATCTCCTTCCAAGAGCATCAGATTAACAATGCACTCACTACTACCTCAGGAGTTACTATCTTAAAAATGTGATTTATTTTCTACATTCTGGCAACCATCGTTTATTACACCAAAAATAACCTGGCGAGATCTGAAATCTTTTGCAGATGAATAATAAGTCAGTGTCTGTTCCCTCTTACAAACATACTTTATCATTGGATAAACAAGCTCTGCACAAAGAGAGTTGTTCTGAAGTCTCTGGGAGTTAATTTTCATAGAAACATCAACGGCTGCCTGAAAGGAAGGAAATCAATCGAAAAATTATGGATGATTTTCCAAACTCTCAATAGGAATGCAAAGTATTCATCATGGTCATCTTACACATGCAAAACCACCAGTATGGCCATTTGTGCTATTCTGCATAAGGAAACTTTAATCTGTAGAAAGAACAAAACGTGTCCAATAGCCTTCGTCTTAATAAAGTTTTCTGTTTTTGGTAGCATCTCCAAACGTCCTTGGGAAACTTGTTGAGTTCTGGGTTGGATGGAGTGTGCTTCCCAGACACCTGGATGTTGAGGTGGTGAAGAGCAACTTCCCCAGGTCTTTCTCCATGCTTCCACCTGCTGAAAATTCCAGGACATTACAAAGAGTACTGTAACTTTGAAAGAGACATTCTCAGTGCTATTTGTAGCACTGACACTGGGTTAGGAATGGTCTAATGAGAGAGTATAGTTTCATTACTGTGTAACACTGGTGCAATGAAAAAGCCAGCATGCTTGTCTTGTAGTACAGCATATATGTAATTTACTTCATTATGCCTCTATCATGAAATCCCAGTCTTCACTAAGTGAAATAGTTTAAAAGCCAGTGGTTGCTGTTCTTTATTAATTATATTGTTCTGAAAAAAAGAAGTTGCAGCTCTGTAAGCCTAATAATTCAGAAAATTTAAGATGTAATTACATTTGAAATAATTATTTTGTTGTGGATAAAAATTCCAATGTTCTTCTTATTCTTGAACAAAAAGTGTTTGAAGCATGTTGTTTCGTAGGAAGTCTGCTATTAAATATGATACTGTAAGTTGTGTCATTACGATTATTTTTACTTATGTTAAAGTCAACTCTTCCATATGGAACAAATGAAATATCTATCAAAACATTGCGATTCAACATTGAAATCAGAACTGCGCAAAAGCATAGCACTGGTGTCTTTATGTAACTCACACATTCTGCATCATGGAGCTTGTGAGGCAGGAATTTGCTGGAGCATTTCTGATAATAAGCTCACAGTTTGGACATAGACATCCAAAACATCAGACAGAGGGCCACTGGGGTCTGGTAGACTTTCAGCTTCCTGCTCAGTCAGTGAGCACTGCAGCTGAACTTCAGGAATCACAACACCAGGTTGACGGTGACCACATGGTCCAGTCCAGGCCAGTCCAAACTCCATGTCAACCTGCAATTGGAGAAGCTCTTGTTAAAGGGTTAGTTAAGCCAAACTCTCAGTTAAAATGGCAAATATCCTTACAGAACTATAAGCCACCTTCAGTCTATTCAATTTACAGGACCTAATTTGAAACATCACTTGTTTTATCATCTCTTGGGATTCTGGATAAAAGTCTGATGACTGTTTACAATTCTCCAAGAGCCAATGAATTCATTTAGAGTACTGATGCAGGTTTACATTTACTTTGGAATATACCTTTCCTGTATTATTTCCCACTGCTACATGCTGTTACAACAGTAAACAGTTTTTGTAATTTCAGATAAGGTTGTGAGAATGTTGACATTCTTCCATGTAGGACAGTTATAGCAAAAATTAAATTGCCTGTATGGGGTCCGGCTGTGCCTCATGTTCATGGCGAGTCCACAGTTGCAACGGGGATTGGTTTCCCTCAGTGCGTAGTCGGTGGCAGTTCCAGCCACGCTGGAAAAACCGAAGGTGCTTCTGTATATGGGGCAGAAAGCACCAGTCCAGAGCATAGAGATGGATTTGCTTGTCAGGATTAAGAAGGCCTTCTCTCTAGAGGTTAGCAAAGATGGTGTAGAAAATATCAAGCACTCTCACATAAATATCTTTCTGGAGCCTCTCTATTCTGATAAAATACAAGTAGTGTGCCTAAATGAATAAAAACATTACATACACAGGGAAAATACAACTTTTTATCTTTTACCTAATGTTAGAATATGGCAACACTTTCATTAATGGTAAGAACAGTCCAAATTACAGCTAATGACAAAGTATTTATATATATTTGTGAACTTCATTATTGTATTAAGATATGACTTGAAACACTGATTATTTACTGAACACAATGTATGGATAATAACTGTGTGAAATAGGTTAAAACTTCAGCCATACCAAAAAAAGTGAAGCAAGTGTTATTTTGATAAATGTTTTAATGACAGATTATGGTACCTTTGATTACGGACACTGCTGCCAGCAATGAATTCCTCTGTTAGCCACCATGTAGCATGTCAACATTTTCCCCGCCTTTATCTGACCTCACATGTGATGACAAACCTTAGACATTAACAGCCTCCAGGAAGCTTCTTAAGACTGTTTCTGCTCGATTGTTGGTGGCAGCACACAAGTACGTCAAAAGAGACAATAAACGAAAACCTGCTGTCTAAGGATCTTTCCCATTCTATGAGGTTATAAGTGTCAAACTAATGCAACTGTGCTTAATAGGGGTTACATCTGCCTTTTCACTCCAGAAATAGGTTTACAGATTATCTGACAAACTGAAGAGGTTAATTCATGGCAACCATGGTCCATGTGTATGAACTAATGCAGCAGCATAAAGTCGCTAATCCCTAGGAGCAAATAAATTCAGTCTCTCAGCATTATAGGTAATTAGGACACTACTTCATTCATCAAAAACAATGTATATAAATATATATATATATATCTTCTTCAGAGAAGAAATGTTAGACCATTCCTAAGTTATTTTTGTAGGGTGATGTAACAATTAAGTTCATACTAAATGCAGTAAAATTACCTTTTGCCATACTGTGCCATCCTCTGATGAATAGTTCTCTCGCACACACTGAAAAGGTATGCTATGTCCCCAGCAGTGTGGCCCAAATGAAGTTGAGCTTTGATAATATTGGGGGGGCAAAAAAGTATGACAGACGTCCAAAGTTTGCGTCTTTGTCTTCTGTCTCTGAGAGGATGTAGAGTTGGCGGGCGACTTCTTGAAGACTGTCTTCTTGAAGACACTGCTGGGTCAACTTCCACATCCATTTCAGTGTTGAGCTAAATCATTCACAAATCCATCCAGATGAAACAGAAGATAGTCCTTGGGTGCATGGCTCTCTACATCATTCGCTAATGACCTTAAATCATTTGCAATGCCTCGTAAATTTACATTTAAAAACCACTGGTAGATAAAATACAAAACGTAAAATGTAGCTAAGCTGGCTTATAGCAAGCAGCAACACTACTGGACAACAGTCAGCACTGAAAAGCAGAAGTAGTAGAACTGGATCATCACACTCCTGTGAGTAATCCCGCATGAAACTGAGGTTAGGACCGCCTTTCTCATTAGCATGCGGACACAGAAATACAGAAATAAATAAATATGGAAATAAATTTAAGACAATTTCATTTATTTATTAATTTATTTTTGATTAAGTCATTTTTCATCCTCCACAGTTCTTAACCAGTGTGATTTTTATATGTTCTAAACGTTAGGCTTTAATTGAAAGCAGCAATGTGACTTGCCACAAAGAGACAAAGTACAGTTCTTTTGAGCTAACATATCCATGGAAGTCTGAAGTGAGGGCATGCAAAATAATAACCTAATTGAGAGCCCAGTATCGCAGTTCTACCTACTCATCACACATTCATTCACAGCCCAGCAACTTGCAAATTAATGTTCTCTAAAGATAGCATGGATTTTGGGGCGACATAAAAATACTAAACATTTAACGATGGCACAGTTTTTAAGAAGTGGTTGAACGCCGTTGCCAAGACGTTACTTGAGGGTAAACAAAAAAAAAACAATTGTGTGAAAAAAATCAAGCAAATCCCAAAGCCAGCTTCATCAGCTACCAGAAAATCTGACTAGCACAGCTTGCTGCAGTAATTTAGAGTGCAGCATGCATATCCTTAGCCATTAATGAATCTACAGATGTAACTGTGAACAAAATCGCTATACAGTAGCTGAGCATAAGCAAAGCTGAGCATTATCAAAGAGAAGAAAGAGCAAAGTGAAGACCTGTTGAGTGTAACACCACTTGAGACACATACAATAGGAGAGGACATATATGAGGCAATAAAGTAGAAGCTGAGAAAGAGGAAGACAGATCTGAAACAGCTGCTCTCAGTCACCACAGATGCCGCCCCTGCCATGGAAGGAAGAGAGCAGAGGGCTGTACCACAGATGAATGAGGATAACCCTGACATCATATCCTACCACTGTATTATCCATCAGACTGTTCTGTGTGCCATTCTGTTACACGACTTTGCTGAAGTAATTATTACATTGATGAAACTCATCAACTTCCTTGGGGCATCCTCATCACATCAGCATTGCCCGCTGAGACCTATCAATCGCCAACAATGTAAGATGGCTCAGCAAAAACTTCACTGTTGCAGAGGAAGCGATGCCCCATTTCTCCATGAGCACATACAAATACGAATTCAGCAGGTTATTATACAAAATCATTATTATAAGAATCTTTTCTACTTGTGAGTGATTATAAAAGAGCAGAGGAGCAGTCAATTGTTGACAGGCTCCAAGTATTGCGACTCAATGCAGTGGCGCTGCCATGAGTGGGCCAGCGCGGACTCTATAAAGGCTATAATATTTATATTACTTTTTAACATTTTCCAATTAATATAAACCTCCACTATCCAGAAATGAAGCTAAGATATCCCAGTAATCTTACTGCACCTGTTTGCATGTTTACCCCATGCAGCCAAAGAATTATGACATTGTTTCCAGTAAAGTAGGCCTAGACCAACCCAGTCTCATCAGAAAACGTACACCACCTATGTTGGTCCACTTGGAAAAACGTAGGCATTTCACAATTTGGCCGCTTAAATTGTGAAATGTCTACGTTTTGTCTGCCCATTGTTTTGCATTGGCCTGTGCCCACGTCACGTGACTCTCAAGATCCCGTCTGCAAAAACAAAAACATGGCGGACATTCCTTATATTTTCAGATAAAAATGTCATTTTATAATATAGTTTGGGCATTAAAATACAATCTGACAACATTTCTAGCGAGAAATATGCTCTTTGCTTCCACAATCTTCAGCCAGTTCATGCTTACGATCTATATTTTATTAGTTATCACAAATATTTTTCAGATCTCGCCAGAAAAATCATAGTAATGTAACGTTTTTATCGTTGCTATGGTGGTTGCTGTAATCTTGGACAGTTTAGTATAGCGAGTGCACATTTTTACAGTATATATTCCTATTGTGTCTTTGATAAATTTGATATGGACGAATGATGAACATTAAGATTATTTTTCGTATATCATTAATAATTTTTTTATCTTTGTATTTGTATTTCCGCTATGTAAAGACTTGTTTGTACATACTGTTAATCTTCATGTGCTTTGTAATAGCTATGAATAAAAACAAATTTGCTGTCTACTTGAATTGCAAGTAATATCAACAAAAACGTCTTGAAAAATAAACACTTAACTTTGAACCTTTTATGTCACATCTGTGTGTGTGTGTGTGTGCGTTTTGTGTATATTCATGTTGTCTGTATGTATGTCAACTCCTGGTGTTCTTCTTTGGCCCACTGCAAGCGCCACGTCTTCCCACTGTAATCAACCGAGAAGAATTTTTTTTACATTAGCATTGAATGGAATTCAAAACTTGACAAGGAAGAAGGGCAACAAGACACAGCAAGCTATAAATGCCATACGCATTGAATATGTTAACATGCACACAGTAAGCTGATTAGTGTAAATTATCTGATTATTGTAATAGTCAATTGTCAAGACAATAGTTTATACTTATACTTATAAATAGCACCACATTCTTTTTTTTGTAATATTGCAGTAAACATTAAGTAATTTTAGGGACAATAAAATCCAATTAAGAGACATTCTACATACCACATGGAACAGGGCTCCCGCTCCACCAATTCCATTATGTTCCCCTGAAACACATTCAAACATGTTTACCATTAAAAGCAAACCTATGGTCAGATGACTTTACAGTTTGAAGTTGTGGTGATTGTAAATCCAGTTAGTATCTCTGTAGTACAACATTTTTTTGTATATTACAACTGAATTGTTTGACCTCAAATTACAACAAATAAAACCTTCAGCCTTTTGCTTTTCAGTACCTTCTTCACTGGGTAATAATTCTCTCCTCCAGTGATTGAATGGTTGCTTCTGAAAGAGCAAAACAAGAGTACACTTACTCTCAATCTGACCTCATATATATTAATATTAGCATTGTTGCACAATTTGATAATCAATTGTCAGTGAACATCCTAATACTCCTACCAGAACTATGCATTTAGCACAGGCATCATGGAGATCATGGGAACCTACTGGAAATGCTAAAAAGCTGGGTGTGTCAATCTCGGGCTGCAAAAACAAATCGATTAACAGACGACTTCCACTCCAACAAAAAACAATTAGTGTTTGGGGTTCCACAGGGTTCCTCCCTGTGCATTTTTAACTTTACATGATTCCCCTTGGCTTTATCATCAACAAAAATAATGTTGATGATTACGTTGATGACCAGCAACATTTCATCTCATTATGCGCTGATGACTTCAAACCCATTAACTAGTCAGCTGGTTGGAAAATAAATAACCATTAGATGGCAGCAAACCTTATTTGGCTTCAGAACAGGGACAAAAACAGATCATGCTTATGGGTTTTAAATCATAGACACTAGGGCTGTACAAGATATCTAAAAATTACGGTCATCACAATATCAACATGGGCGCTATACATATCACAAAAGACTGCTTGGAGTGCGGTAAATGGTGTTCAATGTGCCATGTATTCACGGTCTGCATGTCAATATATATGGCCAATTAAATGGAGCCCTGCTGCCCTAGATTATAAATTAAATCATTGTGAGCCGGCTCTGTCAAATTTCGTACTGCCTCCTTAAAAAAATTTGTACAGTCGAAATTGCTAGTAATCACGCTTGTCCCGGGCCAAATTGATGTCTATAAACGGATGATTATATTAAGGAATTGCAACTAAATTTGCAACGGCGCACAAACACCAACTCCGCTGCTCACTTTTCTCACTTTTGTCGCCCTACGACATATGTTTGTGAGTCCAAATCCACTAAAAACATGTGAAAAGATAAAAAATCTAAAGAGTAAACATGTATGGTGAGCTCAGTTTTAGGGATCAGATCCATTCACACCCAGATATATATATATATATATATATATGAATATAATACTCCAATTTATTACCACAATATCACAACTCTAGCAAAACAAATTTCAATTTACATAATGTGATGTAATGTCATGACAAGTGTAGAAACAAAGTTCACAAACATCAATCATCTTTAGAAAGATTTCCAAGGTTAGTTACTCTGACCTGGATGTATGTATTATTTACTTGTGTAACACCTTTGTAAAAATACAACGTTATTGTGTTCGTTATCTAAAAATGTCACCACAACATACCCTGATTCAACATAGCACTGGGAGGCTGCATGTCAGGACTGGTGGAGGGTTGGTTGAGAGGACAAGCGGTCAGTTGGCTGATGGGTGACTGGTTGGCAGGGATGATGGAGGGTTGGTGAGTGGAGGGATGCTGGTTACTCCAACCTCAATAGAACAAAAACACATTAATATCAGAGTAATGTTTTGTGGTGCATACTAGCATATTCATTATTTTCAATATATATGAATAAAATACATCCATACAACTTAATTTGATCTATGCTTTAAATGTGGTGTTTATGACTTTTTTGGTGTTTTAGACTGAGCTATATGTTGAGATTTCACATTCAAGTTAGTATACACATACACACTATACATATTATACACATTTCAACGTTTCACACCAAACTGAAATGTTAGGAACCAATATAAACTCTGCTCCATGGTAATTATTAACAAATGCCTAATACTTTTCAATACTGAAATATTAAAATTCATCATTGCTCGTCCCATACCTGTCCAGGAACATCAGCTGTTGTGGAGAGTGTCAGGATTCCCGCGATGATGACAATGCCCGCCCCCTACTCTGGTTCTGATTGGCTAACCCCTGACCCTAACTCTGATGGTCCTCATTCCTAAACACCAATACATAGCTCTGGCGCCAACAAGGATTACTAGCCAATCAGAGGGAGAGTAGGGTGGGTCGTCATCCAACCCCCCCCCCCCTTCCCCCCCTCCCTCCACCACCACAACCCCTAACTTGCAGCCACCCCTCCCCCACACATACTACTGTGTACATACTCTCTGGACTAATTTATTCTCTCACAACAATATTTATACTTGTGTCCATATATTATGTCCATATACTTACACCAATACTCTTCTGCATGATATATTTTGAATACAGATACATACAGTATGAGAACATTACAAATGTTCTCATACTGTATGTATCTCAGCGTATTCATTTTCTACTTTCACTACCAATGACATTGACTCTGTATAAATCTATGGTATCCATCTGACTTGATACATATATCTGCATTCAATTTTGGCAAGTGTAGACCTAATTTTCCTTGTGAAACACTTTTCATATCACAGTCTTCCCTTGGATTTTTAACACTGCTACTCCCTTCCCCTAGACCCCAATGCAGCATGGTCCCTGATTTTCAGGATTACAGTATAGAGTACCTAGTGGGTGCATGTTTTAAGAGGACCCAAATATGAACTACTAAGATGTTACATTATGTTTCTCTTGAGCTCATGGAAATGACCTTCACCTTCCACCTACTGTCACCTGAACCATACTGTACTGGATGTGATTTGAGGTTTTGACTGTTCATACCTGGACTATATCTTAACTCCAAGTGGTGGAGCAGCCTCACACTTTGATGTAAACCAATTTTAGAACATATTTGCTTATACTGGAGATCTTTTAAAGGAATGTCCCAGAAATGATTTCTGATAGAAACCCCTGCCTCATTCATTGTAGTATTAACGTGTATGAATAAGTCAGGCTGCCGCTTACCAGCTACTGATTTAAAGTGAAACATCTATTGCTATACTCATGCGTCATTCTCATTGTGAAACATCTGGGTCACCTAATTTTTTGTGTAAACAAGAGGGTGGACTCTGACTTATGACTGGATGTATTTAGCACTGATACACAAGCTTGATGGTACACATCTTAAACAATATGATATGGGCGCCACTTAGACAACCAGACCTGTGTGCTTTGCTGTGACTATAAATGACTGAAACCTCAGATAAAGAAAGTAATTTTCTGACTTCAGTAGCTGAGATACTCTCTACAGAATGTAATGTGCCCATTCTACTTCAAATCCATTTGATCCTTTTGTGTGTTTATTTTGCTTAAAGCAGAGCATTCACTGCTTTAATTCAATCACCATCTTATCTGCCAATAACATGGTGTAGAAGTACAAGGAAATCACAATATGTTATGATCGATGTCATTTATTATGCACAAAAAATTACATTAAGGCAGTTGCTGGAAATGATATGATCAACAATTCTCATGCAAAAAAGAGTTTAAAAACTACAAAAATAGTGTTTGGGAGAGGGGGGTTTCAGAGGGAGGGGGCAGCTATGGAGAAAGTTCTGTCACTCCAGGTTTGCTGCTTGGTGTGATGGAGACAGGAGGTTAGCATCGGGAGCGGAGGCTGCAGGAGGGAGTGTGGAGCTGGAGCACAGTGGTACAGCTTCACTTGAGAAGAACTGAAGGACACAAACAAACCACAGTGTTAAATTATGAAGATGGTTCCCTTTGATTGTTGTTTTTTTTTAAAGATAAACGTCAGACAGGCCGCTAAAAACTACATATGCTAAAGCTAACAGCTACCCAACACCAAGCTAAGGCTGCCAGGGAGTAGCAACAGTAGCAGTGCAGCAACAGAGTTATTCACACGTTTACCTAATCACAGCACTCACAGTTCTTCATCAGTGGAGAAGTAACTCTCCATGTTTTCCTCTTCAGAGGAGGAGTCATCCAAAGACATTGTTGCCGTTCCAGAATATGTCAGACCCGTGCAGCTTTAACTTTGTGCAGTCTTCTCTTGAGCACGCAGAGAAGACCCTCACGTCCCGTCTCCGTAAATGCCTCAGTACTGCCTGAGAATGTATGATAAAAAACAAAATGTTTTAATAGTGTGTTTGTGTGTATGTATATATACACACATACAAGGCTTTCTTTTCTACAGAAATCTTTTTCCTGAGTTGATGTCTCTGCTTATTGCCATCTAGAATGTGAAACCAAACATTGGTCAAGATGACCAATGTAACACCAATAAAATCCAGTCTACTACACTAACATTTTAATGCCTCTGCAATAGCCAGTGGCCGGAGGCCAGTGTATGTTTTCGGGTTGTCCATCTGACTATTTGCCTTAAAGTCAAAGGTCAAGGCCACAATGACCTCATCTTATGGTTTCAGTTGTCAAGAGGTTACAGTGACATTTATATGAGAAAAAATATGTAGAGATATGTAAACAGAAACTGCACTGGTTAGCGGAGTCATACAACCACAGTGCGATAATTCTAGTTTTTTGGTTTTTTTTTTATAAATGGGTTAGCTATTTTTACAATCTACAAATAGTAATCAATACATTTTGTCACAGTATGTTACACAAAGAAATTGGCATTAAACTTGGCATCTTGTTGTCTCACTAGTCTGACGATTCAGCTGAAATCTTTGCTGCTTAATGCTCAAATAGAGTCCATCAATGGCATTCTGCAAGTCATTTTGATTGGTTGGTCCTTGTGAAGAGAATAAAATGAATTAGTGCCAATATCAGTTTACAATCAAACCTTTTTGTGTAGACCTTGTGTAAACAGAGTCAAAGGACATTGTGCAACAATGACATACACTTTTTCCACAGTACCTGTCGTCCACTGCTGAACATCTGACACCCATTACTGGACTGTCTTCCTGTAGAGTGGTGATGTTCTCAAGGTCCTTTGCACAGTCTGTCAAAACAAAATCTGAGTACAAAATGTTAATGCCGCACAACCCTTTGCAGATACGGCTAGTATTTGCACACCACATTGGAGCAAAACAAAACTGCAGTCTGTGAAGCAAGCAGTTTTTGTAGATATAAGGGAAATGCAAATATTTCTGCACGGAACATATTCAGTCCCTTAATCAAAAAACCATGATGGCCAACGGCAACCTCAACGCCTTTGTCTACTTAAAGACTAGTTTGCAGAGTCTCGTGCTGCCGCCCACTGACCGATACAACATTGCTCTTTTCTAAAACTAATGAAGGCAAATTCACACATGTAGACAGAAATAAACAGTATAGATTAAAGGTGTAAATATTGCTAACATGATGTTTGATGGGATCATCATTATACATAACAGAGGAAAACTTTGCACATCTATTTCGTGAGACAGGCGACAGGTGCGTAGGAGAAGGATAAATTCAGAAGGTGGTGGGGTTTTTGTTTTCTACTTTCCAAACATCATTATTCCTAAAAAAAAATTGGTAGGGTACAAGAAAACTTTGTGTCGTAAAATAAGGGACAATGTAATATAACTTTACGTGTTTTGTCGTCTCATGGATGTAGTCAACCAAGGAAGACACCTCAGAATCCTTGGCCAGAACAACAAAAAAAATCAATCAAGTCTCAAACATACAAAAATATATACATATTTACAAATGTACTGTTTATGGCACAATTTTCTACCCTGGTTGGCTCTTAAAGCCGCATAGTTTACGGATCCCATCCACTGCAAAAGCCAACATGGAGGGTGTGCACGCAGGGCACTGAATGCTGCACCTGAGACCGCCTCTCAACTTCAAATTTGGCATAGGTCTATTCCAGTAATGCATTTTGCATGGTATCCCCACATATCTTAACAATCTGCTCGAAAAAGACATACAAATTCAACACTATATTATAGTAAATATATGGGAAACATATTGAAAGTAGTGGGTAATTACTTCCATGTTATACTCACCGACCTAAGACTTTTGTGCGATGTTCAGACATGCTAACAAAAGCTTGCCATGACATTCCCAGAGCGGCAATCTTGAGATCCTCATATTTAGTGAACCAATCCACTGCATACAAGGTTTTAAAATTGACTGTTGCTGGCCAGTACCCACTTTCAACTAGATCAACAATATCCACTGAAAAAGTCTTTGATTGTATCGCCCTGGAATTCAAAGACAAAAAGCAATTATTTTAATGCACAAGCAATCTTAAATGACATTAAGCATACATTTTTTTCCAATCAAATTGACTTGCCTTCCTGTGGAAAAAGTGATTTTCCCAGTTGAACAATCACACCAGGGAAGCATGATTGGTCAAAAAAACAACCATTCTAGGAAGCAAGGGAAAAATAATTTGATGTACTAAATTCCAGTCACATCAACGTTAATCAGCAGAGGTATTCTTTCAGTGTGATATTAACTTGTATTTCACCCAGTGTACTTTAGGGATTTAATAAAAATGTCTCTTTAGTATATTATATAAAATGGTGTTTGTGGTATGTAACTTAAAAGTACCTCTTTAATGGTAGGAGAATTTCTCTCCCTCATCTTCCTAGATGCATGTGGATGGTAGTAGTGGCCTAAACCCGGCTTCTGTTTCTCTCCAGTTCTCCTTCTTTTTGAGAGAGGCTGCCCTTCCTGTTCCTCATCAAGTCAAACAAACTGTTCGGTCCCAGTTTTTGACGTTGCTGAAACTCCTGTAGCTTCACTTGGATCCTCCTTGATTAAAAAACAGAACATACCAATTGTTACTTAAAATGTATCGTAATGCCCTAACATCTTGTTTTGAAAACATTGTCATATTGCATATTATAAATTAAACCAAATTGATCTGATATTGTGGAGTAATGGACAAATACATCCCTAGTTAATCTAAAGCATTCATAAATCAAAGTTCAATCATAAACCATCCTTAATTTGAGAAAACGAAATCAAACTATCACACTCCAAAACTAGGGAAACTCTCAAAACTTAGAATTAATGGGCCTTTCACCCTGCACCCTCCACTGTATCATGTAGAACTATTGTATGGGCTGATTCGTGGGTTATGTTAGTTTCCTTATACCATTACATTATCTGTTTATGTTTATATTTATATTGTAGCGTCCGTCAATGATGAGCTAAGCGTCCTGAACTGGTTTCACCAACCATTTATTCAAATCCTAGGTAACACAGTCTACCTTGGGCCGTAGCCTGTGGCAAAACAATAGAATATTAGCAAATGAATAGCACTCCATTGTCTGCATCGACAGACTCCACATTCGCTGTCTCAGCACTCGGACTGTAAACCCAGATCATTACTATATTCAAAAACAAAACAAAATGAACTACTTACCTGACAGCAGGATTATAACATCGTCGCCTTCCAAGCGGTCCATGTTTATGACGTAGCTTTGTGTTAAATGGACCGGAAATTTCAAAACAACTTTATTTACGACAGTCACACGACAGGTCCGCTCACGCATGCACAATCAGGCCCGCCTCGGTATGACTGTAGTTGCGGGGACTTCTTACATCCGTGGAATTAGAGGAGTAATCTATCATCAAATATTAATATCAAAGAACGTGAATAACATTCACGCTCACTGAACGACACAACGCACGGACGATGATTCAAACAGCACGCTACGACGTGATTTACGGCATGGCAGCGTTCACGATAAAAACGTTACATTACTACGATTTTTCTGCCAAGATCTGAAACATATTCGTGATAACTAATAAAATATAGATCGTAAGCATGAACTGGGTGAAGATTGTGGAAGCAAAGAGCATATTTCTCGCTAGAAATGGTGTCAGAATGTATTTTAATGCCCAAACTATATTATAAAATGACATTTTTATCTGAAAATATAAGGAATGTCCTCCATGTTTTCGTTTTCGCAGACGAGATCTTGAGTCACGTGACGTGGGCACAGGCCAATGCAAAACAATGGGCAGACAAAACATAGACATTTCACATTTTGAGAGGCCAAATTGTGAGATGCCTACGTTTTTCCAAGTGGACCAACGTAGGTGGTGTACGTTTTCTGATGAGACTGGGTTGCCTAGACAGAAGTGACACCCAGGGTTGATGGAGTTTTTCAGCTGCAGAACAGACCCAGGTACCCCCTAGTCATACTTTTAGGGCCGTAGTGGTGAAGCAGTTACCCACTAATGAAGGATCTTAGAGAGGGTTTTGTGGTTGATTGTGTCTTTCCTTCCCTAACCGAGCGTGGAGTAATGTCTCTGATCCATTGCCCCTCAGTCCCTTGTGTCTGTTGGACATCTGGCAACTCGCGATTCATTTGTTTGATGTGAAACATTAACTCACATAGTGTCTTCCACCCTCCAGGGTATGTCTGATCCTCTCGCTCTGACCAGGAAACACAAGTGAACAGCTAACTGATTCTCCCTAACTCCTCATCATTCTCTTGTATTTTGATTAGGTGTGTGTGTGTGTATATGATGTGTGAGAGTTACTGGTCTGTCACATTGTGCATTACCTGCAGAAACATAAACCATACAATCATCACACTCTTTGTGTGCATTTTAAATGTTTTGGTAGAAAATTGGGCTTTCTTATATTCATAGGCAGAATCATTTTTATATTCATAGGCAGAAAATTGTTTTCCTTTCATCTGAGACAGCCTAAAATATCAATGTATAGCCAACCTGGCCTAAACCAGCAAGGGTTCTCCTCAATACATTTGCATTTGCAGGGGCATGTGTGTGTGTAAACTCCGCCCTCACTGCCAGACACAGGACAAAAAAGCCACATCTCGCTAAATGGTAAACATAAAGTTTATGTTTATATGTTGTACGATAAGTTGATATCGCAATTATCGTGACAGGCCAAGACATGAGTTGGAATTCTATTGTTTTTGTCACAGGTATTCAAGTACGCAACATCTGGTTGGTGATGCTTCCCAGTCAGCTCGCTTCCATTGGCAATTGCTCAGTATTCCCTCTGAGCCAATTATCAAACATGTTTGTTATTTACAATTCAAGATCAGGGAGGCTCTGACACAACTGGTAGCATTTAGATTATTTTGTAAAACCCTCACACTTCAGGATTATTTGGCAGATAGTCTCTAGTCACTGCCTCTAATCGTGAATGCCCCCATGATGGTCACAGTCACAGAGCCACACTCTCTCCTGTCAGACTATTGAAGCTTAATAATAATACTCTCTGACGCTTTTTACACAGTATTTGTTGAGCTCATCATCTGTGGCAGCTTTAATTTTTGGCTGTATGACAAGATTTTCTGAGTCTGTGTTACACTTCTCTCCAAAAGAATATCGTTGTGAAAGTGGAATGGTCTTCTTCTCAAGTGTAAGAGGATACACACTATTTTCAACCTACTTTCCAGAACTATTATCTCATATCTGGGCCAATGTTATACTGTTGTGTATATTGCTTAAAGGCATGAGTATGCAAACATCCAGCCTGCCAGCCTCCCACCTACCTCCCCTGAGACAACCAGGAATCCATATTTTGGGATTCGTCTGGCCTTTTGAGGACCCTGCAGCCTCCGTCAAAGTTCTGACTCTTGTGTCAGATGACAGCAGATCTCCTGCTGCCGCACCACTGGCCTATGGTTCACCTCTCCAGTTTGGCCTACAGAGGGGTTCTGTCTTTGCCAGCACCTTGCTGCTCTGCCCCCCATGTGGACCAGCCTTCATCCCTTGAGCCATCCGCCTGAGCCCCTGTGCTTTGACCCTGTGTATATACAGTCTCTGTGCTTCCTTCTGTCTTTATCAGTTTGTTGTCTTTCCCTGGTTCATCGTGTTTCCTTGTCATCATGTCGTCATCCTGTCACCTTGTTCTTCTTGTTCCTACACATTTTTTTCTGCAATCTGTGTGTGGTTACCTGTTTTTTTTTCCAGATTTAAGTCTTTGGACAGTGCTTTGCTTTTGTATCTTTTGTTCACTTTTATAGATATGTTTGCCTTTGCCTTATCAAAAGACACTTTTTGTTGCCCTCGATTTGCTTCTGCATTTGGGTCCACCTGCACAACAAATCTGTAACAATATTTGCCAAAACAAAGAAACCAGACAAAATGGAACATAGTTGGAAGTTCCAAGCACCAGCTAGACCTGGGAGTTTGCTGATCCCTGGAGTTTATTCATTCCTCCTCAAATATTTCTTTGGACCTGCTTTGAACAGGTACATGACTCCATGTCCATGGTGGAAGCTACAAAATATAGACAACCATCAAACACTATCTTTTAACATTATCTGGATTCCTTTTGTACCCACACTGCTAATGGCATTATAATTAACTTGTTACTTAATACAAATAAATGCAAGTGGAGATGCATAAACAACATATCAACATGTCTCAAATAAAGTTTGGAGAAATATTTTAAAACATTTGGCCTCTTATGTATGTATCTTGTAGTATGGGAATAAAAAACACACATGTGACATGACATGACTGTCACAGACACTTATGAGGATATATTGTTATAATTGATGATGAATGAATTGACTCAACAGGAAGCACCTTAATGTCATTGATGGAGCTCCATCTGCTCCATCACTGACAATCATTCTCACGCTTTCTGTTTCACTGCCTAGTTTATCACTATTTAGCCATTATTTATTCCATTATATACTAGGGCATTTACTTGGATGTAATAAAACATTACAATAATCTAATCTGGAGGTAACAAATGCATGGACTAGTATCTCAGCATCTTTTTGAGATAAATTATGTTTCTGTCATTTTTGAGATATTGCACTAGTGGGAGAAGGCTGTTCTAGAGACTTGTTTTATGTGTCGGTTAAATGACATGTCCGGGTCAAACATAACTCTAAAGTTCCATACAATAGAGCTGGGGGCCAAGCCAATACCATCCAAGATAACTATCTGGTCAGACAATGTTTCTCTAAGGTGTGGCACATTACACAAGCAAATTCTCTATTGCTTAAAAAGCATTATTATTATTATTATTATTATGATATTATTATCATGAATGATATTGTATATCACATTAAAAAACTTGTGTAAAAAAAAGGACTTAAGTTTAAAAAATCTATTCAGTTCAGCATGTCATAATATATTAGCAGTTGTATATTTCTAAGATGTAGTCAAGACAGTGACATCCAGTGAATAAATTACATTAGCCTGGGTTTCATGTATCAATCAGTATGTAGGGCATAGGTGTTTGTATTCTTAGCTGCCTGTAACACAATCTAAAAGTTTGCTGCAGTTTAATGGGTTGGTTCCACAAAAACAATATTTTTGGATTTAGAAAGGCATGCATATTTCATATGCACCAGCAGAGTATCAATCTCTGCCACATGGCATCAACAAAGGGGATATTGATTCAGTTTATTTTCTCATCTCAGAAACGTACCATGGGGCTCCATGTCTGTCGCTGCTGCTGCCTCACACTGTAATTTTTCCGCTGAATAAAAAAGAGTAGCAATGAATAATTCTATAGATTTTCTCCCATCTTGTTTTTATTGTGGGTGATTTAGAGCTGTGGCTTTATATTCCACCCTACTGTACACAGAGACACACCTGCAGGCATCACCTGCATCCACCCTCTGCCGACAGACACAGCAGATTGTTGCTCACTGTTTCTCATCACTGTCAGGAGCGACATGAGCTCCATGTAAAGTTGTGTTAACACAGCATTGAGACACAGGCATGGAGGAGCTGCCAGCGAAGTGCCAACCATGAGATGGAACAACACACACACAGCTAACAACAAAGGCGCTGTCAGAGTCCCCCACAGGGCTCCAATTCCATTCAGAGCCCAATAACAGAGTAATTTCTCTAGGCTGAACCGGCGTTTATCTTATGTGGTTCGGCCAAAGATTGTATGTACATAACAATTTTTGTGACTGTATGGGTGCATGGTATAATGCAATAATGTTTTTCACCTTTTCTCTGCTTCGCTTTCCCACTAAGTACTGGGAGCTGCCTTCAGCAGAGCAGCTGGAGGTAAATACAACCTTCTCATAAGCCAATAAGTGCCAAAAACTGCCTTTACTGACCAGAGGCTGGTCCCAAAACCAAGTAAATACCGTTAGACCACTATGTTAAATTGCCAAACTTTCCAACAAATATAAATGATTGCCTGTCTACAAAATTCCTGATTGCTGACAATTTTCCTTTTCAAATATTTGTGACCCAGATTCCTTGAACTCAACCTTTTAACAAATCAGAGAAGGCTGAAGTCAGGGGCAGGAGCTCTCAGCTGTCAATCAACATGTAAACATGCTTCCAGTCTACTGCTACTCTCTGTGTACTCATATTCTATAAGTATAAATGTAAATAAATGTATGTGTGTAAATGGGACTAATCCTTACCCTATGAATAAGGAATTTCAATAGGCTTATTTGAAAACTTAATGTCAAGTCCCTCAAATTATTTATGAAAACTGACAATAAATATTTTTAAAATATTTTTGCATTTGATCTGTCAGTCAGTTGTTGACCAAATACAGATGTTTATAAATATATATTTCCCTGAATCATAATGCTACTTAGACATTACGATGTTCCAGGACATTTTCTCTCTCTAGACCACTGTGAATTTTAATTGATTACCCCTGGCTTAATCTGTCATGGAGAAAAAATATTAATTAAAACACACACACACACACACACACACACACACACACACAAACATTGCACACAGGAACAGAACATGACATTAAGACACATTACACCTTCATTGATTTCCAGATCAATAAAGCAAAATTCAGCAGTTAAAATTAAAACTGTATCCACATATATATCCCTGTCCCAAAACAAAACTGCATCAAATTGTTTCCAAAAAGCTCTTTTTGATCATATTGTCTGTTGTTTGATAGTCTTATCTGTATCATATCAGTCTATCAGCATCTATTTGTCAGATTACTGTTATTTTACATTTTAAATGTTTCCTTGCTGAATATTGGAGATAAATGCAGGTTTAGTCCAATAGTTATGTCTTTTATACTCATCTACAGTTCAGCACTACTCTTGAGCATTTTAGTCCTGATTCTGACAGTTATCGCTACAAGTTTCAGCCAGTTATAAACTTCTCAAAGGAAATCGTATCTGCGCACCTAAAGTTGCATAGTGTTGCTTTAAGATTGTCCCATCAACAAATGCTCCAAATGGCATGCATCTCAATTAGCCTCTGTCAACCAAAGTGCAACTCCTTGCCTTCATGTGGCGTAACTGTTTCTACTGACAAGGAGAAGGGGCAAAAGGCGGGTCATTGGTGCCTAAAAACCAGTCGCTTCAGGCAGACTGAGCTCGTCAACATGGGAAGGCAGTTTGTCTAGGGGAAAGAAAACCATTATTCCAAACCTCCACTGCCTTTGGCTATATCTAAATAAGCAAAAGGCTATGGAAGTAAATCCAGATGTAAAATCGTCTTGGTTGCAACGGGCTGTCTTTGACGGTGGGAGGGATCCCCGTGTCCCATTGGTCAGCTACCACGTGCTCAAAGGTGGGCAGCACCCCACTACACCTTTTTCTGGAAAGGAAAAAACACACTTGATTTGGGATTTTTTTCTCGCTGCTGCTGAACTTTGCATTCATACACTCTGCACAAGGTGTCCTTCTGCACACCAGAAGTGAAGGCAAGTTGTGAAACTTGGTACCCCCAAGGACCAAGACAAAGGTCCACACAGTCCACATAAAATAAATGTTGTTCACTGACGACGCAGCCCTGATCTTGCACACTGAAGAGGACATCCAGCAATTTTGGTTGACTATCACCTTCAAGCAAACCATTATCATGGGTCAGTGCAGGTCACCGTGAGTAATTAGAGCACAGCAGTCCCTAACTTCCTGTTGTGTTGTAATCCTGGCTCTAAACTCGTCAAGTTTGTTCTCCAGTGACCGGACGTTAGCTAGCAGGAGACTGGGTAGCGGTGGCCGGTTGGCACAAGTTTTTAGTCAGGCATGGACTCCCCCCCTCTTGCCTCGCTTGTGTCTTCGGCTCCGCGGGGGGCTCCTTGGGTCACCTTCTTCACCTGAGTGCGCTGCTGGGGGGCCTTAATTGTGGTGGCGGTGGTCTAATGTGGGGCAAACAGTGAAGTGCAGTTCCTGAGGCATAAAACCAGTAAATGCAGAGTCATACTGCCACCTTGCAATATCTAACAGAGCCTGCTTGTTAGATATTGCAAGGTGGCAGTGCGTGGCATTCATGCATTAAAAATAGGCAAGGTACACAGTTATAATAAAAAACACAGCGTTCAGGAGCAGAGCATCAAATACATCTGCCACGGTGGGCACCATGATGATTCATGAACCTTTGTTTAATGCAATAATTGCCACTGAATATTTCAGGTAATTTCCTTTGATATAATTCACTTGCATCTGCAGTGTGGTGCAAGATGTTTTAGTACAAAGCTTTCTTTCTCCAAATTTCAGCCCTTATGCTATTGATGAGTTGTAGATCTCTCAACTTCTACTCCACAGTTGACACTCCTGTATGATACAATGTGGGACTGCATGATAAACTACGAAGCACTGCAGTGGAGATTGTGTCATCTTGAGACAATGCAGCTTCTTGGAAAAACCATAAAGGTCAAGAGGAACCTGCTCTTTGGTTGTTGCTTCTTGCTTGTCTGAGCTAGCGTGTCCGTTTACATTCACACTGCACCGACACAACATTCAATGAGCCTGAAAGTCCTCCTTCCTGCTTTTAGTGATTGATCCATGCTCTTTTATTCATTATGGAGTAAATGGAGTCTTAGCACTGCATGAAAAGAAGAATTTGTGTCAGTTAGTGCCCCTGCAAATTTCTGTGGAAGTTCAGGTTAACGGCTGTTCACAGGAATCTGCAGGCAGCACAGAAAACTGCCAGGAACTGCTGGGACTTGATGCAGGGTTCCAGTTTCTGGCAGTTTTACAAGCCTGAGAATGTTGGCAGGTGACCCCCCCTGCTCCTAGGCCTAGGGGAGGCGTTCACATGTAAATGACAATGCTGTAAGCTTTACAAATGCAAATCAGGATTGTTTTACTCTGTGGTGCAGAGGTAACACCTTTTTCTAAAAGGTACTAACTAAGGTACCAACTAAAATATCTGGCATAAGTACACCAGGCATTTCCCTTATGTAAGTAAGTGTGCTATAATGAATTACATTGTATACCATGAGCAAAGGTCAATGCTATTAAAAAAAAATTAGAAACTGCAATTTATTTGAACATTTTATTATAATCCAATCCAATGAGGGTCAGTGCGTCTGTTTCCCTGGACAGGACTGAAAACCCACCTCTTGAATCTTGCCCATGAACACTATCCTAAATCTCAACCACTGTGCAGAGTGGTATGATTACAGTTACCTTTTCACTTGTGTTGCTTAAATGCACAGTGTATGTGTTAACCACACATCTACCAGCAATCCGCTCAACCGGAAGAAATGATGCTGGGTATGATGTGTGTATGATGTGTCTGTGCCCTGCAAGCTCCAAACGTCTACTGGCTTTCTATATAAATGTCTGTCCGGATGGGGATGAAGCCAGGAAACTTGGGCAATGACATGTTTAAAGGCAGTACCTTTTCTCATGACATTAACAACTATGAACTGAGTATACATATGCTGACCTTTCTGATCTAGTTCCATCTATGGAGTATGTTACATTCAGATGTGTTACCCTTTTGCATGTCATGGCAAAGCAGTTAACCTCAGTGACACAATTTTCAGGAGACATATGTAATATGTTGGAATGGAGAGAGTGGCACCACAGTTTTCTAAGAGAAGTCTTTCTGCTGACACCGCGTGTCAAAGTTCCAACCATTTGCCCTCCCAAAATACTGGCAAACTCAGCACCATATTCACATGTCCATGGCATACTAAGCTGTTGACTCTGCTGAAACTGCCTCATAATTTGAACTTCAATTGTCTTATTGTTGTTATTAAACTTTCCCAGTATTCCATAAAAATGAAAAACACCAGACAGAATAAATTGGTCCATAGTCCAACACGCACTCACGTTGGGGGTGCAGTGCAATGGGCCAAACAGTTTGACAAATTATGAGAGAAACGTCTGCAGGTATCTTTCCGTTAATTCTAGTCTCTTGATGGATATGACCCTGGAGTAGAATATGATACAAGCCTGCACAAAGCCAAACCACATGTAATAGTGTCTGCTGTCCATAAGCCCCTTCAGACAAAACAAAAAGAGTAAATTGTTATCCAGTTTTCCCACTGATCTGCTGTAAATCCTGTGAAACCAGATGAAATTCGTAGGGGAATTCTTCCAACCCTGTAAGGTACTTTGATGTTCTCTACTCTAGTTTGAAGTTCAGCAAGGCTCTTTGTTGTTATAATTCCTAGTTCTGTCCACAGTCGGAATGTCTTGCCGTACCAAGGAGAAGGTTGTGCATAGGATCTATGACGACAAATCTGATGGCAACATAGTAACTCAAGCAGAAACGTTCGGACCATTGTAGTGGAAAATTGCACTGACCAGTGTCTAAGGTAGTGGAAATCCCCCTGACCAGGTGTCTCACTGCTGTGATACTGTTTACCTGACAGGATGGAACTCTTATTTGGCGGTGTCTCACTGCTATGACCTTGATAAACAGGGTGTATGCCCTTATTTGGTGATGTTTTCTTCCAACTGCTACAGCGGACGGACAGACACAGATGATCTCATGTCTTTCATGTCTTTTTTTCATATTATGTTTTATGAAACGCCTCTTTGTGTAAGTTCTGGCTCTTGTGAACTTGCGGCCAGTTCCATTTTGAGCACCCGTGATTGTTGTGTAAACTCTGCAGAGTTAACTATTAAAAAGACTCAAAGGCAACTCCGGTCTGAGAATTTCACTATTTCAAATCTCAAGATGAATTTCCATCACACCATCTAGCTCCATACTGGTGTTCAATTCTTTTCTGTTTTGCCTTCGTCCTTGCCGGTCTGGATAATCCAGCATAGTGTATGTGATCCTCTGATGTCCGTAGCTCCCATGAAGACTGCTCCAATCCAGAGTGATCCATTTGTGCTCCAAATTCTTTCCTGCTGAACGTCTTCAAACACTTATGGCATCCTGCAAGAGTTAAATGTAATATTTTAAACACACATATTTGTACTTGGACATTCAATGAAAGAGACTTATCAAATATATCAATATAAACATCTATATCGATTTTATTGATTCAACTATCAATATTTATTAAATATATATTGCAAAGCAAATGTTTGAATATTTCAATTACCTCTGTATGATCCAACAAAGCCTCCAAATTTTTGAGTTGAAGGAATATCTGATGACAGACAAAGCAGGGTCGCTCTGTAAACCTGATGTCCTGTGAAAGAGCTGTCTTCCAAAATTATGAAAGTGAAAAGGCCATTAAATGTGCAGCTTCACTCTGAAAAGACCACACCCATCACATGAGCATGTCCTTTTGAAATTTATTTATATGCTCTTGTCTCGTGAGGTCCTTCATGTGACCATGTGATTGGACGATCCATCTGACGTGATGACGTAGACGACTGACCAGGAAGCATATTAAGATGCGAGGGATCACCGATTTAGTTACATTTTCATGATGGAAGTCCCTGAACGGAAGAGAAGACTCAGGCGCATTTGTGGACATTGTGACAATGAGCTCTCTTATGCGCAGTATTATGAGCATAAAAAACTATATTTCTTAAATGGAGTTTGGGTTAGAAAATACAAAATAGATCAAACCGATGCTGTACAGGATTTAGTGGCATCCAGTCAAGACCATGGACAAGACCATACCGGCGAGAGTAACGCTCCGTTGATGTTAGAAGATCTCCAAGAGAACTTGGTAGGAGAGATTGAAGAAACTGTGGAAATGCATCTCCTGCCCAACGACCCGGAAAACCACTCAGTTCGAGAGATTAAAGAAATGTACCCACCGACTGATACTTCAGACAATGGTATGCAGCACTATATAGGTGATTTAAATCAGAAGCTGGCCAATTTAAATCAGATCCTGGCCGAAGTCAAAACTACGCTGGTTTCCCTGGATGAGAGGTTGACTATGATGGAAAGCAACAGGTCCAGTGGGCAGGAGTTGAAGAGCAAAAGACGGGCACGGAATCCCAAACTTGCAGTAAGAGTTAAGCTAAAGAGAGAAGCCATTTTGCTAACTGCTAAGCTAAGTAACTAGCACATCTGAATAGCGTGTAAACAACTGTGGGATTAGCGAGAAAGTTAGAAGAACAAAGCAATGAGTGCAGAACTAGTGTACGTTTAAATGTTTATGTACTGTTAGAACCGGAGTGACTTTTCCTTTTTTATCCCGTTGTAATTTATAGGAAACTGTGTGTTGTCTGCGTAACTCTGAGGCAGATGGCAGGCACTACGAACCGGAGCAAGTGTAAGATTAAAAAAAGAGACGCATTGTTTCTACATGAAATATGTTCTCTCTCTGATCTCTTTCTATCATATTGTTTTCACAGCCTGAGCTCCCTGCACAACGAGGAAGTCACTGCACATTTGGTTGAAGCTCTTGCTGCAAGTCCGGATTTGCAGTATGCGAAACAACGTCTATATATGTAAGTCTTTTTTTTTACTGTGGATCTTTTTACAGTGATTCAGCAACTACTTTACTTACTTTAATAATATTGAACTCATGCTACTCATGTTGTTTTCCAGCTGCATGTAAGACATACTTTGGGACAGTATGAAGGAAATTCCGTTATAGCCAACCAGACCTTGAAGCTCTGGGAGGTGCAATGAAAAGTTCAGCTCGGTGTCGACAGAGAAGAAAGAGGGTAAGATAACTACTATTACATAAAATAATTCACACTTGTAGGGGTATTGTGTCATTGAACTGTGCTGATTGTACTGATTGTGTTTCAGTTGCTTGAAGCAAGGCAGAGTGTCCTGGTGCCAGATGATGTGGAGTTCTGGAGGGGCACCACCATCGACATGATGTCGGATGAGGAGGATGGCTCGTATGAGGGGTTGTGTGGGTGGATAGTGTTGCATTAAACTGGTAACCCATTGTAGACATTATTAAACTGTTCAGAAAAGGTCCAATAAATTAAACTCAGATATTAACACAACCTTTCACTCAATCACTCATATATGTGGTGTTCACATAACACAATCACTGACTATATCTACTTTTCTGGTGGACTTTTCCAAATTGGAACATTGGATTACCTGACACCTAGATATGTGTAAGATAAAGGCATGTGTGTGTGTGTGTGTGTTAGTGTTATTGTGTGTGATTGTCCCCCAAATTTGGGGAAGTGCACAACACAGTGTGTTAATTCGGACTTCAGTTGTTAATTATCCTGTTATTTCTGCACTTTTCTTGGCATATAATCAACTTGATGATATAAAGCTGGATGTGAGTGTACAGTACAGTGTGTGTTATTCCTCCATCATGTTCCTGGGTGTCACCCTGGTGTGAGAAATTATCCCAGCGGCAGAGAAAATTGGAGTGAAACACTAGTGAGCAACAGCAAGGCGAGTGTGTCATCAGATTGTCTCGGCTGTCATTCCCAGCTGAAGATCAGACATCATGCTGAATTATGGTAAGACTGTGATTTTATGCAGTAATACAGTTCAGCTTGGATTATTAATGACATTAATAAAAGGCGGTCTTGTAAAATTCCTTAATGTACCAAATACCAATGACACCAATGAGGAAACTACTTAATTAATTGTTCATTGTTGATTATATTAAATGCATATTTTCCACAAATAGTAAAAAACATGTGACAGCTACTGGGGTTATACAGTGTGATGAAGGTGTATCACCTGCCTTTGCCATCCATTTTTCAAACAGGAAGTCTCAATGTGACGTAATCACAGTAATGGGCGGCTGCGGCTGAGGGGTAGAGTGGTCGTCCTCCAACCTTAAGTTCGGCAGTTTGATCCCCAGTCTTCCCCATCTGCATGCCGAAGTGTCCTTGGGCAAGATGCTGAACCCTGTGTGTATGAATGTGTGTGTGTGTGAGTGGGTGAATGTAAAACTGTACTGTAAAGCGCTTTGAGTGGTCATCAAGACTAGGAAAGCGCTATATAAATACAAAACCAAAACCATTTAATGTGGGTGTGTGTGTGTGTGTCTGTAAAATCCTGGCTGATAACAAGGTAAAATTAACTTGAGCATAATCAAGCCACATTACAAGGCGATCGCACTCCTGCTCAGACTTAGCTTTGATGAGGAGGAATAATCAGCCAGATGAGATACAAGTAGTGATCTATCACCGGGCCCCATGGTTTCCAGGCCGCAGGGAGGCTCCTTATACTCCAAGAGGACGATCCATCATTTAACATACTAAGAAGGGAAGGGATTTTAACATGAAAGATAATGCGGGTGCGGTGTTATCTGGTGCTCTTAGAGACCTCTGCTGATGGGGAATCCTCTCTTATCTCCAGCCAAGATAAAACTGACCTTGTGACACTGTGTAAGAGCAGCCAAAAGAAAAGGTTCAACTTAAAGAAAAGGATTATAGGCCAAGGTAAGTGTATTATTTCTGAATGAATTAAAAATGGCATTTTCTGTTAGGTTCTCACTTGTTCATCATGCAACAACATGATAATCAGACTGAAGTGACATTTTGTCTCACTGCATTCATTTAGCTTAAAATTATGGTTAACCAAAAGAAAAAGCCCAGAAAACAAATCAAACAGTGAACAAGCAAACAAAGTGTCAGAGATAAATCCACTGTGTTTTACCACTCAGTCAGAGGACAGTTTGATGAACACACAGCAGAACCTGCAGGTGGATTAAGAGAGTGTTTACTCCTTCACTAGAATCCATACCTTTCTACACGACACTAAGGGCACAAGACTGATTAAAGTAGAAGATTTCTTCCAAGATATAAAACTGTTCCTTAACTCAGTCAGAGTCTTTATGAGAAACACTGAAGGTACCGATCAACCACTTCACTGATCAGGAAGTTTTCTGCCTCAGAAAACTAATGTCCAAAGTCGGAGCACAAATGGCCATTGATGGTTAAACCCTGTCTGTTCTCCTCTGTCTGTGTGATCCTCGTTAAATTCAGCCTTATCCTCAACATGTGTGACATAAAGCTGGGCTCTTTAAATATAAATGTTGCCAGAGAAGATGTGAAGAGAGCTACTCTGTTCAGTCTGTGTAGGATCAGGAAGTTAAATGTTGTCTTTCTCCAGGAAACACACTAAGAATAACTCTGTGAAACACTTTAAACTCTGTTGTTAACTTGTGTAGTGGTGTGCCCTTCACCATGTTCCTGGGTGGTGACTTTAACTGTACAGCTAATGCAACTCTGGACAGAAACCATGCAGAACGTCAGGGAGCCTCCAGGAGGTGTCTTGTTAAACTGAGACAAAATGATCTATGTGACACCTACACTAGACGAAAAGCCTAATTTTCGTCACTGCAAACGTCTGCAGACTAGCCTAATTCCTGGCAGTTTGTGCCCGTTTACAGAAGGCGAATTCCACGTTTGTCCGTGACACAAACTGACACAAAGGGGCAGAAACATACCCCCGCTTTCAGTGGTGGGGGCTGGAGAAGGGGGCATGCCGCCACGGAGTCGCGGGGCAAAGGTGTTATCTAATTAGCATATGAATCGCAGCGAGATCGCTTCTTAGAACTTATCTCACTTCACCATTGGATGAAACCACAGACCTTTGAAACCAAAAGTCACTTGTGATTAGCTGGTAGATCTGTTGTTATTGGTCACCCTGGGTCATTGTGGGTCCCACACAATATTAATATTAATAATAATAATAATAATAATAATAATAATAATAATAATAATATTAATAATAATAATAATAATAATGAATACATAGTTATTACTAATAATTTAGTAATGTGAGTACTTGGCTTTCCGGTGTACACTTGCATCTTCCAAGCATAGCTGGATTTCGCATCGCAGGACACCCATGACTTGATCCCGTATTTCGCTGGCTTGCTGGGCATGTACTGACGGAACGGACACCGGCCTAGGGAGAAAAACAGGAGGAGAAGTGATGATAGGAGATGAGATGAGATGAGTACAAGGACTAGCAGCCGCTATCTACATAACATAACATAACATAACATAACATAACATAAAACGGATCCCCCCCGTGCTTTGAGCTGCAGCAGAGGAGGAGGAATAGGAGGAGGAGGAGGAGCATACGCCCTTGAGGACCATGTTATTTCCCCGTTTCTTGACGGGAAGGTCTCTCTTTCTACGAGTCTGGTGGTGTCGCCGTGGTCTTGTCCTCCTTCTTCTTCTTCAAAGGATGATGAATCTGCAGAAGCCTCACCCACTGGGTCGTAATCTTCATCACCATTGTCGTCTTCGTAGTCACCGTCGTCTCCGTCTTCGTCTTCGTCTCCGTCTTCATCACCGTCTCCGTCCTCTCTGTCTTCTTCTCGGTCTGCTTTTCTATCTGCTTCTCGGTCTGCTTCTCCATCTCCTTGTCCGTCTGCTTCTCGTTCTGGCTCTTTCGCGTCGTCTTGGCAAGGTCGATTGCCACAGTCCTTGAGTGGCCCAGCCAGAGGCCAGACTTGAACCCAATTGATCATCTCTGGAGAGATCTGAAAATGGCTGTGCACCGACACTCCCCAGCCAACGTGATGGAGCTTGAGAGGTCCTGCAAAGAAGGATGGGCAAAACTGCCCAAAAGTAGGTGTGCCAAGCTTGTAGCATCATACTCAAAAAGACTTGAGGCTCTAATTGCTGCCAAATGTGCTTCAACAAAGTATTGAGCAAAGGCTGTGAATACTTTTTTCACTTTGTCATTATGGGGTATTGTGTGTAGACGATTGAGGAAAAAAAATTAATTTAATCCATTTTGGAATAAGGCTGTAACATAACAAAATGTGGAAAAAGTGAAGCGCTGTGAATACTTTCCAGATGCACTGTACACACGATTGGACACGTGTGTGTGTATATATATATATTCATTCTGAGTAAAAACAACAGACTTTGTAAACTTAGTCAATGTATGTAGAGCTGAAGGAGATGGCAGAGCGCTCGGTTTGGTTTGACCCAGTTGATTCAGCGCAAAGCAAATGAGACAGAGGAGCAGTAAATTGCACACAGAGCTGATACAAACTGTAAAAAATTACATGTCAAAACATGTATGGAAAGACCCAAATTAACACTGTAAGTGGACTTATGGGAACTGTTACGCAAAGGATAAATAAAAGTATCAATAAATAAAAAGATAAAATTCTAAATATATAAATAAATCTACAAATAAATGTATAAATAAAATTCGAAATATATAAATAAATGTATAAATACAAATTTAGTCATATATTTAAGCATTTCATTTAATAATTAGGTATTTATTTATGTATGTATTTATATAATTATTTTTGTAGTTTTGGCCCAGAAAACCCTCCATATATAATACCTACTACCTACTGCACTGGCAAACAGCACAGCAACTGGGTGCAGATAATAAGGTCCAGTTTTCGAACACTGAAATAAATATTTGGTCCCCAAGAAATATTCAGTCAAAACTGACTGTGCAGTTGTATCAATATCATCCACATTTGCCACTTTTATTTCATGCAAGTTTCTGTTTCCACAATCTCTGGCACAGAATGGTTGTGCCCCAATTCTTCAACTTGCCCACAAAGCTCTCATTGGTCAATTGTTTCAGTTGTCATTGCTCAGCAATTCTGAGGTCTTACACCAGGCTGTAACATAATCAAAGAACTTACACAAATTGTAATTAGATGTTCTGACCAATGTGGCCCAGCACCATTTCTTGTCAAGCCCATGTAACACTAGCCCCGGCCAGTGTTAAAAGATTAACATGTTCATTGGATTAACAATCCATATTATAAATGAATGAAGGATCTAGTAATTTCATTCCAATAACACAAAAGTAAAATTCATTCTAGTGTTAAAAAAAACAATAGAATAATGTACACTAATGTGTACTGTAAAGCGATTTGAGTGGTGATCAAGATTAGAAAAGCACTATATAAATAAATACAGTTCATTTACCATTTACAATATAATGTATATTTTTTTCTTTTTTCTTCCCTGTTTGGTCATTTCTTGGCACCAAAGAAACATGTTTGTACCAGTGATGGAATAGATCCTTGGTTTAGGCACACACACACTGACATCTCCAAAATCAAAAACAGAAATGTATACAGTGAGAAATGAAACTGAGTACATCTTGAGACTTTTACCAACACAGTTTTTCAATCGCTTATGCATTTGTTGGCTCATTGTCAACATATGACAAAATACACATAAGATAGGGTTAGGGTCACTTTGGAGTCAAAGGGAAACTCTGCAGGAATCAAGCAATCTTTTTTTCAAAATGGGATTTCTGTAACAAATTGATAAAAACATGCACCATTTGTATTACTCTTTCAAAGCAGCAACACACAATGTGCTTTGTACAGAACACTGTTGTCTTTAGTAATTCATGTACCCTTTTTTATTTTCTCAAACAAGCTTATGTGAATTAAGAAAATAAATGCTTCAGAAATCAGTTTAAATGGTAAATGGTTTTGTATTTATATCGCGCTTTTCTAGTCTTGATGACCACTCAAAGCACTTTACAGTACAGCTTTACATTCACCCAATCACACACACATTCATACAGTGCATCTATTAGCAGCACTTTGTTGTTCTATGGGGGACAATTCAGGGTTCAGCATCTTGCCAAGGACACTTCGGCATGCAGATGGGGAAGACTGGGGATCGAACTGCCGACCTTCAGATTGGAGGATGACCACTCTACCCCTCAGCCACAGTTTACAGTAACAAAAGAAAAGTACAATTACAGTTTACGCCATCAGTCTATCGATACAGTATGTTACTGCACTATAAACTCATAACAAAAAAATAGTGAATACAGAGAAATCACAATGCAGTGGTAAAAAAATAGGGATCGCAGGGGATACAATGGAAGGTTTATTGATTCGGACTTTGGTTGGGTTCTGGCCACATAACGTTATCCACATCACAAGCAATGTCTTCATGGGCAAGTAATTTGGAAATATTCTTTCCAACCATGGACTAGTTCCACCTGAATGTTTCTTCATGTTTATCCCATTGCTTTTAGGCATGCAGGGTGGTTGGCAGTTGCAAATTTTCCATACAAAATACATTGATACTACTGCTGTGGATAATACAGTGAGTGAGAGTGAGTACGATAGAGAGAACGGAGCCTAAAATAAAAATAAATCTAATTCAAAGGTGGAGGCAAAACAATTATCGCTTCACACTAAATGTGAGGGAACTTGTTATATCGCCTGTATGTATATTAATCACCCAAAACTGCAGGATTATTAAATTCAGAGCAGCTGTGATCTCCCCAATCTATAAAATGTAACAGAATTATATTTCTATACTTGTGTTTGTACTGGGGTGGTTTGGTTCCATCGGGTCAATCTGTGTGATACTGGACTCAGTTCAGCACAAAGATCCCAGATCTATAGAATCTATATCAGCTGATCAGTCATCGCTGAACCCTTGTTTCCTCCTCATTCTTCCATGCACATGCATCCATCACGCAGCATTACGCCTGAGTGTCACCAAAGTATTTATATATTTAGAGCAATCCATTACTTCACACATCAGTGGATCCTAACCTCCACTCTGGGATATTATTTGGAAATAGAAGTTTGAAAGTGAGGAGTATTTCTTTTTTTTGTGAGTGATCTCCAGTGAGCTCTGTGTGCCTGATGGCACAGTCACGTTCACTGCAGCAACTTCACACACTCATCCTTAATGATACACGCACAGTGTAAACTATCAAAAACTATTAATGACTCGACTCTGCAACTCTGCTGTTTAATGGTATCTGAACGTAACATGCTGTTTTGTATCTTATATTTCAATTATAGTTCATATGGGACAGATATGTCGCGCCTGCGCACAACAAATGCTGTTTGTTTTAAAGTTAATGATGAAGTGGATCAATATTCTGCTTTAGTTCACCACCTCACGTCTGCATCGCCACTTTCCCATTTCCAAAAATGTTCGTACTCATTGCGTTGAAATGCGCACATTCTCCTGTCAAGTTTTTGGTATAAATCCCAACATTTGCGTGAGAAGTGGCATATGCAAATTTCAGGCCCCATTTTGTGCACACGCAACGGTTAAAAATGAGGCCCCAGGACACTCTAAAACAGAAAATGTATACATTAGACCGTAAATATTGTCAGTCAAAACACATGACTCCAATGTATAATGTCTACATTTTTCACACAAGGACAGGTGTTAGGCTTGTATCAGGTCAGACACATTCAGTCAAAACTACAAGCTAAAGTACAAAAACATCAAGCCCCCACCCTCCACCCCAGGTAGCGCATGCTTGGTCACATATATGCTTTGTCTGAATGTGTAGTGCCGATGGGACACAATCTATTGCCATTTCTGTATTAAAGTATACGGATTACATTGACTCGCACCTCGTCACAGTGAGGATGTTTGAATCTAATGATGGTCCTCTCAAATGGAACTCTGTTTGGCTGCTTTAGTGTAACGCAAGATGAAGCAGAGGGTTGAAATCATGACACGGTTGATATTGTGGAATGTGGTTTGATCTGCAATGATTTGCTCCTGTAGTTGACGTAGGCAGATAGTGTTGTTATCTCCCACTGCATTGTAATGGTTAGTTCTTATACACACTGTACTGCCATACTGTACACTGTAACATCCAAACTTTACTATTGCACATATATTTCATTTGTTTTGTTCACTGAGTGACATAGACCTAAAACTGTACAGTAGGGCTACCTTGTATTGTACTGTGATGCAGAATGATGTACATAGGTACAGTCTAGTACATAAAGTTTATGTGTTTGTATTATGGTTCCTACCATGTAGTGACTCAGGTCAACGTGGGGACCCACTTTATCTGAAATATGTCTCTGTCTATTGCTTGGTACCCTGTGGCAATTGACGATGCCATCGGGGTCTCCCACACACAGCCAGAGACAAAGGTGTTGCTTTTCAGCATACTTTTAATTAACTCCGAAATGCACTCACAACAGTCAACCCAAATACTCCAGCAGTTTCTGCTGAATGTCGGGCTTTGCAGCTCTTCCCATGTGTGTCCCCCCCTCTGGCAGCTCAGCTGCTGCCTTTTGAATCCAGGGAGAGTTGATTGGCCAACTAGTCTCAACTGTGCCAATCCCCTCTCCCTGGTTCACCGAGAGAAGCTCACTGAGCCACCTCCATATCCCCTTCTTGTCCCACATGTCTATATATTCCGTCTGTCGCTTTCTTTGTCTTCATCTTGCTCTCACTACATGTGGCAAGTTCTTAGAAAAGATGTGAGTTTATCTAAGATCTTTTTTGAAGTGTTAAAGCTCAAAATGATTATTTCAGGTGTCTGTGTGTGTGTGGTGTTGACAATTACCAGCTATGTTTTGCATTCTGGAAGGAAGATTTTTATATACATATTTTAAAGGGTTTTCTTTGTTGAACGATGTGTCTGAAGCAATAAACCGTGTGTAGTATTTTGCAACAAGTTTGTTGAAAAATTGCAAAAGAAAGTGAAAAGGAGCAAATGTGTCAATACTTTTGGTACCTTTGTTTAAGGCATGATCACAATAAGTGTTGATGCTTTCGTCCAAGCATTCATATTCAGTTTGTAAGCAATTAGCAAAAACTGTGATATCATCCAAAAAGTGTAATCCTGTCATCAAGAGTAGTACCTGTAGTCTATGAATTAATGGCACGGCCACACATTTGTGAAGATAGCACTGGCAAACCTAACACTGGCCTGCAGTAGAGCTCATTGCCATTACCTTGGTGAGCAAATGTATCATGAACCGCGGCAAAGACTTCTGGTATGTTTCATGCAAAAAAATATTCTGGGTGTGTCACAGTCTAGATTTGAAATGTCATTCAGCAATTCTCAAACAGATATTAATTAAACAGTTGTAGTCAATAATTTATTATAACAACCACTCCAGACAATTACATACTGTTGATGCCAAGATTCTGCCACGTCTCCAAGAAACAACATTCATATATTACTAAATCGGAATAAACATAATCTTTGTTTGGATTATTTTCAGAAAAACTTTTTTTAAAGAATGGAGTGCTGCATTTATGAATTTCACAAGCTTTCGTAGATGTGGGGGTGGTTAAGGTTGGTGAGGAATGTACAGACTGTCTCACCAGAGGTCAGTGTTCACATGACTCCTTCAACAGGTTCAACAAAAACACTTTGGATAAAGTCAGTAAATGATGGTTGTTTTACTTAAATTTAAATAAACTGGTTGTGTCTGAAGTCACTATGAACCTTCTGTATTAAATCCGACTTTTCACTAACCTTAAAGTACTGTGAGAACAGAACCAAATAATAATGTTGGATTCAATACAAGTGGATGTTGTATTGCAAGATCTTACATGTATCAATATATTTGCGACTTGCCAAATACATACAACCTTTCCTCATTGCACTTAATTACACATAAAATAAATTACACTAAAATAATTTTAATATGTTTCCTAAATAAACATTTGCAAATTTGCAAATTAACTGTTCGTAGAAAAGGTGACAGCACTGTATTTTTTGTACGTTGAGAACTTTTTAAGATCGTTATTTTGGATGGGTTATCTTACGTGTGAACCTGAACTTTTAAGTACAGGCTCATTTGTGAATCTCAATCTTAATGTCTCATAATTTAGAGAGAAATGGAAATGCTATTTGCTGCCTGATCTTCCTGGGAATGGGTATGTAAATAATATTTCAAGGACATGCTTTAGGAGCTACTTCCCAAGTGCTATTCAGTTTCCCCCATCTCTGTCCGATCAATGCTATCAAAAATGTTGCCAGTTCTGTTTATTCTGCAGACAGACCAACTTTTCCAGAAGTCTACCATGGAACAAATACTCCCTGTCTCTCTTTCCATTCCCTTCGCCTCTCAAGGACAGAACAGAGAGGAGTAGATACCGCACTGCAACCTGATCTATATTCTGGACAGGCAGTGCACTATATAAAGAAAGTGATGGGCCTTTGTAAGTCTACCTGCCTCACTTTCCACCAAAACTTCCTGAAGCCTTTCTTCACAAGCGAGTGTCCGATAAGGTTGGCTGTTGGGATAGGTGTACCAACACTGCTGTCTCCTCCGAATGTCTCCTCAGTCATTCAAAGGCTGTACTCACTGCTCCTGTCCCTCTACTTCTCTATCTACCCAATTGATATTGCAATACATTTTCTTGAAGCAAACTTGTTTGATATTATCATGTGTAATACCAGATGGCACATGTTGAAAATGTAACCAAGATTTTAATGCCACATTCATAGCACACTGTGCAGCACAAGAGAAGCAAGTTTCTGAGGAGAGAGTCTTGTTTTTTAAAACTTTTTTAAACTCGTCTACATTACGATGAGTTGCACTTAGGAAGAGGAGTGTGGGAAGGAGGATCTTAACAAATGTGTGTGATTAGTATAGAAATAATATACATGATCAAATACATCAAAATAAGTTGTGTTGGCACTGTCAGTCTTCCTGGTTAAAGGATTCTATTTTTTGAATATGGGCCATGCCAATAAGATTTGATTGAGTTATTGAATTGAGGCAAAACGTCAACACTTTACACCTTCAAACACATGTAGTGGAAAATTGTACTGACCAGTGTCTAAGGTAGTGGAAATCCCCTGACCAGGTGTCTCACTACTGTGACCTTGATAAACAGGGTGTATGCCCTTATTTGGTGATGTTTTCTTCCAACTGGTACAGCGGACGGACAGACACAGACAATGATCTCATGTCTTTCATGTCTTTTTTTCATATTATGTTTTATGAAACGCCTCTTTGTATAAGTTCTGGCTTTTGTGAACTTGCGGCCAGTTCCATTTTGAGCACCCGCGATTGTTGTGTAATTTCTGCAGAGTTAACTATTAAAAAGACTCAAAGGCAACTCCAGTCAGAGAATTTCATTATTTCAAATCTCAAGATGAATTTCCATCACACACATTATCACAATCAATTGTTGAACCTTCTTGTGATATTGAGAGGTGGGGGGTGGGGTGGGGGTTCTTAAAGCCTAAGGAATAACTAAGCACATGACCCCATCATGTTTGATTAAACAAATAAAAAAGAATGCAGCCAGACCAGTTGTTTCCCATTTATTATAGTTGATAATAAATTATTGCTAAATAGCATATATGGATGGATAGATGTACTTTATTTACTTAATTCCTGTGTGACAGCAGTAAGGTAACAGGGCACTTAACACATTAAACTAGATGTGCAAGTAGATGGCTAAATTATACTAAATATGACAATGTAAGACATGTAAAGAGTATTTCAGACAGGGACGTTTGCTAAACATTTCTATGAAAATAGCGGCAAAAATAAACCTGTCTGTCTTTATCCTTACGATAGTTCAAATATTTTGATAAGAATAAGAAGGAGTAAAGAAATAAGGCTCTCCTCCCTCTGCCATTTTTCTTCCTGTCAAGGGTGCTAGTGCAATGCACGATGGTATATATTGCTTGGTTAGTGACCATCAGTTATACACAGCTTTTCACGATGCTCTGTGGGATGCAATGACTCCACTATATAGGGTATAAAAAAATCACTAAACATTTGGACTGCACCCAAAAATGGCAAATTCACTATATTCTGCACTATTTAGTCATTAGTGAGTGATTTGGGATACAGCCAAATTATGTAATTTCAATGTAAATCAGGAAATAATAAACTCATTCCAAACAACAGAAATATAAGTTTAAAGTCTATAAAAGAGCTTAAAAAAAACAACTACATCTAAAGTCCTGAATATTGAAAGATCCTAACACTGTCAATTTTACTGTAACCCATCTGCACGGTGTGTCGAGCCCACTTTGGTATCTTTGTGGACAGGCCTGTCTGGTGGGTCTGCTGTGCACTTGAAGAGTGTGTTGAATCAGAAAGAATACATTATCATAAATTATACACTGCCAATCACAGTCATGGCTGTTATTGTCTTTTAACATTGTCCATTATGATGTTCTCTCCCCATTGTAATGGTAGGGGGAACCCATGCTTTGCTCTGAGAAAACAGTTTGTCTATTTGAATACATTCCAAAAATTCTAACAACTGAAATGTCAACAACAATAATAATTACCCTAACCCTGATACTCCAAATAGCAGTGGTGATTCAACATCAGTTCATAAGGCCACAACATAAGCCTCAAGGCCAGACTCTGCAGTGTGCCACTCTGGTGGCTCTGAAAGCCCAAGTGCCGACCATGTAATCCTGTTAGAGATTGGGATGTGATTTATGATCTTTAGGGGATGTCATGCCTTTCTCTTCCTCTCCCATTTTTCTGTCCTCTGTATGCAACACTGATATAATCTCACACTCTAAGACTCTTCACTAATATGCAGTGTGAAATCCAGCCATGTTCAGTGGGATTCCACACACTGTGAGGAGAGGGAGCGGGAGTTATGGTGGGAAAAAAGCAGTTTACTCTTGGCCTCAGCAAATGTTTCAAGCTAGACCTCATTAATTAGGAGCACATGCAAACAGTGTCCCATATAACACACAATTGTAATAAATTTTATGATGAACTAATTTGATAAGATGCTTTATAGCACTTACTTTAACACTTGTAGATCATTTGCAGTTCTAGCCCCCCTACCCCGAAAAAAACCTTGATGTCTTTTAGCTAAAGTCTATAATCACAATCTTCACGCATAAAAAGGACTGTAAACATGAAATCACATGGCCTGACTGATTCCACAAATTTGGAGATGTCATCCTTCATCAGGAAACCAAGGACCGTACAGGGAAGATCCATACAGTTGGTATGGATCTTCCCTGCTCTGAGCATATCTCAGAAATATATCTCAATCAACATCACATTAAAAATTTAGGGGCAGGTAGATGGTGTTAAAGGTGATTGGCTGCCTTGAAAAAGAAAAGAAAATGAGATTAATTGATTCACTCTTTCAAATTTGGCCTGTTGTTGATTAATGAATAAAAAGTCCTGTTCATGCTCAGTAATAATAGGTGTGTTTGAATTTATGTGGCTCTGCGCATGACCAACACGTGAGGTATGCTGGTCTTAACAAAATGCCAGTGGTTAGAATTTTTGGCTGACTTTCTCCAGCCGTGCAGAATGCCATCATGTCACATGACCTTAAAACACTGTGGGAACGAGCTGTCTGCAGTCAGACCACGCACCTCCAGCTGCAGTACCTGTAAACTACCTCTGTGCTCCCTGATTGGATTAAGGCTTCACTTATACACATGCCGAGTCTTATGGTTTTATGAAGAAGAGGTCTGCTGTTTATTTCTCTCGAAAAAAGATGAGATGCAGCCTATTTGATTTCATTCTGACAGATAGTCGGGCCATGTAATTACATATAGCCAATTTACAGCATAGTTTTAATTTGCAGCACCTGTATAAAAGTTTAATTCAGCAGTTTGATGTTGTAAAATAAGTAATGCTTTTGTATTATTATCCTTTAGATTTATTTGTTACAAATGTTTTCATTGATTTTTGTTGACAGTATTCTTAACTCTTCAGTTCTCATAGAAACCATGTCCTCTCTCCAACATGTTCTTTGGACAAATATTGCAATAGTGTGCCTTTTCACTTATATATCTGAACCCGGCACTCTGTATGTTTTCAGGAAACAGATCTTTGATTTAGTTAAAATGTAAAAAAAACACTACAAGAAGTAGAAAGTACCGTATGTTTACTCCACCCCTGCACCCGGGAGATCACATCGGCTGATCAAATCAGACACAATCAGACCAAGTCCATCTCAAAGGCACCTATTGATACAACATTGATTTCAGATTACTTTTGACCATCCCTGAGAATAAGCCTTTACCATCATGTGTAACTGTTTAACTATTTAATGTAATTTTGAATCTAGGTTTATTGATGAAGAAAAAAAATATACAAGTTGTAATGTCACTTCATGAGTGCTATGCTCAAAATGGCATTTTAAGTTTCAACCACAGTCAACATTTATTATAAAGATGCTTAGATCATCAGAGACAGTGAGAGATTTAAATGGCAGCCATTTTTCAGTATTTCATTAATTGCCATGACTTTTGATCAAACTAGTTTTACGCTGTAGTAGTTGTTACTCGGTGTAAATTTGTCTCCATGTCTGTACCTATTACAACATTTAGACCAGTGAAGGAATCCACACAGGAAGTAAAGAAATCACTTTGCTCCCACTTTAAGATGTGTGGTTTGCTGTGCTCCTCAACAGGTCTCCCAGGCTGCTGTGCCTGTCTGCTGCTAATGTGCTTTTAGACAGTTAGTCAGTGAATGGCCTCTAATTTCTGCCCAATGGATCCTCAAGTCTTAACAGAATTGTATTACCTGTCTGTCCAGTTTGAAGCCCAAAGCGATTTTCCTCTAATGAAGAACAGTTGAGAAGCAATCTAACCCGGGAGTAGGATAGCTCTGTCCCCCTGCAATATCCAATTTGCACCGGATTCATCTCAATGCAGTAGCCCTTGTAGCTCCAGATTAGTGAATATCTGCAAAAGCAGGGTCTTAAAGTCCCAGACAACGCTGATTGATTGAGCTTAGGTCAGGTACACGTCTGCAGAGAAGAAATCCCACTTATTGGCTGTTTTATAGCTCGTCCCCTTGTTATCTCTTGACTTTTTCAAGAATGCAGCACAGAGTGGTTTCAGTGGGAAGAGAACGTTGTCTGTAGCTCTCCCTCAGGCACTGACTGACTGACCAAACTCTCTAGTTGTGTTGATAGACTGACCTAAGGTGGGCCACCGAGGGCCAAGGTCATCATGTTGATGGAGCAGGTTACATTATGGAGACAGCAGAGAAAACAAGCATCTTTTATCTTGTGAAGATGAAGCACTGTTGACACGGTATGGAAGCCAACCCTGATGCTGATTTATAGCATTAATGAAGAATGTTTACGCAAAGCTGTTCTGATTTTCATTTGAAAATGTTTTTTTGTTCCATTTTCACTATTATACTGTATGTTTACGTGTTGGTGACAGGTTAAGTGTCTGTTCCACTATGGCTGCCCTTTACGAGTCCTTCTGATTCCTCCCTGTTTGCATTCAACAAAGTGCTGCTCGGGCTGCAGACTGTAATAAGAGACATCCATCTCTGGGCTCCAAAGGCTTTTCCGGCCAAGACTTACCAGACACCCACCACTGAGTGTATCAGGTTTGCTGATGAATGCAATCTACATGAAATTAGTATTACTAACGATACAAATAATATAATAACTGGCTTTTGTTGCTTTGTGTTTTACTTCTTTGGGCTAAGTCTATAGTTAAAACATCAACACATACCAACTCCTACTCTTTGGTGCTTAGTGATTCTGTGTCCTTACATCAGCGTGTCACCGGATTCTTCTGTTTGAGCTCACCCTTGTAGTCTAATATAGCGGTGATGGCTTCTCTCTCTCCCTCTTGCTCCCCTGCTCTCGCTTGCTCCAAGTGTCTCATGTTTACTTACTCCTCTGCCTCCTTTAACAGTAGTGGATGTAATAAATGTAGTGTGTTGGTAGCGATGGAGGCGAGGCTTAGTGACTTAGAAGCTCAGCTCCGCTGCTTAGAACCTCCGTTAACTGTAGTTAACCAGTCCCCGCTAGCCGCCGTGGAGCCACCAAGCTTAGTTTCCGCTAGCAGTCCCTCGACTTGTCCCGTGCAGCTGGGAGCCCAGGGCGGCTGGGTGACTGTCCGGAGGGGGCATAGTGCTATCCTTAAAAAGCCCACGATTAAAAACCCACCAGCTCACGTTTCAAATAGATTTTCTCCACTCAGCGACGCACCCGCTGAGAAGCAAATTCTGGTCATTGGCGACTCAGTTCTGAGAAACGTGAGGTTAGCGACACCAGCGACCATAGTCAATTGCATTCCAGGGGCAAAAGCCGGCGACATCGAATCTAAACTGAAGCTGCTGGTGTGGTATATTCAGCTAACTGAAATCGTTTTGACATGGGGGTAAAGCATAATGATCGGTTTAAAATTAGGGGGCCCTTGTTCCTGGACTCTCGGACTTCCTGGGTGCAATTCCAGATGTTACTCGTTAAGTTCTTTCCCACTGGAAATGCTCAATGGAGGGGTTCACAGTCCTATGTACAAAGCATGTCTTTGACTAGAGGCCCCTGTGTGTGATGTCATTATATCTCAAGTCTTTGGCGTGAACATCTTCCCTATAAGAATGCTTGTCCGGCACCGGCGAGGCAGACTTCTGCATTGGCTGAGAACGTCTCCGGGTATACCATGGTACCTGTCCTGACCTGTAACTTCTGTGTAATAAACCTTATTATACAAGCAAGAACGGTGTCCGCGAAGATCACTGCTGCCTAAAGATACAACACTGGCTAAAACTAAACTTAAATACAGTAAGATCGTAATTCACGTCGGCAGCAACGACTCCCGGCTTCGCATGTTGGAAGTCACTAAAGTTAATGTTGAGTCGGTGTGCGATTTTGCAAAAATGATGTCGGACACAGTAATTTTCTCTGGCCCTCTCCCTAACACAACAGGTGATGACATGTTTAGCCGCATGTTGTCTTTTAACCGCTGGCTGACGAGGTGGTGTCCTGTAAATGATGTGGGCTTTGTAGATAATTGGCAAACTTTTTGGAGGTTAGGAGAGGTTAGGAGAGATGTCTCTTATCTAGGAATATTACCCAGTCTATTAAATGACAACCCAGAGTTGGGATCAGGAAGCAGAGCTGCATTGCTAAACACTTCTCTGCGCACCCTCTGGATCAGTCACACAACCACAAACCCATAGAGATTGTGTCTGTCCACCGTTCCATTAAATTATTTAAATCAAACAATAACAGAGGGAGAATTCCAATTGGTTTCAGTCAGTGTGTACACCAACCTACTCATTGTTGTAACCAAACACTTCACCTTATATTATCATACGGTGTCAAAATTGAACATCTAATGGTACTTCCAAGCAATCCAATTCTATCAGACCATAATTTAATAACCGTTGATTTTTCAATATCAGAATATATGCCACTAATAATGAACTAATTTTCTAGATGTTTACCTGATAGTGCTGTAGCTAAATTTAAGGAAATAATTCTGATTATATTTAAACTCAATAGCGCCTCTAAAAAAGAAACATATCAAGAAAACTAGAAAGGAAGTGGCGCTCCAGCAACCATGTTGAATATCTCCTAGACTGGAAGAGTAGTGTTGAAGCATATAAGAAGGCCCTCCACAAAGCAAGAACTATTCAAAACTAATTGAAGAGAATAAAAACAACCCCAGGTTTCTTTTCAGCACTGTAGCCAGGCTGACAGAGAGTCACACATCCACCGAACCCAGTATTCCTCGATCCCTGAATAGCAATATCTTTATGAATTTCTTTAATGATAAAATTCTAACTATTAGAAATCAAATCAAACATCTCCTGCCCTCAATTGGCACTAATACCCTACCAAGAACAGAAATATCAGAAACGGCTACCAATTATTTAGACAGCTTCTCTCTGATCACCCTTGATCAGCTGACCAAACTAATCTCATGTTCTAAACCAACAACTTGTATCTTAGATCCCATTCCTACAAAATTACTTAAAGAAATCCTGCCCCTAATTGATAGCACGTTACTGAACACAATAAATCTGTCATCATCAGGATATGTACCACAGTCTTTTAAAATAACTGTAATCAAACCCCTTCTCAAAAAAACCACCCTAGACCCAAAGGTTTTAGCCAATTACAGACCAATATCTAACCTCCCCTTCCTGTCTAAAATCCTAGAAAAAGTTGTAGCCAATCAGCTGTGTGAGTTTCTCCATGAAAATAATATATATGAAGACTTTCAGTCGGGGTTTAGAGCCAATCATAGCACAGAGACAGCCTTGGCAAAAGTCACTAATGACCTTCTAATAGCTTCAGATCAGGGATTTGTGTCTGTCCTCGTTCTGTTAGATCTTAGTGCAGCATTCGACACAATTGACCATAACATTTTATTACAGAGACTAGAACAGTTCATTAGCATTAAAGGAACCGCCCTAAACTGGTTTAAATCCTATTTCTCTGATCGCTCCCAATTCGTGCAAATTAATGATGAGTCACCTGTGCGCACCAAAGTTAACCATGGTGTTCCACAGGGCTCTGTGCTCGGCCCAATTTTATTCTCATTGTATATGCTTCCACTCGGAAACATTATCAGGACACACTCGGCCAATTTCCACTGCTATGCAGATGACACCCAGTTCTACTTGTCAATCAAACCTGAACAAAGTAATCAAATAACTAAACTCCAAGCATGTCTCAAGGACATAAAAACCTGGATGACCCGCAATTTTCTCTTATTAAACTCAGATAAAACAGAGGTTCTAATACTTGGCTCAAAACACCTTAGAGCTACATTATCTAATGATATAGCTGCACTAGACGACATTGCCCTTGCTTCCAATGAAACAGTCAGGAACTTGGGAGTGATCTTCGATCCTGATTTATCCTTTAATTCACACTTAAAACTAATTTCTAGAACCGCCTTTTTCCACTTGCGTAATATCTCCAAAATCAGACATGTCCTTTCTCAAAAGGATGCAGAAAAACTAGTCCACACCTTTGTTCCAGACTGGATTATTGTAATTCATTACTATCAGACTCCAGCAGTAAGTCGTTAAAGACCCTGCAGCTTGTCCAAAATGCTGCAGCACGTGTCCTGACAAGAACCAAGAAAAGAGACCACATTTCTCCAATATTAGCTTCGCTACACTGGCTTCCGGTTAAATCTAGAATAGAATTTAAAATTCTCCTCCTCACCTTCAAGACCCTTAATAATATGACACCATTATACCTCAAAGAGCTGATGGTACCTTATTAACCCACTAGAGCACTGCGCTCCCAGAATTCAGGCTTACTTGTCGTCCCTAAAGTCTCTAAAAGTAGAGTAGGAGCCAGAGCTTTCAGCTACCAAGCTCCTCTCCTATGGAATCATCTCCCACTTTCAGTTCGGGAGGCAGACACCACCTGTACGTTTAAGAGTAGGCTTAAAACCTTCCTTTTTGATAAAGCTTATAGTTAGAGCTGGTACAGGCTTGTCTTAGACCTGCTCTTAGTTATGGTGCTATAAGTCTAAAAGGTCGGGGGACACATGACACACGGAGCTTCTCTTTCCAGCTTCTCCTTCCTCTTCTCAATCGTTATCACATCAAAGTAATTCATATCTCATCAATACATGTTACTGACTTGACTTCTTCCCCGGATTCCCTTTGCCTTATCGTCCGCAGATCCAGGGCCGCGGCCACATCGTGGATTATGATCTGTGGATCGCGTATCAGAGATCATGATAATGGCGGGTCCTGTATCTAGCTGGCTGATTGTGATAATAATGGCGGATTCTGTATCGTGCTGGCATCTGATAATGGTGGTGGACCACGATCGAGGTGGCAGCTGATGATGGATCCTGATGGCGGCAGTGAACAATGACTGTGGACTATAGTGGCATCCGATCGTGATGGTGGATCATGATCGTGGTGGCTGGTGACCATGGACTATGATTACAACAAGACTGCTTGATATACAATATTTCTCCTCAGATACTCGACCATTACTGACAATAATCCATCAATGCATTGACCTTCCATTATGCTACAAAGTGTTTATTCTAAATCAATGCTGCAAATACCTGTATCTTTCTCATGTTCTCCATTATATGTGGCATCTACGTATTGCACTTCTGTCCATCCAGGGAGACGGATCCCTTACATGTGGCTCTCTCTGAGGTTTCTACCTTCTTTTTACCCTGTTAAAAGTTTTTTTTTTTTAGTTTTTCCTTACTCTTGTTGAGGGTTAAGGGCAGAGGATGTCACACCTTGTTAAAGCCCTATGAGACAAATTGTGATTTGTGAATATGGGCTGTACAAATATGATTGATTGATTAGTATTGATGTTTATTATTTAGGGCAAAGTGAGCGCAGGTCAGCAGGGATGTGGAGGGAGCACACCCAGACAGGAGACTCTGACAACTGGTGCTTCTGCCCTGATCCTGAAGCAGCGGCGCCTTTTGCATTGCCAGTTCGTCGTGGAAACCAGTTCTTGTGAATTATGTAAACAAACAAATGGCTGTCATTTAGTTGTGTTGGGAGAAAGCAAAGCACAGGGCTTTTCTATATATATATACTCTCCTTAGGGCAACAGGATGCTCTTTTCCAGTGCACCTGGTGTATTTTGTATCACATTTTCACCAATTGCAACCCGGTGGACAGACAAGTTATCTGATGAGATTTTGCAGCTGTGTATGTGTACATAACATGGATGGTTACATTTCCATGCAGACGTATAATTTTCAATATCCAGTAAAGGGTGGTTCCAGGCTAAGAATTATTTTGTGTCAGCTTTGGCTGTCGTATTACATTTATATGTACTATCAAGCAACACTTAACTGAACTTACAGATTATTGAATGGGGTTTTATTGGGACATTCAGGGTGACAGCAGTGTCAAACCAACCCAAATTATCCCTTCAAGCTAACGCGACTACAATAAGGGCAAATTAGTAATGTGCAACAACTTTTTTTGTAAACACTTGATATCCAATAAAAAGTAGAGACTATATCCGACTAAGTTCAATTCAATTCAGTTTTTTTTGTACAGCACCAAATCATGATCTCAAGGCACTTTACAAGGTCAAGTTGTTGTGAGCTGTAATTTGCCACTTCTAAGCAGTAACTAATGCTATTTTAGATCTTGATTGGCAGGACTGTTGCCTCCATCTCACTCAAACTCACCCTGGATCCAGGTCTGCAGCTGCACTTGCTGCAGACATTTTACGAAATGGACAGAACAACCTGAGGTCGTGGAATTATTTTAACCCAGAGAGCAGCATGACAGTGAGGAGCATGTTATTCTGCAGCTACTTCTAGACACTGGCCAAAAAAAGAACAAATGACTTGAAGAATATCTTTCCTCTGAGGGGTCACTGACTGATGATTTAAATTTTCCACTTTCAGGACCATTTCAACTTTTATGAAACTAATGTGGTGCAAATCCCCAGCCCCCTCTGGCACAGCAATAGGGAAGACTTTCAATTTCTACCCGTTTTGCATGGTGATTCTGCATTGCTGTATCTTGACATTGTAGGCCATTGAAGATCAAATAAGTTCTGGAAAATGTAGCCGGCAAATGAGGCCCCTCCAATTACCTGTCTAATTAAAAGCCAAAAGCAGTAGTGTGAGCCAGCAGAGTCGCTCGTAGGAGGTCCTGAGGGAGTTGTAACTTTGCAGTTGTGTCTCTCACTTTCATCCTTCTCTCTTTTAGTGGACCAATGCTGAATTTTGCCCCGCAGCATAAATATCAGATCTGAGGCATGGCGCCCAGTGACACAGGAGGGAGGAAGGGAAAAAAATACACATGACTCACAGATCAGTACACAAAGACAGCATAAAAGCTCAAACTTTGCTTGGTTTTAATTGTGTATCTTTCATGGCTTGTGTGACTGGTGGAACTGATTTGATCTTTCTGTCTGAGATTTAGCTCTGTAGGAGGAGTGCGCTGTCACTACTTCACCAGCCAACAAGGTGCTCCAGGAGCATAGAATCAAATGTGAACAAACAACTCGGCAGCACTAGCTGAGACTGGAAGAAATATCTTTATTCCACCAACTTGTTTCAAATATGTTTCACAACAGTACACAACAGATTAAATCAAAGATAAAGGTACAAAATACCATGACAAAAATAAGAACAGAACTGCATGGTGATAGAAAACAGTTGAGGGGATTCGATTTATTATTTATCTAGAGCCTTCCACCTTCAACCGCAGATACTCTGCATTGTACAACATGCAACATCAATAAAGTCTAGAACAGGGGTTGGAAAGAAAGTTTGGCTGTGGGACAAACTTTTCCTCAGCCTTTAGTTGACCAAAAAATAATCAAAGGTTAATTCAAGAAATTGAATTTGAAAATTTACTTGGAATTTGCAATGAAAACATAATGAAGTAATCCACTATCATCATTGTGTTGTGCAGTCACAAACAAAAGGACTCATGGTTAACAAGGGAGGTCAGGTTCTGTGTTAAACAGCACTACCGAGGTGGTTAAGACGTTGGTCTGTTGAGTTGATGCTAACTTAATTGGAGTATGTTGGCATGCGTGTCCACGCACATTTAAGGAGTGTTTTCAGCAGCGCAAGCAGAGAGTTCCTGAGTAATGAACTGTGCACTGTGCAACACAGAGGAAGAGTGCACATTGAGTTTTAAAAACTCACGTTAATGTTTACATCTAAAACTGTGGCAGTGAACAAAGCCAGGGAGGCCTATTGACAACAATTTAGTATATAACAAAGTACTGTAGAATCTTAATTTGTGTGATTATTGACATGAAAGTGCATGTATAATATGTGACAACAATAAGAATGCCTGCATTACAGACACAAAGGAATACAATATATCAGAGGAAGATTAATAAATTTGTTAACCTCCTGAATGTACTGAATCTAGTTCAGGTAGTTTAAAGGTGACTTGGTCTCATGGCTAGTGTGCACATTCAAACACTTGCATCCAAGAGCCATTTAACCATTTGTTCAGTTCACAGATGGATGGAAGAATATATGAATAAATGTAGGAGGGATGAAAGGATTGATGGATAGATGTTGAATGGATGGCTGGATAATGAATGGATGATTTTTCTGAATAAGTAACACCATAAATGATCATATGTGCAAAATAATAAAATGAATGAAATATACATTAGTAACAAAGTATGCACAGAGCATCTGGAGCATCTTCCTCTCATATACACCACCACCTTATTAGAAACAAGTTAAAAAACGTATAGTGGGTGCATAATAAATGAACATAATACAAATGATACCAAAATTTATTAGAAAACAATTGGCACAATAAGATCAAACAAACCTACTAGTGCATGGCCGCATGGTCTAAAACAAAAACATTTGGGTGGATACATCCAGACCTTAATAAAATCTCCCCTGTGCAAAGAAAGGTAAATCCCTGCTCCAACCCTGATCTCACAAATGGGCCTTGATTCTGGCTTTAAATTCATTAAGAATCAGGCTCTGGAAACACACACAATACCAGTTACTTGCATACATTTGGTATTAGCTTGGCACTGCAGATGGGAATATAAAAATGTACAATAAACTGGGCACAAACAGAGGCTGTCCTGTAATAAATTGCAAATTAAGAAAAGTAAATCATTATATAAGTTTAGAACTGCCCTTAAGAAGACTACAGGCCTTACATAGCAGAGCTGACCTAAAAGACAAGATTTATGTATTTCATAAAACCTGGCATAAATCCAGGGTTTCACTTACTTACTCACTGTAAGGGTGCATCAGTTACATCAATCATGCATTCGTCAAATACTTATGGATTACTTTATTTATCAATATCTCATAAATTGTCAAAAATAACATGAGTTCAAATGGACCATTTATGACCTCAAACACGAACAACACGAAAAGGCATGAACTAAGGCAAGCACATAAACATAAATTTGTGACGGTTCTGTACAAAGCTGGGACTCAGATGCAAAAGGAAGCACGGGAGACAAAAAATAAAGTTCAAAATAAAACTTTACTTTAATAATCCAGAGGTCATACACGGGGAGGCAGTCAGAGAAGCAACCAAGTCCATTCAGGGAAAAGGCACAAAATCCAAAGTCCGTAATCCAGGCAGATGTCACAACTTCAGCCAGCTCTTAACATTTTCATTGTCTGTTATCTTATTTTTTGCATGTACTAATTCTCGTGTCATTTCAGAAATCAGCCGCTCTGCATCACCTCGTCCCATGGATCCCATTACCTGCCCCACCCCCAGACGCACCTGCTTTCCATCAAGTCATTAGTCACCCAATATATCTATCAGCTCATTTCCTCTGTTCCCTGCTAGATCGTCTAGTGCGTTTCCCCTAGCCTTCCAGCGTTATCCCTTGATTAATTATTCTGCCTGATCTCCGTTCTGACCTGCCTTCTGTACCCTGGATTCCCGTTTTGCCTGCTCCCTATCGGATTTGTTCGCTTCATATGACTGTCTGCCTGGCTTTTCGACCCCGTCCGTTTTGCCTGCTCCCTACCAGATTCGTTTGCCTTCTCTGACTGTCTGCCTGGCTTTTGACCCCTGATCTTCCATTAAACAAGAACTGTTGCTATTCCAAAGATTGCTCAAGTGTCGTGCTTTTGGGTTCACGCTTGCCATTTTGCACACCCTGACAGCAGAGTCCAAAACCAGGCAAGCAAACACACAGAACTTAAGGCTTGAGCGCATGTGCACACGAAGGAGACGATGACAATCTGGCAGAGGGTGAGTGGAAACACAGGGTATAAACAGGGCAAGCTTAATTACAAACAAGGTACATGTGTGTGGGGAAACCAACAGGAAGTAAAACTAGACACAAGAACCCTGACAACAAAATAAAACAGGAAGTGAACACAAATAGAAACAGACTGAACAGATTATCACAGAATTACAATTTATAAAGCAGTATCACAATATTTTCTTTGTTCACAAAAACCACTACAGCTCATAATATTTATTAAAGCTCATGTGTTAATGTGTTTTTCATGTTTGTAGCTATTCAAATGAAGAGCTGAACAAGTTGATCTTTGCTATACTTTGTGGGTCAAACTATAACAATGTACATGAATTATCATCCATGAACTTGTACATGTAAATCTCTATGAACTATTAGCAGAATATAAAAGAGCATTATCTCATTATGTCATGCCAATACCTGATCAATGCCGATACCTGAACAATATATGAACTGATGCAAGAACTACTTTTCTACTTCTCAAGATTATTAGGCATCTTCACATTCTCTTCATTGTAGCCTGCAGGCAAATGGCCAGAACTAAAACTCTGACAATCACAAAACAAAGTGGATGAATTATTTCATCATTAATTTAGCATTAGCTTCTCATGTCTTCCTAGTTAATGCTGCAGTAACTCTATTTTCCCCCTTACTGGCTCTGCAGAGGGGTCACCAAGGGTGGGCCATTTGAACTGTTCTCGGAAATGTAAAGAAAGTCTTAGATCCAGAGATTTAGTAGTATAAATTTGAATAAATGAAACAGCATGAAATTACAACACTTTTACACAGAAAATAGTACAAATGTATTTGATTAATAAAAGATAAAGTATTTGATTAAAACTATTGGACAACAATGAGCGCCTCAACATGGCAGCTCAATCCTCACTTTGGTAAAAATATTCACCTAATACATAGTTTATGCAATGCAAGTGACGACAAGGCAATACACAGGCTAAATCAATATCACCCCTGACTGTTAAATAACACTCTCCACATCAAACTTGAATTCATGGAAGTTTAAAAATACTGCTCTCACCTCCATAGGCTCAAAATTGCAATGTGGCACTAGATTGACAATGAAACACCCATTAATGCACTTCCTCCCCAACCTCAACACACAGTATGTCACCAACTTGGCGACTTTCTCGCTAAATCTGGCAACTTTCCAAATCCTCTTGGTGACTTTTTTGTCAAAAGTGACTAGCGACAAATCTAGCGACTTTTTTTGGTGTTATTGGAGACTTTCCTGGTGTTTTGGAGACTCTAGCGTGAAAGCATGTATCGTTCTGCAGTTACTGCCCTCATCGAGCAGCGGGTGCTGCCGTGAGCCCCAGTCTCACAGTAGCCTTGCGCAGCAGTCCCAGCTGCAGTCAGAGCAGAGAGGAGAGCCACACTCTGCATCCTCCAGACTAAAAATGAATCGCGTGTGCGCAAAGCCGCCGCTGATCCCGCCCTGGTTTACAGAGTGGGATGTAAATGTCAATGTTTCTTCACTGTCACACTAAAATAAATCACTGCATATTTAGGGTGTTTTTTGTCACTTTTTTTCTGTCCTACAGCGTCCATTACAAAATTAGGCGATGACATCATTTAGCGACTTCTAATGACTTTTAGGACAGCCAATAGCTACTCTCCTTACTGAGGAGTTGGCAACACTGGTACCAACCGAGCCAAATACAGTACTAGTGGTGAACTGACATATTGGGTATTATCCAAGAAAAGATGATTTGACGTCTACTTCTGAACCAAAGCAGTCTCTTGATGAATCAAGCAGTTTCAAGTATCTACAACCAAGTCCAGTTGCCCCTGATTACATTTTTCTTCAAAACTGATTGAGACAACGTTGTTTTTAGTGTACATGTGTGGGAAAATATCCATCATCTGAAGGCCTAAAAGTGGATTGTTGTGAAACAAAAACAAACAAAAGAACCCCATAAATTACCAATCAGATGGGATATCATCTCATTCTATGGGTCAAAAAACATGCACACTCTGGAACATTAATAATAGGTGATGAGTGGAGGACATGTAGGTGTGCTCTCGACAATTTTGGCTAGAGACATTTTACCATGAATCAGTCAAGGCTATTTGTTGATACTGTGACGATCAGGGGGAAACTTAAATGTCAAGCTTTTTTTAAAGAGCATCTTCCCGTTTTAGAAGGGACCTGCTGGCTAGGAAACAATAAGAATAAGATAATTTATTGAAATATATGCAGTTCCAGTTTCCTTGTTTACTCACTTACCAGAAGTGTATCAAAATATCTGTTGGGTTTAATGGCATGGATTATCTAATAATTTAAAATATAGATTCATCTTAAACAGTTTGAGTTGCCTCATAATCCCCGTATTTGTTCTAAACACATGATTCCAGTATAGTAAAGTCTGTTTCGCAAACTTTATAGGAGGTGTCACAAACAAGCATTGCAGTAATGTAATTTCATACCCATGCCATCATTACTTACACATTTACCTTTGGGCTTCCATGAGGAGGATGTGAATATGATCAATAACTTAGAGATCATGATGAGTGAAACACATTAGTTCTTGCAAATGTCCCATTAAGAATGGTAATTAATTATGGGCGCCAAGTGGTCGGCACCCCTAGGTAATTGTTATTTACATTACTGTGGCCTTACCCTATAGTCTAAATAAAGATGGAAGATCCATCTCCTCTTGCCTCAACTGTACTTGTGCTGGTGATTGGAGCCAGAGTATGTGCAGTAGTGATGGTTAGGTACCTTCAATCCACACGTTCGACCTATCGAGAGTCAGTCTGAGCTGTCAATCATAATGTTTCACCCCAAATAACTCAAACCAAGCTTTGCAGAAAAATTAACATGATAAGAATTACTTGGTCAGAGTGATAAGAACTATCTAAAAATTTTGGAACTATCTTTAGAATACATTTCTCTGATGTGTACTTTGGCATTTTAGTTTGGCCCATGTATGCTAACACGGAGGGGGGCAAGGTTTATGACCTTATTTTACAGCTAGCCACCAGGGGGTGATCTGATAACCTTTGGGAAAAGTCATGTCAACGATCTTCATATACAGTCTACATCTGTGTCTCAATTCACGGGCTGCATCGTTTGGAGGATGTAGTCTACCTGGCCGACACAGGAGGGGGTCTTTGTGAGATGGGTAGACCCGAAGGCCCAACTGACGTGAGATGGTCTGATCTACTGAGACTTTCTGTAATCTGGGTCACCATCTAGCACTTATTGCTGATGCCTAACAACAGAGCTGCAGTTTGACATGATAACAAAGTTTTATTGGATGTGTGGTTCCCAGAACCAGTTTAATAAATCATAAGTCATCTTAGTCAATGCGTTAATTATTTTGTTGTTCATGTACAAGGTCAGGAATGATACTTTAAACAGATGATTCATGAAATAATGAGTATGAATCATGCATGAATTAATGATAATTTACTTACCAATATAGAGGGGGGATTTAGATTAATCCAGATGTTATAAACTGTCATTATTGTGCAGAAGAGTTCAACGGCTTATTGATTTCCTCTGAACTGTGTGCAGCTCCACAGGGACGTGTCAAACATGGCTGCTGGGTCTACACGAGGCAGAACCACAGATGTTAGGTTGGGAATGCTCTGGAAGTTCATCAACACTTAATGACTACACGTTTAATTAAAAGTGGTCCCCTGAAGTGAGGAATCCTCCTACCGATAGAGACACCTGAGCAGTTACACTGCTTGTGTTTAGTGTCACTTAAGGTACAATTAATGAGGGCAAGAGGTATTGAGGCAACGGAGCTTGATGTTTACATTGCGTTTAACGGGTAAAATCTCACAGCAATGAAGGGCATGCTGGGATATTTCATGTTGAATAGATTTGGCTCGAAAGCCCCTACAAGGACTTTTGAAAGTCTTATTTCAATATTGCTGCCTCCTTATGACCCACAACAGCAGATGAGACAATCAGGGAGGAAATTGACTTTTTCTATAATATACTTGGGTAATCTGGGATTTGTTAGCACCTAAATTTGTTTGTACTCTGCGAACAAATTTAGACCATGCGTGGAAACACGCATCCTTTAAATGCATAGTATATTAAATTGGTAAATAGACAGGCGACAATTTAATTTACTAATGTATTGACCAAATGTATTAAAAAAAACTATGAAATTGATGCCCTTTCATCTTCATCTCTATAAAAAACAGCTGAATTCATATTTATGTTTCTGGATAAACGGGGGCATCGCTTCTTCTGCAACAATGAAGTTAAAACACTGCGTTGTGTCATAATCTGCGGGAGGAACTGTGTGTGTGTGTGTGTGTGTGTGTGTGTGTGTGTGTGTGTGTGTGTGTGTGTGTGTGTGTGTGTGTGTGTGTGTGTGTGTGTGTGAGAGTGAGTGAGTGAGTGAATGTATTCAGACACAATAATATTCAGTTATTAATCGATGATGTAGGATCATGACTCCGGATCGTTCCACTCACTTTAACCCTGATGCCCTGACTGTGCGCATCACATCAGGTCTCCTGTTGTGTAGCAGGTTTAAACATGTGTCTCATAAACTCTGGTGTTTATTGTTAGAGTGTAAAGTAAGCACAGGTCAGAGGGGGAGTGAGGAGGAAGCAGACTCCGACAGAGACACAGGATGACCAAATCTTTACTGTGCGTCTCTCTGATCCTGGAGCAGCGGTGGTTCTAATTATTCAGCTGAGTCATGTCTGCGTGGCAATGCATCTGAGAATAAAGAAATGTCCACAGCTCTAGTGCTCAGCAGCCCAGGTAAAAAATGTTTTAAACATCGTCACTCCGGAGGATACGCTAAAGAGAAGTGTGTCTTTTGTGTCTTCCACCTCCGACGCCTTCAATTTCTACTGAACTTCTTGTGTTTTTTACCTTTTGGGACCATGTCGTATAACTTCAACTGTTCAGAACACCGCTCTCTTCATGAGAATTGGATGCCCTTACAACAATATGGCTGGAAAAGCCAATGTTTAGGCAGAGAGAGAGGAAACAGAAGCAGGGGAAGCTAGCCAGCTACGTGCTAGACTAAAGGCTAACCCGTACAGATTCGCGCTCAGGTCTGTTTCTCGCCAGCTCCACGTCTCTTACAAGATGGATGAGATCAGAATGAGAATTATGATACATTACCTCATACCTATGCATCCTGCAAACAGCTGACTGTAATGGTGTGGTTTAATATTCCAGCTAACTTTAAGCCCTTATATATTGAATATTGTCTCAGGTGGAATGTTCCATTAGCCCACAAGAGGAGGGGGAATTATGTATTTCTTATACCTGTATAAATGTATTTAATACAATGATTATGTTAAATCTGTTCTAAAACAAATGGGTACATTTTTTATGAATGTTTATTTTTATATAAATATGTTGAGTATTTTGATCTTTGAACCCCCCATCCTTGTCACACTTTAGTACGTGCACCCAAGAATCACTCTCTGTTTGCATTTGGAGCAGATAGAGACAGTGGTAAGAGAAGAGGATGGAAACTGATGCAGTCCCTATGCATTCACTCTCCGCGAGATTGTGTACTGTGTTTCTGCCTAGCTCTCCAGCATTCGGTTCCTGTATTCTTGCCTGCCCATTCCTGACCTGATTACTACCCTTTTTGGATATTGGATTCCCCTTTTGCTTGCTCCTTTGGATTGTTTGTGGTTCTGACTGTCGTACTTGTATCTGCCTCATACTCCACCCTGTACATGCCCACTTTCAACCATAAATGGTCAATGCAAAGCACCTCATGAATATTAAATGATCCTGCTGACCAATGGGTTTCCACGGTGAGTCATAACAGAGTCACGGCATCAAGCGATGAGAAGAGGAAGCAAAACTTTCTGACACTGACATCGAGGTGTTTGTTAGTGAGGTGGAGCTGAAGAGCGACTTTTTGGGACAGCAGTGATGTGATTAATAAAGAAAATACACAGATACACTGAGTTAGTGAGTGAGAGTGAAGACTATAGAAAGAACGGAGCCTGAAATAAAAAAGGATCCAATTCAAAGGTGGAGGCAAAAAAAAAACACTGTCAGAATGTGAGGGGACTAGAATTTAACAATTATATGCTTGTGTTTTTACTGGGATGGTTCGGTTCCGTCAGTCGATCTGTGTGATACCAGACTCAACCCAAAGATCGTTTTGATCGCTGAACCCTCGTTTCCCTTCTCCTCCTTCCAATCGCGTGAATCCATAATGCAGCATTACACACGAGTGTCACAGCAGTATTTATTTATTTAGAGCAATCGGACCGATTACCTCACATCAGTGGATACTAACCTCCACTCTGGAATATTATTTGGAAAGTGAATAGTTTTTCTTTATTATTGCAAGTGTTCTCCAGTGCGGTCTGTGCGCCAGATGGCACAGTCACATTCACTGCAGCAATTTGATGATACACGCACACGTGTTAGAAGATATTGTTAAAAACTGTTAATGACTTGGCTCTGTAACTCCGCTGTTTCATGGAATCTGAACCTAATTTGCTGTAGGTTGTTTTATATATTTTGCAATTAAAAAGGTGTTCATGGTTCATGTGGAACAGATATGTCGCGCGAGCACAACTAAAGCTGTTGATTTTAATGTCAATGATGAAGTGGATCAATATTTTGGCTACGCATGGGTCAGACTTTGCGTGAAAATGCGCACATTTTCCATTCAAGTTTGTTTTTATTAATCCCAATGTTTGTGTGAGAAGTGGCGTACGCACGCTTCAGGCCCTGTTTTGTGCGTACGCAATGGTTATAAATGAGGCCCCAGATCTCTAATTTTGTAGGCTAACCCTATTTGGGTTATATCACTGCCCTCTGACATATTTTCAGTGATGTCATCTTTGCCAAGTGCCATAAGAATCTCCATTTCTGTTGCTACAACCAAAATAGTGAAAATATGATATTTCCAAGCACTTTTACTTAAAAAATTCAGATTGTCCTGATATTGTCTGGGTGAAAATCTGAGGTGGTGAACCATCATTGTGAAGTGAATTTAGTTTGTGGAAACAATTTGCCACTTAACCCTTACATAGTGTTTGGTTCAAATACGACCCTTTTTGACATTTGACAGCAGTAAAAATAGCCTAAATTCATTATTTTAGTCTGAAATTTGTTGACCCTTCCTAAAGTCACCAAATTCACAAAAATTAAAATATTTTAAAATTGTATAATTTCTTACAGGTAGCGGGACAAATAATAATCAGTCACTAGCAAGACTGACGTCAAGTATATTCCTTACACTTAAGTATTGCATGTTACTTATTACTTGCTGCTGTAATACAGCAAATTTCCCCATTGTGGGACTAATAAAGGATTTCTTATCTTATCTTATCAGGCCATTGGAAAAAGAAAGTGATGTATGTTGTGTCTGAACTGTACCGGACCAGAGACTTCCTGTGAGACTTCAACTGTGCAGAAATGAATGGGTCTTTCGGGTGGCCATACCACACAACCCAGATGTTTATGAACTCTGTGATATCTGTATGGCAGAGTCCCACCTGACTCCACCAACAGATCCATATAAGGCCCTAAACTTGTATATGCAACTAAGAGAGGCCATCAGTGCATCTCTGCAAATAAGAAGTACAGTATTTACTCAACTGCAGTGCCCCTCCCAGAGGACAGAAAATTATCTGCAGGGCTCCCCACCCCACCCCACCCCAACTGCATTTTTTACAGTCAACTGTCTATAGTTCCTTTAACAAACCTATACACTGACATTGGTACTCACTGCATTGCTTGTTTGTTTCAATGAGTATATCTATGTTCCTTTTACAAAGTTGTACTGCTACCCACTGCATTTGCTGTTTTTTATGTAGTTCATCAATCCTATTCAAAGTAGCAATGTTATTGACTGCCATAACTTACAGGTTGAGAATTAGTGTGTTCCATTAATGCATGACAGTGAACATTATGTCTGTGTTCATCTAATGTCAAACAAACTGTTGCCTTGATCTGCAGCACACACTACACACAGATCCAACAGGCTACACTGAGATTGGGAGTCTCTTGGTGGTTTAAAACTGCATGTCAAATCAATTGACCCAAAGGAACTGGAGACCATTTCAAAAGGTATGAATATCTCATTGCGTCACATGTAAAATGAATCGCACATTTCTCCCACACCATGAAAGCCTCACTTGATGTCCAGTTCTCCTCATAAGGATGGATAAACAAGAAGATCTCCTTCTAATTGGATAGTGGTTGGGGCCTGCCTCCCATAAATCTTTGAAATAGAACCCTGCCAAAGCACAAAGTAATTAAAACAAAAATAAAACATGATGGTCTTCTAAAAGCCATGCCTTTAATGAACAAAAAGACTAATTAATTGCGCTGTGTCAATGAGCGCACTCACACTGAATTATAGATGAGCTCAGAGGGTGGCAGATCTCACAGAGTAATGGGAGATATATGACCTATGGTATTAAAACTGAATGCTACCATATAGAACAGGCTTCTCTGTACTGGTGTGGCATATGGAGTCCAGTCTAAATGCTGAGAAAAGGTAATTCACAAAATATTTAATTTAAGTTTAAATCAGCTTATTCATGATTTCTTTAAGCCTTGAGCTAAATCCATATGCAACCATTTGTCCGGATTTTCTTTATGCTACCTAAATGTCTGTAAAACAACGTTAGTCCAATAATAACCAAAATACAGATGTGATATTTCAATAAGCCAAAATGGTAGGAAAGAATACATTTGAAAAAAATCTGATATTCTAATCTTCTGTTTCCAAAAACATTAATTCTGATCATCTTTTGTAGTACTATCATGACTGTGGATAAAATTAACAGAAAATATAAATATAACTGTTAAATAATTAGTTAAAAAAAAAATTAATAACAGGGTGATGTTGCATTGGGGGTATTATGCATTTTCTAAAATACTAAATTCTGGAATTTGACTTCATTTCAATCAAACTTTGCTATCTTTATCTTTGCATTCTCATAAATGACGTGAATTATGACTGATACACATATTTGTATTACAATTGAATTTGTAATTGATTAATTTTAAAGATTAATGTATTAAATGTATTGATCCTAATTTTTTCAAATAAGTCCACTATAGAAAATTAAAAATCACGTTTCCTTGCAATAAATACAACTTTGGTTGGGATACATTTTGTTCCAGCATCACAAAGTAATCTTTGCTTTGAGAGAGTAAAGGTCCCGCTAATTGGTATTTGAGTATCAGCACCAGAGTTACTATGACAATTAGCAGCTTGCTGACCTGACTGGGAAATTATATGTTCAAAGCCATGAGCTACAGCAGGTTCATGTGGTGGAACACAAATCAACCAAACATGCAGTGACCAACGAAACCCATTTTTCACACAACTTCGATCATACTATCCAACCAGCACCCTGCACAAGAGCCTTTCATCTCTGATGTGCTACTGCTGTAGGAAGACGGTTGGCAGCAGTGGTGTGGCATGGGGTCAATTTTTGAGGAACACAAGTGAGACAAAACCTTACATAGATCATACAGGACTTGCAGGCATGTTAGCTAACACAAGCTCTCTCTCTCGCACACATATACGCACCCACACGGTCATATTGTAACTTTGTGCATGAATAAAGAAGCATTCATTCACAAACTTTCTTTAGGAGACGCGTATGTATCAATAGGTTACATGTGTCAAACAACAACAAATCCTGCTTTAGGTGCTTGACATATACAAATACTTTTTCATTGATTAAAACTAGGCAAAATGCTCACATTACAACATGACCTAAAAGACAACAACTACCAGGCCCAGAGGCTAAAAACAACAATCTCATCTATTCAGGTAGCCTGATGCAGTCGGTGCGGTCACTGGTGCTGAATTTACATGCAAAAACAACTGCAATAGAACACATAATTTAGTGATCCGACACACATAGAGCTAAGCACAGGCAAACAAGACACATTAAGCAATTTAACCACATCCAAAATTGCACACAGTTACAAGGACACTTTAGTTTGATTCAACAGGTGAGCCACAGCGAAAGAATGGAGTGTACATTTAACTCCTATTTAAAGTCGAAGGCCATTCTCCTGTCTTTCATGTTGGCAAAGTGGTCGATAACTATGTATCGTGGAATTCCTATTGGCCTTTAGGTCCTTCACAAAAACGTATATTTCAGCTCGGTTGACAAGTCTGTCCTGTCCAGACGTGTTCGTGAATATGTTTTTATCCTCTTTAGACAGGAAAAGGTGCGCTCTGCTGATGTGCTGGGAGCTGGTATAGCGAGCATACGCTGGAGCAGTTTGTAGACCTCAGAGAGTGTGGCCTGTAGGTCATCCTCAATAAGAAGCTTTACCAGGTGTCCTGGTGGCTTGTAAAACAACTTGTGTGCAGCTCATTCTTTAACTTCTGCTCTTCAAAGAATGGATTTGTCTTTTTCAGCTGAGCTAACTCAGTGCTGGGAAATGCAGCGGGCTTGCAGAAAGATGCAACTGATATGTGATCCAATACCCGAAGAAAGCTCCGATGCTCCATATCTGCAAATCTTTGTGTCATGTGCAGTACTATACAATCTGGAAATAAAGACTCCGGAGAGATACAACAGGTTCCTCGTCTCCTTCTTGGTGGTCCTCCCAGCCTCAAAGACGACATTTATTGGGGGAAAAGGTTCTCCGACTGCCTGGATAGTGTCATCATAAATGCCACTAAAAACTGAACCGAAAATCAACTGAAAAACACTGAGCAGGAAAATGTTGTCAAAATCCTTATGTTTTTGCTTCAAGGCCGAACTCTGTGCAAAGGTCTGTTTGTCCCACCCCGGCTCTGTCATTATCTTATCGAAAGCAATACAAAGCGACTTGCATCCTTTGTGGGCTTTTGAAGTTCCACCTCACAGCTGAACTCCCCGATACACGTACAGCTCAATCAACTTCACGCATTAATGCTGATCTTTTACATGAACGTGAGAAAAATGTATTAAAGGCATCAAAACTGTCAGAAAACAGTTTGGCTGCTGGAATGTTATTTGTTCCTTGTGATGAAACAGAATTTTTAAAGCCCCCTACAAGTTTTTAAATGGTTATGAAAGGATCTTATTGTAATATTTCAACCCAGTCTCATCAGAAAACGTACACCACCTACGTTGGTCCACTTGGGAAAACGTAGGCATCTCACAATTTGGCCTCTCAAATTGTGAGATGCCTACGTTTTTATCTGCCCGTTGTTTTGTATTGGCCTGCGCCCATTCGTTATATTTTCAGATAAAAATGCAATTTTATAATATAGTTTGGGCATTAAAATACATCCTGACACCATTTCTAGCGAGAAATATGCTCTTTGCTTCCACAATCTTCAGCCAGTTCATGCTTACGATCTATATTCTATAAGTTATCACGAACATTTTTCAGATCTCGCCAGAAAAATCGTAGTTATGTAACATTTTTGTCGTTGCTATGGTGGTTGCTGTGGACGCTGCCGTGCCGTAAACCACTTCGTAGCGTGCTGCTTGAATCAACGTCCGTGCGTTGTGTCGTTCAGTGAGCGTGAATGTTATTCACGTGATTTGATATGAATATTTGATGATAGATTACGCCTCTAATTCGAAGGATCTAAGAAGTCCCTGCAACTACATTCATACCGAGGCGGGCCCGATTGCGCATGCGCGAGCGGATCTGTAATCTTGGACGGTTTAGTATGTCGAGTGCACATTTTTACAGTATATATGCCTATTTTGTATTTGATACATTTGATATGGACTGATGATGAACATTAAGATTATTTTTCGGATATCATTAATACATTTTTTATCTTTACTTTTTTCTTGTAACTTTGTATTTCTGCTATATAAAGAGTTGTTTGTACATATTGTTAATCTTCATGTGCTCTGTAATAGCGATGAATTAAAACAAATCTGCTGTCTACTTGAATTTAATTTTTTTTATTTTATATTACTGTATAGAGATGATAAACATACTGTATAAGGCAAGGGCTAAATTAATTATATAATTTATATATACACTTCAGCAAACAATTCCAGCAGCAAATGGTTTCGGGAGTTCACACAATCACACAAGGCGTTGGGGTTTGAAAGGTTTTTAATGTACCATACATACAAAACAAATTTGACAACATTCCTAAAATATAAATTAACAGTAAGCTAAAGAAACCGTAAGATAGTCTTTTCAATTAAACAAATAAAAATATTAGTAATATTACAATATTATTAATATATACCTTATATAAAGTATATATACAGTATATACAGTATATATACACTGTATATTGACATGCTCTGTTGTAATACATCTATCCATCTATCTATATATATATATAAGTAATATTAACAAAAATGTCTTGAAAAATAAACATTTAACATTGAACCTTTTATGTCATATTTGTGTGGGTGTGTGTATGCGTTTTGTGTACATTCGTGTTGTATGTATGAATGTCAACTCCTGGTGTTCTCCTTTGGCCCACTGCAAGCGCCACATCCTCCCACTGTAATTAACCAAGAAGATTTTTTTTTACATTAGCATTGAATGGAATTCATAACTTGACAAGGAAGAAGGGCAACGAGACACAGCGAGCTATGAATGCCATACACATTGAATATGTTAACATGCACACAGTAAGCTGATTAGTGTAAATGACCTGATTATTGTAATAGTCAATTGTCAAGACAATAGTTTATACTTGTCTTTCTAAAAATATTTTTCAAATAAATAAATACCACCACATTAGCAGCAACAATTTACATAAAAGTAAAGAAATGCATAATGTTATATCAGAAAAACTAATGATATATATTACTAATTTCTTAATTGTAATATTGCAGTAAACATTAAGTAATTTTAGGGACAATCAAATCCAATTAAGAGACATTCTACATACCACATGGAACAGGGCTCCCGCTCCACCAGTTCCATTGCGTTCCCCTGAAACACATTCCAACATGTTTACCATTAAAATCAAACCTATGGTCAGAAGTTGTGTGGTGATTGTAAATCCAGTTAGTATCTCTGTAGTACAACATTTGTTTGTAGATCACAACTAAAATGTTTTACCTCAAATTACAACAAATACAACTTTCAGCCTTTTGCATTTTAGTACCTTCTTCACTGGGTAATACTTCTCTTCTCCAGTGATTGAATGGTTGCTTCTGAAAGAGCAAAACAAGAGTACACTTACTCTCAATCTGACCTCATATATATTAATATTAGCATTGTTGCACAATTTGATAATCAATTGTCAGAGACACATTTCCAAGGTTTTTGTAGCTGATCTAGTGCCCTTCAAGCAGGATTACATATTTCTCCAGTGACATCCCAATACTCCTACCAGAGCTATGCATTTAGCACATGCATCATGGAGATCATGGGAACCTACTGGAAATGCTAAAAAAAACTGGGTGTGTCAATCTAGGGCTGCAACAACTAATCGATTAACAGTCAACTTCCACTCCAACAAAAACAATTAGTGTTTGGGGTTCCACAGGGTTCCTACCTGTGCACTTTTAACTTTACATGATTCCCCTTGGCTTTATCATCAGCAAAAATAACATGATTACGTTGATGACCAGCAACATTTCATCTCATCAAACCCATTAACCAATCAGCTGGTTGTAAATAAATAACCACTAGATGGCAGCAAACCTTATTTGGCTTTAGAACAGGGGAAAAAAACAGATCATGTTTATGGGTTTTAAATACATTAGGGCTGTACAAGATATCTAAAAATTACGGTCATCACGATATCAACATGGGCGATGTACATATCACAAAAGACTGCTTGGACTGCGATAAATGGTGTTCAATGTGACATGTATTATTTACTTGTGTAACACATTAGTAAAAATACAACGTTATTGTTTGTTATCTAAAAATGTCACCACAACTTACCCTGATTCAACAAAGCACTGGGAGGCTGCATGTCAGGACTGGTGGAGGGTTGGTTGAGAGGACAAGTTGGCTGATGGGTGACTGGTTGGCAGGGATGATGGAGGGTTGGTGAGGGGAGGGATGCTGGTTACTCCAACCTCAATAGAACAAAAACACATTAATATCAGAGTAATGTTTTGTGGTGCATACTAGCATATTCATTATTTTCAATATATATATAAATAAAATACATCCATACAACTTAATTTGATCTATGCTTTAAATGTGTTGTTTATGACTTTTTGCAGTAGACTGAGCTATATGTTGAGATTTCACATTTAAGTTAAGTATACACATACACACTACTATACTATAGTACACGTTTCACACCAAACTGAAACGTTAGGAACCAATATAAACTATGCTCCATGGTAATTATTAACATATGCCTTATACTTTTCAATATTGAAATAGTAAAATTCATCATTGCTCGTCCCATACCTGTCTAGGAGCTTTAGCTGTTGTGGAGAGTGTCAGGATTCCCGCGATGACGACAATGCCCGCCCCCTACTCTGGTTCTGATTGGTAACCCCTGACCCTAATTCTGACGGTCCTCATTCCTAAACACCAATGGCGCCAACTCTGGCGCCAACAAGGATTACTAGCCAATCAGAGGGAGAGTAGGGTGTGTCGTCATGCCCCCCCCCTTCACCCCTCCATCCACCGCCACAATCCCTAATTTGCAGCCACCCCTCCCCCACACATACTGTGTACATACTCTCTGGACTACTTATTTATTCTCTCACAACAATATTCATACTTGTGTCCATATATTATGTCCATATACTTACACCACTACTCTTCTGCATGATATATTTTGTATACTGTACTGTATATACTGTACATACTGTATGTATCTTAGTGTACAGTTAGTGTAGTGTTCTACTTTCACTACCGATGACATTGACTCTGTATAAATCTATGGTATCCATCCGACTTGATACATATATCTGCATTCAATTTAGACCAGTGTAGACCTAATTTTCCTTGTGAAACACTTTTCATATCAGTCTTCCTTTTGATTTTTAACATAGCTTCTCCCTTCCCCTAGACCCCAATGCAGCATGGTCCCTGATATTCAGGATTACAGTATAGAGTACCTAGTGGGTGCATGTTTTAAGAGGACCCAAATATGAACTACTAAGATGTTACATTATGTTTCTCTTGAGCTCATGGAAATGACCTTCACCTTCCACCTACTGTCACCTGAACCATACCATACTGGGTGTAATTTGAGGTTTTGACTGTTCATTGATATATATATATATATATATATATATATCACTATATCTTAACCCCTAGTGGTGGAACAGCCTCACACTTGGATGTGAACCAATTTTAGAACATATTTGCTTGTACTGGAGATCTTTTAAAGTTATGATTTCTTATAGAACCCCCTGCCTCATTCATTGTTGTATTAATGTGTTTGAATAAGTCAGGCTGCCACTTAACAGCTATTGATTTAAAGAGAAACATCTATTGCTGTATTGTTCATTTCTTTGATGTTAATGTTTCCCATACAACCTTATCAGATTGCATTGTGAAACATCTGGGTCACCTAATTTTAGTGGAAACAAGAGGGTGGACTCTGACTTATGACTGGATGCATTTAGCACTTAAACAATATGATATGGGTGCCACTTAGACAACCAGACCTGTGTGCTTTGCTGTGACTGTAAATGACTGAAATCTCAGATAACAAAAGTAGTTTTCTGACTTCAGTAGCTGAGGTACTCTCTACAGAAGGTAGTGTGCCCATTCTACTTCAAATCCATTTGATCCTTTTGTGTGTTATTTTGCTTAAAGCAGAGCATTCACTGCTTTAACTCAATCAGCATCTTATCTGCCAATAACATGGTGTAGAAGTGCAAGGAAATCCCAATATGTTACATGTCATTTATTATGTACAAAAATTACATGAAGGCAGTTGCAGGAAATAATTGATATGATCAACAATTCAGCTAGGGAGAAAGTTCTGTCCCTCCAGGTTTGCTGCTTGGTGTGATGGAGACAGGAGGTTAGCATCAGAAGCGGAGGCTGCAGGAGGGAGTGTGGAGCTGGAGCAGTGGTACAGCTTCACTTGAGAAGAACTGAAGGACACAAACAAACCATAGTGTTACATTATGAAGATGGTTCCCTCTGATTGTTTTTTATTAAAAAGATAAACATCATACAGGCCGCTAAAAACTAAATATGCTAAAGCTAACAGCTACCCAACACCAAGCTAAGGCCTTCCTTAGCCTGCCAGGGAGTAGCAACAGCAGCAGTGCAGCAACACAGTTATTCACACATTTACCTAATCACAGCACTCACAGTTCTTCATCAGTGAAGAAGTAACTCTCCATGTTTTCCTGTTCAGAGGAGGAGTCATCCAAAGACATTGTTGCTGTTTCAGAATATGTCAGACCCACTGCAGCCTGCTGAGCTTGAACTTTGTGCAATCTTCTCTTGAGCACGCAGAGAAGACCCTCATGTCCCGTCTCCGTTAATGCCTCAGTACTGCCTGAGAATATATGATAAAAAAACGAAACATTTTAATAGTGCGTTTGTTTGCGCACACACCTTTCTTTTCTACAGAAATCTGTTTCCTGAGTTGATGTCTCCGCTTATTGCCATCTAAATTATGAAACCCAATATTTTTTGTGTACCCATACAAGATGACCAATGTAACACCAATAAAATATAAAATCCAGTCTACTACACTAACATTTGAATGTCTCTGCAGATGCTCAAATAGAGTCCTCAATGGTGTTCTGCACATCATTTTGATTGGTTGGTCCTCGTAAAAGAGGAGAATAAAATGAATTTGTGCCAATATCAGTTTACAATCAAACCTTTTCTGTAGACCTTGTGTAAACAGAGTCAAAGGACATTGTGCAACAATGACATACATTTTTCCACAGTACCTGTCGTCCACTGCATAATATCTGACACCCATTACTGGACTGTGTCTTCCTGTAGATTGGTGATTTTCTCAAGGTCCTTTGCACAGTCTGTCAAAACAAAATCCGAGTACAAAATGTTAATGCCGCACAACCCTTTGCAGATACGGCTACGACCACATCAGAGCAAAACAAAACTGCAGTCTGTGAAGCAAGCAGTTTTTGTAGGTATAAGGGAAGTGCAAATATTTCTGCACGGAACATATTCAGTCCCTTAAGCAAAAAAACAATGATGGCCGACGGCAACCTCAGCGCCTTCGGCTACTTAAAGACTAGTTTGTGGAGTCTCGTGCTGCCGCCACTGACCGATACAACATCGCTCTTTAATAAAACTAATGAAGGCGAATTCACACATGTAGACAGAAATAAACAGTATAGATTAAAAGGTGTAAATATTGATACATGATGTTTTATGGGGTCATCATTATACATAACATAAAATTTTGCACATCTATTTTATGAGACAGGTGCGTAGGAGAAGAATACATTTAGAAGGTGGTGGGGTTTTTGTTTTCTACTTTCCAAACATCATTATTCATAAAAAAAAAATTGGTAGGGTACAAGAAAACTTTGTGTTGTAAAATAAGGGACAATGTAATATAACTTTACGTGTTGTCATCTCATGGATGTAGTCAAGCAAGGATGACCTCTCAGAATCCTTGGCCAGAACAACAACAAAAAAAAAATCAATCAAGTCTCTATCATGCAAAAATATATACATATTTACAGATGTACTGTTTATGGCACTCTAAATTGTCTACCCTGATTGGCTCTTAAAAGGCGTATAGTTTACAGATCCCAATCCCGCAATCTTGAGGTCATCATATTGAGTGAACCAATCCACTGCATACAATAATAATAACAATAAAAACAAATAATTTAATGTACTAAATTCCATCAACGGTAAACAGCGGAGGTATTCTTTCAGTGTGATATTAACTTGAATTTCACCCAGCATACTTTGGGGATTTAATACAAATTTCTATTTAGTATATTATATAAAATGGTGTTTGTGGTATGTAACTTAAAAGTACCTCTTTAATGATAGGAGAATTTCTCTCCCTCATCTTCCAGTATGTGGATGGTAGTAGTGGCCTAAACCTGGCCTGTTTCTCTCCAGTTTTCCTTCTTTTTGGGAGATGATGCCCTTCCTGTTCCTCATCAAGCCAAACAAACTGTTCGGTCCCAGTTTTGGATGTTGCTGAAACTCCTGGAGCTTCACTTGGATCCTCCTTGATTAAAAAAACAGAACATATCAACTGTTACTTAAAATGTATCGCAACGCCCTAACATCTTGTTTTGAAAACATTATTGTCATATTGCATACTATAAATTAAACCAAATTAATCTGATATTGTGGAGTAATGGTAGACAAATACATCCCTTGTTATTCTAAAGCATTCATAAATCAAAGTTTAATCATAAACTGCAGGCCCTACACTGTATCATGTAGAACTATTTTATGGGCGGATTCGTAGTTTCTGTTAGTTTCCTTATACCATTACGTTATCTGTTTATGTTTCTATTGTAGCGTCCCTCAATGATGAGCTAAGCGTCTGGTTTCACCAAACATTTATTAGCACCCCAGGTAACAGGCTACCGTAGGATGTAGCCTGTGGCAAAACAACAGCATATTTGCAAATGAATAGCACTCCATTGTCTACATCGACAGACAATGGAGTGCCTCAGCACTAAACCTCGATCGTTACAATATTTAAAAACAAAACAAAATGAACCACTTACCTGACAGAATGAGCATAACACCGTCGTCTTCCAAGCGCTCCGTGTTAATGACGTAGCTTTGTGTTCAATGGACCGGAAAGTTAAAAAAAACCTTTATTTACGACAGTCACACGACAGGTCCGATCAGGCATGCGCAATCGGGCCCGCCTCGGTATGAATGTAGTTGCGGGGACTTCTTAGATCCTTCGAATTAGAGGTGTAATCTATCATCAAATATTCATATCAAATCACGTGAATAACATTCACGCTCACTGAACTGACACAACGCACGGACGATGATTCAAGCAGCACGCTACGAAGTGGTTTACGGCACGGCAGCGTCCACAGCAACCACAATAGCAACGTCAAAAACGTTACATAACTACGATTTTTCTGGCGAGATCTGAAAAATGTTCGTGATAACTAATAGAATATAGATCGTAAGCATGAACTGGCTGAAGATTGTGGAAGCAAAGAGCATATTTCTCGCTAGAAATGGTGTCAGAATGTATTTTAATGCCCAAACTATATTATAAAATTACATTTTTATCTGAAAATATAACGAATGTCCGCCATGTTTTCGTTTTCGCAGACGGGAACTTGAGAGTCACGTGACGTGGGCGCAGGCCAATACAAAACAACGGGCAGATAAAAACGTAGGCATCTCACAATTTGAGAGGCCAAATTGTGAGATGCCTACGTTTTTCCAAGTGGACCAACGTAGGTGGTGTACGTTTTCTGATGAGACTGGGTTGAATATTTATGCCTCTTTATGACCAACTACAGCAAATGAGACAATCAGGGAGAACATTTTCTTTTTGTATAAACTATTCTCAATGTCTGTTGCAGGAAGGGATTACCTCAAAAGTCAGAGCAATGATTTAGGACAGTCAGGCTGGAATAGCCTATGTTTAGGCGGCGGGAGGGGAAACAGAATCGGGGGAAGCGAGACGGGCTACGCACTAGGCTAAAGGCGAACCCATACAGATCTCCAAGTCTCTTCACCAGGATAAGCATTTTGTAGAGAGTAGCTCTTTGCAAGGACCTCCATGTCTCTCCCAGTTATGCCTCAACACTACCTGCTGATAAGCAGTCATTTTTGTGGTGTGACTCCTGTCTCAAACGATTTCTTGTTTCTTTTCACCAACCAACATCCACACTGACTCTACACACGTGTTTCTAGAACATGATGGTGCCTCGAACAGCCGCCATGGTGTGTTGGTGTGTTGGTGTGTTGGTGCGCACTTCTGTGTTTGTTTTTAGTCTTTAATTCAGTTCATTGCGACTCAACTCAGATTATTTTTACGATGGATGAGCTACTTAACATCAGGGACACAACACCATCTGATTTATGTCCCAACTTTCTTGCCTCTTCCATGGATTTAGTGGATTTACTAATCAAAGGTGCCGTGGTCCTCGGTCACGCAGCGAGACTGAGGCGGAGACGGAGAGGAAAGCGCGCTGGGGCCCTTGTGGGCTTCAGGGAGAGGGGATTACGCTCACCTCTCCCGAGTATACTCCTCTCCAATGTCCGCTCACTGTGCAACAAGATGGACGAACTGCACCTTCTCATCAGGACAAATAGAGACTTATCCCTTTCTTCTGTTTTGTGTTTTACGGAATCGTGGCTGACCGAATCTACACCGGAATCTGCCGCACAGCTGACCGGCTTTCAGCTGTTATGTGCACACCGCGACCCGATCCTCTCATGCAAAGCAAAAGGTGGAGGGATTTGTTTCTATACAAACCATGGCTGGTGCAGCGATGTGAAAGTGATTTTACAATCCTGTTCTCCTGACCTGGAATCTTGACTTCACTTCTTTTATCCTAGTGGGAGTTTACATCCCACCGCAAGCTGACATGCGTGAGGCTAACCTTTTATATATTACAGTATTCCCTTAGCGTTATTCAACATCACACATACATGAATGCACTGTGCTCATTAGAAACTGTGACCTATGCCCTAGAAAGTATTCAAGCAGCTGCCCCAGGTTCTGAAGGGCAGATAGAAAATGTGCATGCTTACACACACAGAACATACAGCCGTTAAAGCAGGAACACAATATTCCTCACTCCAATCTATATCAGTACCGTCAAGGCTTGTTTTTAAAACACAAAACCAAAACACTGTCAGAAATGTGAAGATTTGCCCTGATGCTACAAAGGAGGGACGAAACTGGGAGCGGCTCCTCATCATTCGATTCCAGTGCCAATAGGCTGGGGACTACGCCTGCGCACCAGCAAAGGAAAGCCAAAGTCTCATACCTCGGGATAAAAGAACACAACACTTTGTAGCAGCAGGGCAAATCTTCACATTTCTGACAGTGTTTGGTTTTGTGTTTTAAAAACAAGCCTTGACTCGGCTTGGCCTTGTGAGTCTTCAGTAGTTTTGCAGATCCACATGTGTTTATACGGTGTTGTTGTTCATTGGAGTGAGGAATATTGTGTTCCTGCTTTAACAGCTGTATGTTCTGTGTGCGTAAGCATGCGCATTTTCCAGACAAGACAACGCCTTTCCTATCTGCCCTTCAGAACCTGGGGCAGCTGCTTGAATTCTTTCTAGGTCGTAGGTCATAGTTTCTTATGAGCACAGTGCATTCATGTATGTGTGATGTCGAATAAAGCTAAGGGAGGTAGGCTGTAATATACAAAAGGTTAGGTATAAGAACAAGTTTAAGTACCCAGCAGAGGATGTTCTTCCTGGCAACTGAAGAAATTCAACATGCTGCAGAAAGTGATGGTCGAGTTCTATCATTGAGTTCATCCTCACCTCATCAATTACCATCTGGTTCGCTGCCTCCACTGCCAAGGACAAAGGCAGACTACAGCGGATCATTCGGTCAGCTGAGAAGGTCGCCGGCTGAGACCTGCCGGCTCTCCTAGACCTTTTTCCACTCCAGGGCCAGCAAGAGAGCAGGCAAGATCATTGCTGATCCTTCCCATCCTGGTCACCACCTATTTCAGAGACTCCCATCCGGAAAAAGGTTCCGGGCTATCAAGACCAAAACCTTGCACCACCTGTACAGTTTTTTCCCCATGGCAGTGGGGCTCACAAACAAGCCCCCTGCATCACACTGACTCTGGTCCCCCCGCACGTAATTTATATTATTGTCACTATCCCGAAACCAAACCACTGCACTTTAGCACCGCAATTTATTGTTCTTACTGTATATATTGTTGTTTTATGTCCGATTGTTGTTTTATGTCCAATGCACCAACCACACCAAGTCAATTTCCTGTATGTGTAAATATACTTGGCAATTAAAAATAATTCTGATTCTGAGGACACTGAGACAAGATTGGGAAATTAGTTCATTGGTCACCCGTGTTTATGCAGCAAACTAAATGCTCCTGAGTGGTGACCACATTTCCTTCTATTAGCTCCACTGATTGTACCACATTCTTCGCTTCCTGCCACACATGCTCTGTTGGCTTTGAAATGTAAATATCAAAAGGGCCCAAGAAAACAGGTCTTATCACATTTGACTGTGGGGAAATAGGAATAGATGAGTACAGTGCCAATGAGTTGGCCAGATATGAACAAGCTTTTGAACCTCCTGTCATTGTGCGGCACTGACATGGCGCCACACATCCAACCATGTTGTGACCATGACACCTATGTGATAGCTTTGCAGCGGGATACTTCTGCTCACTTTATATTAATGGGGACAAGCTCAGAAGCTGTTCCTCAAAGAGGAGTGGGGGGGGGGGGGGGCTGCGGTGGGCCTTTGATCAGCTTTTTCTCTCTGTCTTAATCCGCCATTCGCTTGGAGTCCTCGTCCATACGGGCAGAAGTAATGTGCCCACTGAATAAGATGAAATGACAACCTGTGGTTAATAAATGAACATGTGAACTTAGTGTGGAATTAAATCAGTGAATGCCATAATAGGTAGTTTCCTAATGCAAACATTTTCTAAGGCTAGTGTGTCCACATCTGCAAAGGTCCAGAGGACATCATTTCATCTTCTGAGTGTGTGTCCATGAACCGACCAACTTGTTGTAACACTACTATCAGTGCACCAACAAGCTGAAGAAGAAGAATGAGAAAAAAAAGGGGATTGTGATGTCTGCCCATGTGCACATCTGAGTATATTAAGGGTTAAGTGCTTCCCTTTTTTTTTTACTCACTGGAGCCATGTAATGATTATTTCATCTTTGTCTTCAAATAATAACACAAATTAAGAAACAGGGTTTCCACAAAAAAATGTTATTTTCTTTTTCTCAGCTGAAGTCTTTGACTCTTATAAAGATGGATGACATGTGTGCTCCTCAAAATGGTCATTAATCCCACCTCCTCCATGTTAGCAGATGGGACATTGACCAAACTAAAAAAGGTACACAAATGTATATGTCAAATGTTTTTTCGAAGTTGCTTTCTGTCTTTTGGAAAATGTCATTTGATGCTATAAAAACGGGGTAAAACGTCATGATTGATAGCTGAAACTGACTGAGTGTGTGTATTGACAGGACCTTGCTACCTTAGCTCCATCCCTCGATCACAACAACACAGACTCTGACTCATAACACGCAAGTTGGTGGTGTTAGAATCTGGGATATTTTTGTCTTATTTATGGATAGTGGGAGGAAGTGGAAATGCACCCTACATCTTTATATACAGTGTATAGTTTCAACCTATATATTATTGATATTATTATCATGCATTTGTATTTTTATGGGAAAATGTTGATAGAGAAATGTTTTCATAACAAAATACTTTCTGAATCTTATTAGGAATTTTCACAGTTGGCTGTAAAAGGCCAAGGAAGTATTCAGACACAAGACAGAACTGCCTTAAAAAAGTATGGTTGGTTATAGTCAAGATCAGATGTGTGATTTAAGTGTTCCCTTGATTTTTTTGAGCAGTGTATATATCTGATCAAGGAACACAGATTCACTGCGAGCAAATGTGGGGGTTGATGACACTTCTAACACGTGACAGATAAATTAAATTAAATAAAACAAATATCTCCCGGTGTAAAAGTGGTGTCCTACATGTAGAACACACTGACCAATGTGTCAAGAGAGTTTGTGGTGATAGGAGCCAACACCAGTGTCTGTGTGTTGTAAACAATATCATGTGATCTCCACAGCAGAATTAATACGTTAATTCTTGCCTCCCCCTGCTGCAGCCAGCTGCACCACCCCTTGCCTGGATAATGCCAAGGATTTTTTGCTTTTGTGAATGCGTCCGTGCAGAGAAACTCCTGCTGCATTGTACGTGTGTGAAAGGCAAAATGCGGGCCAGACCCAATTCTCCAGACCTTTCCCTGATCCGATGTTGATGAGATTTAGGTAACCACAAGTGGTGAAAGGAGTTCACACAATAATTTGAAATCTAGTTTGTTACAGTTTATCGTATTTTTAGATGAAAAGTAAACACATGCAAGCTTTGAGATTGGCTGACCAAGCTCAGAAGAGGTAAAACATTTTCATTCCTTGATTAAGTTTGATTGTTTTTGCTTTTATCACAATAACATTGTATATACAGGTGTGGCCAAGCGTCAGTTCCCCCTTCTGTTTCCATTCATCTGCCTTGGTGACTGCAGCCTGGCGTGGAAGAGCCTTTTTTGTTTGGTGTGGCAAGATCCTCCCCATACTGCGCGGTTGACTGCTGGTGCCGTGGAGAAGGGATTGCTCTGCTGGAAGCCCTTCAGGGCAGTTTTGAGGCTTTCATCCTCTGTGGTTTGGCAAGGTGAGGTGAAGGTGAAGTGATGAAGAGTAGCACACCAGAACAAAGACTGGCTGAGGTGCAGAAGGCCAAGGAGATGGGGCCCGTGTCAACAGAGCCTACCTGCTCTTTTGACGTCTTCCTTATGTGTATCGTACGGCTTTTTCATCCTGAGATATTTGCATTTGTTTGTTAGAAATGTCATCATCACATTCACTCGCTAGTGGTGAATCCTGGGGAGGAT